>JAVIAB010000051.1:126463631-126701131 GCA_032433765.1 Megaustenia siamemsis | reverse complement strand
TTTTTAAAAACTTAATAACTCAATGAGTAAAGGTGTTATATAAAGAAAATATTAGTAATGCATGTGATGAGTTTCTTCATTTTTCTAATGTGTGTTCTACTTCTGTTTAGACCTCACATTTTAATTATTTTTTCACTTCGCTTCTCTTCTCTTTTCTCATCAGTTTTAACCAATTTAAACATCTTGTCAATCATCATTTTGAGCAATTTAACATATAGTCAGTCAGTTTAATCAATTCAACATCTAGTCAGTCAGTTTAAACAATTCAACATCTGGTCAGTCAGTTTAATCAATTCAAATCTAGTCAGTCAGTTTAATCAATTCAAAATCTAGTCAGTCAGTTTAATCGATTCAACATCTGGTCAGTCAGTTTAATCGATTCAACATCTAGTCAGTCAGTTTAAACAATTCAACATCTGGTCAGTCAGTTTAATCAATTCAACATCTGGTCAGTCAGTTTAATCAATTCAACATCTGGTCAATCAGTTTAATCAATTCAACATCTAGTCAGTCAGTTTAAACAATTCAACATCTGGTCAGTCAGTTTAATCAATTCAACATCTGGTCAGTCAGTTTAATCGATTCAACATCTAGTCAGTCAGTTTAATCAATTCAACATCTAGTCAGTCAGTTTAAACAATTCAACATCTGGTCAGTCAGTTTAATCAATTCAACATCTGGTCAGGCAGTTTAATCAATTCAACATCTGGTCAATCAGTTTAATCAATTCACAATCTAGTCAGTCAGTTTAATCGATTCAACATCTAGTCAGTCATAGATGCTACTGTATCAGGATATCCAGCATCGTTTACTTGATCCTGAGATGCTTGCTTATACGCAGCTGTTTGTCAATGATACATTAATTGATATCCTCAATTGTGTCTTTCCAGGAAGATAAATGCACATGCTCTTTCTATTGTGCACTCAATGTGATTAGAATAAAACGGTATCTTTAAATTACAACATTTTTTAGCATAAAATTGAATATAGCACGCTAGAAACTCTCAGATTTGCTAGTTTCTTTTTTGTCATGAGCATTAACTACTAAAATATCAATCATAAATAAATATGTACTGTAGCTAAAGATTGTACGTGGTGTATGTTGTATCACATACTGAAACCCACTCCCATAATATATCAATTTTTAAAATGAGTGGAATGTCCTAAGGTCATGATATTTTTTATCCACAAATGCTGTACAAATTATTTCAAAGATTATGACTAAATTTATATTTGGAGATGACAACAGGCGACTGCGCATGCAGCTATTTTTATTCAATTATTTTAAAATGTTACTTCAAGGTTATCTTGAAACATTCATTAATAAACCCTGAACAAAGTCTACAGAACAAGAGCTAATCAAAGGTAAAGATTTACAGAAGGAAAGTTAAACTGATACCCAAAAATGGCATACTGATGTGAGATTTGTTGAGCATAAAGGCTTAAATATAGCTTCAGTCTGTAATAATAGCACAACACATACTGCGCCCATTGAAAACCTTCAAGAGTGCAGACGAGAAAGGGAAATAATCCGTCTAGCGAGTGTTAACAAATAAAATAAACAGATTCTGAATCAGATTGAAATTATTACGTCAAAAGGGAGACAACTGGTTCAATTCTTGAACAACAGCTACTTCGGTGTCGCATCTTTTTAAGATAACGTTTTGGGAGGTCTGTGGAAGTCGGAGAAAAGTCTCGAGTGACAGCCGGTAGTTAAAATAAATAGAATGGAAAACAATAATAATAAATGAATAAATATGTAGAGAATTGAAAATTCCATTGCGAAAGTCAAATAAATCACCCCAAGACGTGTTTATTTATAGCACTTAAGGGAGAGAATAGAAAACACAGAACTATTGTCGGACCGAACTAGAATCGAACACGTTACTCCTCGATTCAGTGCCTGTGTCTCGTCACGGGGTGACATTCGCGTATAAATCCTGTCAGCAACATCATTGAGTGCCGTCTCCGCATCGAAGGTTGGCTACCATGGAGCGCCATTTCACTCAGTCTCTTGCTTTTAAGGTGCAGATTGTCATAGGTTGACTTGTCGATCTTTGATGTTACTATTAGTCTTGGTCTGCCTCTGCCTCTTTTACCTTGCATTTTCCCTTCCAATATTACTTTTATTAGGCTGTTGTATCTTTTAACAAGCCCAAAAATTGTCATTTGTCAGCAACAGTAACACTTTTGTTCGGTAACCTGGCAGTTTGTGGGAATGCTGGTCTCGTGTGGCAAGACATTGATCTGATGAGTTTCGGTTCGAACCTAGTTCGGTCGGCCTAATTTTCTCTGTGTTTTCTTTTGTTGTTTTAATTTTTTTTATTTTTCCGAGCGCTGTTAAAATGCAATATTTTTTTCAGTGTAATTTGTAAAGTAAATAGCATTTAAAATTTAAAAAAAAATAAAATGTTATAATAAGTAAGTGTGTAACATTGTTAAAATAAAATAAATAAATTGTTATTATAAGTAAGTGTGTAACATTGTTAAAATAAAAAAAATGGTTATTATAAGTAAGTGTGTAACATTGTTAAAATAAAAAAAAATGGTTATTATAAGTAAGTGTGTAACATTGTTAAAATAAAATAAATAATTGTTATTATACGTAAGTGTGTAACGAACTGTCTAAATTCTACAGTGTAAACTCTTTACCACACATCATCATCCCCCGACGTTGTGCTACCATACCAGTACCAGACCGCGCGGTCTAAACTCGAAAACGGTCACAACTATGATCACCATCGTGATTAAATGTGTTGGACGCATGGCAGGAAATTGTAGCAGAGATTAGAAGGGAAAATCATCAAAATAATTCCCGCTCTTTAATGACTACACAGATGTCAGATAAAATGGTTTCGTCACGTGGTAAGACAGAATGACACATTAGTTAATGTGCTGTTGTAGATTGTTGTACTGTGATATATTATTGTACTGTGATATATTATTGTACTGTGACATATTATTGTACTGTGGGAGATGTGATGTGCACACTGCAGCATATTTATATACTGTGGCTGATTTACTGCCGTTAGGGTATGAATTCGACTCTCAAGATTGCATATTGTTCTCTGTGTTTCTATTGTTGATTGTGAATCTTTGCGGATTGCTGCTAATATTCCTGTGCTTCTATGTTTGCCTCTCTCCTCAAAGATTTACTCTAGTAATAAATACTTGCTTGCTGCCAGGGAAAAACGAATTAACAAGCAAAAAGTCAGTTCCTAGTCTCTAGGAACTTCGCCAGAGGTGAAAACTGAAAAAAATACGTGTTTATTTATGTAAAAGTAAAGTAAAGTACCCCCGTCACGCCAAGTGGCGTATAGGGAATACGGTGTTAGTGACCATAAATTTTACAGACCTTCGGCACATCATTTTTGGGGTAATGTGGTCGGTATTACGTCCATGCCGCTTTACTTTCACAGTAAACAATCCGGTACCCATTAATGGCTGGGTGGACCGGAAGCCGTCATTTGGGATCGAACCCTACCTCTTGTCCTTTGTAGTCCCGTTCACTAACTAACCACTGAGCTATCGCGGCTCCCTTGTTTATTTATGGTCATAATTTAATTCAGTTGGAGATTTATCAAATACCCGCCAGTATCTTTCCTCCCGAACTCACATCTTTGGTTCTTTGGTTATAGTAGGCCCCTGGTATCACTGCAAACGAATTAAAATCCAAAATTGCTCAACCGCCAGTGCCAGTGGAGTCATCCGAATTAGATAAAATGCACATACTCTTTCTATTTGTGCACTCTAAGTGATTAGAATAAAACGGTATCTTTAAATTACAAAGTGTTTGAGCTTAAGCGTTGAATATAACACGCTAGAAACTCACATCTTTAGTGCGCATGTCAAAATGAACTGAACTATCTTCGTGTCCTAGAACCGGCGTGGCCTTGTACTATTTGTTATTGATAGCTCACGAAAAATAGGTCACCAAAATGTCAAATGTGACTATTAAGATTGTTAAGTAGAGTTAGGCACCTGAAATTCTTAGCAACGTGGATAACCAATGAACGATAAGAGCTGTCATATGTGCCAGAGTATGTGATTGGACACTAGCATAAAACCAATGATATGCTCCAACTGTGTGTTTCTGGCGGTCTATATGTGAGAATATATAGATAAAGAATATATATACACAAACAATGTGTGAGATTTACAAGGATTCCATACCAGTAGTTCCCATGCTGTGCACAGCAGGCACCTTGAAAGCTGTAGCTGCCACACAGAAACATCACTGCTGACAGGGACACCGGTGGAATGTTCTAGAATCTCGTAGGAAACACAACCAATAATTTCCTTCGTGCGAGGAATATTTTTCTGAATGTGACATACCAAATGTGACATACCAGATATGACATTCCAAATGTGACATACATCACTAGTTATTTGTTTCCCCTTTCTTTCACTTGCCCATGTTTTGTAAAGTCTTAGCGGATTGTTGTTCTTACAGCACGAAAGCCTCTCCCACCCCCAACGCTCTTTATCGTCTTATACATGTTTGGTAGATCATAGATCCACTATTCTTTACTCGTTTTTCGGGTCTCGGCATCTTTTAACAAAGTCACTAGTGTTGTGATGACCAATGTTGTCTGCAACCATGTCATTGTTACATAGGAGACAAATAATAATAAATTAATATTATTATACAGGGAAACTTCCGTGGCGATAATCAGCGAATCAATTTAGAGGAAGAGGTATGTTTACAACACTCGAAAAAAAAAGTATAAATAATCAACAACAAAAAAAAAAGAACTAACTTTAGCTGAGTAGCAGTGTCCCCTAGCGTTTAGCTTTTCGTGGCAAGGCGATGTGCCACTGAGTACGGGTTCGATCCTGCTTCGGCCCATATAGTGTTGTTTTTTTCTGTTCTTGATTATTTGTCATTTTTTCCGAGTGCTGTAAATATATCTCTTCCTCTGAATTGATTCATTATTACATACCCCAAAGTAGGAATATGCTAAATAGTCGAAGTGTCTGATGGGAAAATGTGTTTTTCTTCTTACTTCACCTAATGTTATGAAGTTAGACGTTTAGACCAGCATGGATCACGAACAAGATTGTGCGTTTTAGGGCATCACCGGTTCTCTATATAACTTATTATGCAGTGCTGTTTCTGTGGGCTATATTTGTGTTCTGAGGGTTTTGAGAGTTCTGCAGTCCTGTAGTACATGCTCTGGAGTTTGTCTGGAAGCACCGCATTGACACGTTGCTAGCTCGTCGAGTTTTTCCTTGTGCTGATGTGCTCTGGAGTTTGTCTGGAAGCACCGCATTGACACATTGCTAGCTCGTCGAGTTTTTCCTTGAGCTGATGTGCTCTGGAGTTTGTCTGGAAGCACCGCATTGACACGTTGCTAGCTCGTCGAGTTTTTCCTTGTGCTGATGTGCTCTGGAGTTTGTCTGGAAGCACCGCATTGACACGTTGCTAGCTCGTCGAGTTTCTCCTTGTGTTGATGTGCTCTGGAGTTTGTCTGGAAGCACCGCATTCACACGTTGCTAGCTCGTCGAGTTTTTCCTTGTGCTGATGTGCTCTGGAGTTTGTCTGGAAGCACCGCATTGACACGTTGCTAGCTCGTCGAGTTTTTCCTTGTGCTGTGCTCTGGAGTTTGTCTGGAAGCACCGCATTCACACGTTGCTAGCTCGTCGAGTTTTTCCTTGTGCTGATGTGCTCTGGAGTTTGTCTGGAAGCACCGCATTGACACGTTGCTAGCTCGTCGAGTTTTTCCTTGTGCTGATGTGCTCTGGAGTTTGTCTGGAAGCACCGCATTCACACGTTGCTAGCTCGTCGAGTTTTTCCTTGTGCTGATGTGCTCTGGAGTTTGTCTGGAAGCACCGCATTCACACGTTGCTAGCTCGTCGAGTTTTTCCTTGTGCTGATGTGCTCTGGAGTTTGTCTGGAAGCACCGCATTGACACGTTGCTAGCTCGTCGAGTTTTTCCTTGTGCTGATGTGCTCTGGAGTTTGTCTGGAAGCACCGCAATTACACGTTGCTAGCTCGTCGAGTTTTTCCTTGTGCTGATGTGCTCTGGAGTTTGTCTGGAAGCACCGCATTGACACATTGCTAGCTCGTCGAGTTTTTCCTTGTGCTGATGTGCTCTGGAGTTTGTCTGGAAGCACCGCATTGACACGTTGCTAGCTCGTCGAGTTTTTCCTTGTGCTGATGTGCTCTGGAGTTTGTCTGGAAGCACCGCATTGACACGTTGCTAGCTCGTCGAGTTTTTCCTTGTGCTGATGTGCTCTGGAGTTTGTCTGGAAGCACCGCATTCACACGTTGCTAGCTCGTCGAGTTTCTCCTTGTGCTGATGTGCTTGGAGTTTGTCTGGAAGCACCGCATTGACACGTTGCTAGCTCGTCGAGTTTTTCCTTGTGCTGATGTGCTCTGGAGTTTGTCTGGAAGCACCGCATTGACACGTTGCTAGCTCGTCGAGTTTTTCCTTGTGCTGATGAGCTCTGAGGTTACAGTCACTTGTTCTGAGTCTGAATATCTTTTTCTGCTCGTATCTGTTGACTTTGTTAAACTGTCCTGTTCTGGCTATTTGTTTCCGTGTAACTCCCTCCATTTTGTTTCCTAGCTTGTTTCATGAATGTTTTTTATCTCTTAGCGGCTCTAGTGTCAATTGGACCGTTGAAGGCTGCGACCTGCTTTGCGAGTTTATCTACTTCCTCGTTTCCATGGACGCCACAGTGTCCTAGTGTCTACTGCCACGCTAGTTCTCCTTTTTTCTGACAGCGAACATATTTTTTTTTCTTTATTTCTTGAATGGGTCTGTCGAAAATGGAATTTAAAATACGTAAGTAATGTTGCATTGCCAAATTTCTGGTGATAATGTTGCATTGCCAAATTTCTGGTGATAATGTTGCATTGCCAAATTTCTGGTGATAATGTTGCATTATAATTTCCAAGATGTTAGAAAATATTTAGCGCGTAACATGAATGGCAGACATAACAAAAAGATTTAATTGAGGAACTTCATGATATGATCATTACACTTCAGAATTTGCCTGCACTTTCCTTCAATGAATATTGTTCCACTGAAATTGACATTCAGTACTTGGTACCCCTTTATAGGTTCACAATATTTGTGTTATTCCAAATGTGTTTCATTGTGATTTTCCTCGTATTTTCAATGTTACTTTTATTCGTCCAATCAATTCATTCATTTATACTATAAATCCATATTGCTGGAGCTTCACATTTTGTAAACATATAAATATTTGTTTTCTTTCTGACAAAAGTATTAAACAAACTATCACGTTTAATCATTTCTAAATTTAGCAGACACACATTGTCCACTTTCAAAAACTTTGAATGATTTCATTTTAACTCCAACTAAATTCACGTGCACAATACAATTATTGGTAAGTATATATATATATATATTTTTTTTAAAACCAATTGAATTGAATTGAATTGAATGCCAAAAATAGCCAAATTACTCTCAGGAATGTTGGATTCAATCAGTTTCTATATTCACTCCAATTGAAAGCTGCCATTTTAGTTGTCTTTCTTTTTGTTTTCCTTTTCAACTCCTTGCATAAAAAAGATTCCCGAACAAGCTACGAACCTCATGCACGATGATCAGAATTCTTCTCGGAGTTCTCAGTATTTCGAGCACTACATGATCATAGTACTTATTGGTGAGTCCAGAGTGAAGTGAAGATGATGTCATTATAACATAGCACAACCTGCAAATAATAGATTTTAAAAGACAATATAATTTGAGCCAAATGAAGCAGGGTTTAAATTGTGTACATGCTTAGTTGTGGGGAAATGACATAGTCTGTTAAAATAATATTAATATAGAGATGTTCTTCTGCGATCATGGCTAACTCAGATTAAGACTCCGGACTCTCTTATGAAGACTGTTGTCTGTTTTAGTGATTCGGTTGCCCCGTAGAGTGTTTTCTTCCAGGGAGGTGGGTGTGGGCCACGTTGTCCTCCTCAGGACTGTGTCCTGGGGGCAATCCAGTAGTACGTGTTTTGTTGTCATGTTATCTAGGGTACAGTGGCATTTTTTGGTAGTTCATATTTTGAATTTAGTGAATGTGTGGTTTCTCATTCTGTTGTAGCTAGTGTATGGGCGAAGTATGATGACTTGACCGCTCGATAATTAGAGGTATCCGTCCCACTCGTTTTACTTTGAGTGTTATTGTTTCCATTGTTCATGTCACTGGCCTTTGATGATGGATTTGGGTTCAACGTAGCTGACCAGGTGGTTCTCTTGTGGTAATCTCTTTCCCTCCTTAGCTAGTTTGTCTATGCATTCGTTTCCTTGTATGTTTCAGTATGATGGTGTCCACCGATTGACCACTCTCTGGAAGTTATTGCACAATTGGTTTAGGGTTGTTCTTATGTCATCTAGCTCACAGTTCCAGTGGGTTTTTAGAGCTGTTAGGACTGACAGTGCATATAGAGTTACAAATTAGAATATTTAATTGAATACCCAAAAAAAAATATTTTTTAGCAACAATTTTGTAACACTTTCTGCGTTTGAAGAATGAAAGACTCCACTGAATTGATAATATTCGATCGCAATATGTCATGCTGAAGAAGAGGCATTTCAAGTATGAAGCTCATATGACTGTCAATAAAGCTTAGGATACTGTATGAAATGTGGCCACGGACCAGAGTAAGAAAATAAAAAGAAAGGAAGAAGTAATAAAGTAAAAAAAAAAAACTAAGACAAAAATTTAAAAAATGAATAATAAGAAGAAAGAGCAACAAGAAGGCGAGAAAGGAGAAGCAAGAAAAAAGAAGCAGTAAAGAAGTTGAAGAGGAAGATGAACGGAAAAGTAGGAAAAAATAAACATGAAGAAGAAAAAAAAAGAAAGAAAGAAAGAAAGACATAAAAAGAGGAAGAAAAAAAGAAAAGATGTTTTATGTTAGATGTTTAGAAGCTGATTTAATGTTTTGTAGTCGAAGCAAGCCATTACCGCATTGACCAAGGAAGAGATAAGGCTTGACATCAGAGCTCTCTTGGTTACCATAATCTACAGGTAAAATTAAAGCTTGCTCATCACAGGATTACTGAAATATTTACGTATCAACAGATCTGTAGGCAGATCTGTCAGACAGATCTGACACCAATATCTCATTTCTGTATCGAGGAAGCACTACTGAGAAGTGAAGCGAAATTCCTAATTAATACTGAGCAGCTGACCCTGCCTTTAGCAACCACAGATCGAGCTGACTTCAAGAAGAGGAAAAAGCAGAAGAAGATGTGAAAAAGAAAAAGAAAAAGACAAATTAGAATCTATAAGTGTTTAAAATAATTTTGAGATTCTTTTGAAATGTTGTAATGACATTCACCCCAGATCAGATACTCATTTCAAGATTGAGCGGAATAAAATAATCCCTGGACATCGCCATGACCAAGATCTGTTACATTTCTGGAACTCTAATTATAGTGTCTAATGTAAACGTAAGCGAACAGCTATACCATTCTCTCTTCCATTCAGTGTCTACGCCTTTGACCTAGACCAAGGCATCTGTCAATTGTGCACTTAGACGTTCAGATATTTCCCAAAACTCCCAAGCATCCAAATTAGATTCACTAGCAGGACAATTTATCGTTTCAGATGCTGGAAATATAAACAGTATCATGTCTGGCCCTAGGGTGTCTTTCTATAAACGGAGCCTTCAGGGCGTAATGCTCCTAGTGGTGTACACGATATTACGGGAGAAAAGGTCAAATGACTTCTTTCGTCTGTTCAGAAAATGTTTACAGTCTTACTGTAGGAGCGATAGGTACACGGCATGGGATAAAAAAAATAATAAAAAACATTAGGTCTCTTATATGAAAAAGCGCCATTTCTCATTTCTGTTCAGTACTATGTTGACACAGCGCTTTCTATTATGCGGATTACATACACACTCGTCAGACACACAGGAACACATGCAGGCACACACATACCCATAATTCTTTCCCTCTTCATTTGCCTTTCAGCGTCGAGGGGAGATATATTTTGTGGTCTTTTGCACTTTAGTTTGACTTATCCTGCTGGTATGTTTCCTGGTGTCTAGAATATTCGATCAATCCATATTTTTCGTGCTCGACTTTTGGGTCTAGTGTTTTCGCAAAGTTTATTGAAGGCTCATGCGTTCATTGAGTGTTGTGTTTTTATCTTTATCACGTCCAGACAATTTTGTCTGTGGTTTCCTTATATATTCAATGGCGGAAATTAGCCATATCTTGTTTCTCAGTTCTTCAAAGAGATAGATATCAAATACACTGAGTTAATAAAATACACCATAAACAACTTATAGAACGCCTAAAAGATATACATCTAGATGACACAGACATGCGACTAACGTGTAATTTATACGGTAGCAAACAGAAATAATAAAATATAACAAAGAGAAGTCTACACCAAATGGTATAAAAGAAAGGAGTAAGACGTTCACTGAGCAAATCTTTAAAAACATCACAGAGATGCCAGGCCTAAACATTAATGGATAGATAATCAATAACCTAAGATATGCTGATGCTACTGTACTACTAGCAGAAAATCCTAAAGATCTACAACAATTACTTAATGAAATAAACATGATAAGCAAACAATTATGGATTAGATATGTATATCAACATGACTAAATCTATGACCATAAGCAAAGATAATACTCAAAACCTACAGGTCGATATCAAAGTTGAAAAAAAAGACCTGAGACAGTTCAGAGCTACAGTTACCTTGGACATACTATAACCAGTGATCGAAAATGTAAACTGAAATAAACAAAAGAAGAGGAATGGCAAAAGTAATTTTAATGCCATTAAAAAATTACTAACATCAAAACAAATAACACCAGGGCTAAAACTAAGAATACCAAAATGTTATATCTTATCGGCATTACTGTATGTGCAGAAACATGTACATTGGATAAGAAAAAAGAATGAAGTCTTTGTAATATGAATTTATAGAAAAATAGGTAGAATTGGATGGGAAAAAAAACAACCAATGGAGTCTGAAAACAACTAAAGATAAAATGAGGACTAATAAAAACGAATCAAACAAGACAAATGCGATATTTGGGGCATATTAAAATACACATCATCTTACTAAAAGTAATCTTGAAAGGAAAAATACAAGGTAAAAGAGGCAGAGACAGACCAAGACTAAACAACGACGAATGACATCAAAAGATGGACAGGTTAGCCTATGACAACCTGCACCATCAAAGCAAGAGACAGAGCGGAATGTCTTTCCATGGTAACCAACCTTCGATGCGGAGATGGCTCTCAATGATGATGATATTACACTAGGTCATGATATGTTACATTATGGCGCGTTATATTTGTACCTCAAACTTAGACAGAATATATGGCAAGTAGTGTTGGTGGCTGTGAAACAATCCTAAAAGTGCACGCACATGCACCGAAAGACAATAGATTTGGCACCGACTTTGCACGAAACATGCACCAAAACCCGTGCCAAAGTCCGATAATCGGCTTATTTTCTCGGTGGTCGTGATCGGTAATCGGCTTATCTCGGTGGTGTGCGTTGGTGCGTGACGGTGATCGGCGCGTCGTGGTGTGCGTTGGTGCGTGGCGGTGATCGGCGCGTCGCTAGCTCGCCGGTTATTTCGGGGGTTCTAAAATCGGGCGACAGCGGTTCTAAAATCGGGCGACAGCGGTTCTAAAAGGGGGATGGTGGTATCTCGCGGGTCGGATGGCGGGTCGTCGCGTGGCGTGCGGGTGGGGAAAGATGCCTTTATTAGTATCATCATGTGTGGGTATTAGGCAACAGGAGGCGACATGTAAAAAAAAAATGCTGACAAGCAATTATTAGTATCGTTAGCGTCATGTACCAGATTATAGCGATTTTTTTTTCTCTCTCTCTATTGCATATCCAAGCTAACTCAAGTCAAATAAAAATCATCAGCATGTGCCTCAACACTATTAGCATGTGCCTCAACATCAACCTTCATATCCTATCATCATCTTGTGCCATCCTCAACACTATCATCATCATCATATGCCACCCTCAGCATCAACCTTCATATCCTATCATCATCTTGTGCCACCCTCAACACTATCATCATGTGCCACCCTCAACATCAACCTTCATATCATCATCATGTGCCTCATCATCATCCCTTAATGTTCTATCATCAAGCCACACAAAGTATCAACCATCTCTCTCTCTCTCTCTCTCTCTCTCTCTCACACATTCATGGTAAACCAAAACAAAATTCGTTCTATATTTCACAACTTTATTAATACAACAAATATACGACACACATATATTACTGTCCGGTTGTTGATAATTTTAAGCGTCTGGGTTTCCTCCCTCCTGTTTTGGTGGTAGTGTTTGTTAAATGTCTATCAAACACGGGTACATAGGAAGTTTCATTAGCCTTCAAAACACAACCGCCCTCCATTTTGACAAAACCTTGATCAAAGCTGGAATAGGTAATTGGTGACTCTGCTGAAACACCCGCGGCATTCATATTGGGTGCCGGATCTGTCGTCTGATTAACAAGAGCGAGGTTCCCTTGATTAACAAAGGGGGGCGTGTAGTCGATGAGATTCGTGTTAACAAGAGATGGTATGTAGTTTTGGTGGTTAACGACAGGCGGCGTGTAGTTGATCTGGTTAACGAGAGGTGGCGTGTAGCTGATCTGGTTAACAACAGGCGGTGTGTAGTTGAGGTTAGCATAAGCGGTTAAAATTTCCTCTCGCATCTCAACTAACGTGATAAATTCCTCTCTCGATAGTGTTATCCCAGTTCTGGTAGGAAACTTCAAAAAACTATCACCGCTGTATGTCCTTATATTTATCAATGGTCTGTTACGAAAAACACAAACCGAGACTGCCTTAACGCCATCTTTAGACAATGGAACTACAGTCTCATTTCCACGTGACATAAATATGCGCTGATCACTGAGATCAAACGAAATAGGCGTATTCAAGCTACACGACTCCATATTCAAAGAAAAACAAACCACCTGGCAACAGACGTTGGTTATGTGTGTGCGTGTACACTGCTCGACTGGGGGGTTTTTATACCCGTTTATCGGGTCGAGGACCGTCTATTTATAGCAGCTAACGCAATACGTTATCAGGCGTGGTAATCAGTCGTGATGCGACATGTTCAGTGACCTCTGGAACTGACCCAATAGGGGGGTGATGTGTGGGGAAATATGATGCGTGTAACAATTCGGTCTCAGGTAATGCGGCCTGAGACTAGGAAACTCCTCCTCCCCCCTGTCGTGTTTATATAGGTTGTGGATTTTAAAAATAGGTGTTAGTTGAAGAGGGGGAAACCTCGTGCGCTGACCTAAAATCACTCGTTGTTATTTTCGTCGGGGGCGTAATCACTAAAGTTAGTAGCACTTGTGAGGATGGATCCCCGATGGAATCATCCCTTCACAGCTCTGATAGCCGGTCCTACCGGGTGTGGGAAAACGGTATTTGTGCAAAAGTTTATACAGAACCTTCACGAGCTAGCTGTCCCCGTACCGGAGGAAGTTATATGGTGTTATGGGGAATGGCAGCCGATATACGAGACAATGGGGTCAGTGAGATTTATCGAGGGTCTACCAGACGTCGATAAATTGGAAGGTGGTAAGAAGAGAAGACTGATCGTCATCGATGACTTGATGTCTGAGACGGACGAGCGGGTAACAAAATTATTCACCAAAGGTAGTCATCACAGAGATATTAGTGTGATGTACATTGTTCAAAATCTATTCGGAAAAATAAAGAACATCGAACCATAAGTCTCAATACGCACTATTTAGTCCTTTTCAAGAACCCGAGAGACGGGAGTCAAATTATGAATCTGGGTAAACAAATGTACCCGGGTCGGGTGGGGTACCTCCAAGATAGTTTTAAGGACGCGACAGCGAGTCCTCACGGTTATTTGCTGGTCGATCTTCGTCAGGACACACCTGATAATCTTAGGTTGAGAACAAAAATATTCCCGGGAAGAGACAAATCGTCTACGTGCCAAAGTAGAGAATCATGTGTGATGAAGCACTTAGACGGCACGGTGAAATGTTGAAATGTATGCGCGCCGCCTCGCCGAGCGGTTTAAGAGCCATATTAAAAACAGCCTCTCCCAAACTCATTAACTTTTTGTGCGAGTGTTGTCATAACATATTAAAAGGTAATGTTAGACTCACTCAGCGACAGAAGTGCGAGCTACGTCGACACAAGAACAAGTTGAGACTTCTCACTAAAAGAAACCGAGTCTTAAGCGGCGGAAAGAGATTCTACAAACCGGTGGGTTTATAGGTGCTTTGCTCCGTCCTATATTAAGAATTCTCGGTGGAGTACTAGGTGCGTAACAATGGCCAAAAAAAATGATTTTGGTGGATCCTCGATTCCTCGAGGGTCTTAAACAGACTACTACTACCACGTCCTATAGCCCACCCGAGGCGATCGGTGACAACTTGAGAGATTTAGATGATGAAATGCAACGTATCCTATTCCGCGATGATTTAGCACCCGCCGATGTGATGTCTGGATTCGCTACGAATCTCTCGATAACGACGATATTTGCGACGCCAGATTTTATTTCAACGTGACATTGGAGCCTGGGTTATACACGAAACCCGATGCGTTCATCGGCGCGTTGAACGCGTCGATCGTAAAAGCGGAGGATGAGTCGTACAAGGGAGTGAAAGGGAAAAAATGAGATTCATTTACGCAAAAGAGGTGAATAAAGCCATCTTGAAACTTTACGAAAAATGAGTCAGTGTTACCATAAGCGACACTTTGAAAAACATGTTAGCCTTCCCCACGACCACAATATCAGACACGGCTCCCGATATCTTCAGCGTGGGTGTAATGGACTTGGAAAGTGTTGCGAAGAATGTCTACGTCTACTGCGATCTCGTTTCCCCCAGACCGGTCGGGGATGTGATGGTGCCTCTCCTCAGGAGCGTGCCTGTTCTCAATAGAAATCACACCTCGGTGTTTCAGATCTACGATAAGCCTCACTACCTACCCCTGAGTAGATTTTCCTTCGATACCGTCGAGATCCTTTTAGCCAACGAACACGGAAAAACCATTCCATTCACCAGCGGGACGTCGGTGCTAACGGTACACTTTCGAGTCAAGAAGCATCTCGAGCTGGTATAATGGTGAAACACACTCCCCTTCAGTTATACGAAGACTTTTACTGTTGTCAGGCGGGCGATGGGATGCCCGTGTTTATAGGAGGTCGAAGTCAGAGCGGTCGAGGAATCGGTAGTTTCTTTGGTGGAATCGGAAGGGCTATTTTACCCTGGTTAAAAACCGGCGGTAAGGCCTTGCTCAGAGAAGGCTTGGGGACCGGTCTGCAGGTCGCACAGGACGCATTGGCCGGGAAAAATGTCGGTGAAGCTTTCAAAGAACGAGCTAAGGCTTGATGATAGGCCATGAAGGGTGATGTTGAGGCACATGATGATGATATGAAGGGTGATGATGAGGGTGGCATTAGACAGAGCGGTGTTTGAGGCCACGCTAAGATACGGAGAGGATGCGAAAACGGGATACTTGACGGCCGCTCTGTTCTACAAAGACACAGCTGGCCACCATGACGATTTGAAAGAAAATGAGGGTTTTAAAACACGGCGCGATTTGACTTCGGGTAGTAAAGAGGTTGAAATGATGGGTCGTTTGCACTCTGATGTCTTTGTGCAGGATCGTTACATGTTAAACAGAGTCGATGTAAAGATAAAACTCACGCCCTCGAAGGATGTGTTCAGCCTCGCGGCTCACGATAGCTCTGTGGGTTATAAGAGTGTTATCACCTACGCCGCGCTCGTGGTCAGGAAAGCTAAGCTAAACCCCGCGATTTCTCTGGCCCACGAAAAGGCTCTCTTAAGCGGGAATGCGCGGTACCCGATCAAGAGGGTTACCATCAAGACATTTTCCATCGCTAGTGGGATGCTTTCCCACAGTCAAGACAATTTATTTTTGTCTCAAACACCGACCCGTATAGTGATAGGTCTGATTACTGCCAGTGCTTTTAATGGTGTTTACACAGCTAACCCGTTCAATTTTCAACACTTTGGTCTGATTTATATGAACCTGACGGTCGACGGGAAATGTATCTCGGGAAAGCCTCTAACTATGGACTTTGAACGAAATCAATACGCGAGAGCTTTCTTCGGCACAAATCTGGCCATGGGTCTGATTGGTAAAGACGCTGGGAATAACGTTGATTATAGAGAATTCAAGGACGGATACTGCCTATTGGGTTTTGACCTCTCGTCCAGCCTACTGGACGGCTCCCATTTTGAGCTAGCCACAAGCGGACCCTTGTCGATAGAACTCAAGTTTGCCGCTCCCACCACTACTCCCCTACAAGTTATCGTCTACGCCGAGTTGGACTCGGTGCTCGAGGTGTCCAAGACAAGGCAGATTCTAACAGACTTCGCCGTTTGAGAGAGAAAGAAGAAGAATAATATGAACACGAGGGAGATTTACAACCTTTTGATGTCGGATATTTTTGTTCGACGTTGTTCCCTTGTTAGTGTCATTCCACGAAACCACTTACCGCCGAGCATCGACCCAACGGCGACCGCGGCCTTTGTCATAAACACCGACCCTGCCCACGAACCCGGAGAGCATTGGGTGGCCCTATTTTACAACGGACTCGGCGAATGTGAGTATTTCTATTCCTACGGTTTGCCTCCGAGACACGTGGATATTTTAAACTTTATAGAGCAAAACTCACACGTTCCATTCGTCTACAACCCGCGGGTGTTGCAAGATTTGTTTAGCAACACGTGCGGTCTATATTGTGTTTATTATATACTTCTTAAGTGTCGTGGCGCAAAACTTAACAGAATTCTCATGCCTTTTTCATCGAGACAGCACGTAAACGACCGTATCATTTATCGTTTGCTCGCCCCGTGGATACTTCGGCTTCGAGGGGCCCGCCCAGACGCTTAAAATTGTCAACAGCCGGGCAGTAATATATATATGTGTCGTATATTTGTTGTAATAATAATAAAGCTGTGAGAAATATAGAACGAATTTTGTTTGGTTTACCATGAATGTGTGTGAGAGAGAGAAGAGAGAGAGAGAGAGAGAGAGAGAGAGTTGATACTTTGTGTGGCTTGATGATAGAACATTAAGGGATGATGATGAGGGTGGCACAAGATGATGATTTTTATTTGACTTGAGTTAGCTTGGATATGCAATAGAGAGAGAGAAAAAAAAATCGCTATAATCTGGTACATGACGCTAACCTTACTATTAATTGCTTGTCAGCATTTTTTTTTACATGTCGCCTCCTGTTGCCTAATACCCACACATGATGATACTAATAAAGGCACCTTTCCCCACCCGCACGCTACGCGACGACCCGCCATCCGACCCGCGAGATACCACCATCCCCCTTTTAGAACCGCTGTCGCCCGATTTTAGAACCGCTGTCGCCCGATTTTAGAACCCCCGAGATAACCGGCGAGCTAGCGACGCGCCACGAGATAAGCCGCCACGCACCAACGCACACCACGACGCGCCGATCACCGTCACGCACCAACGCACACCACCGAGATAAGCCGATTACCGATCACGACCACCGAGAAAATAAGCCGATTATCGGACTTTGGCACGGGTTTTGGTGCATGTTTCGTGCAAAGTCGGTGCCAAATCTATTGTCTTTCGGTGCATGTGCGTGCACTTTTACAGCCACCAACACTACTATGGCAGTAAAGAGCAGAATCGTGGGGGGAGGGTGGGAGAGGGGGGGGGGAGGAAGAGACAGATTCAGACACTTGAAATGCGGTTGTATGAAAGAGTGGACGACGTTTAGAGGAGAAGTAAAATAAAAAAGAGGAAGACAAAAACAAAGAGTAAATAAAGCAGATCTGCTGGACAAATTACTCATCATTTATTAAAAACAATGCTAATGAGTAAATAGGGAATTAATATAACTATACACTTTATGTTAGGAGCTGCGATAACTCAGTGGTTAGTGAACTGGACTACAACGGACAAGGGGTAGGGTTTGATCCCAACCGACGGATTCCGGGTTCACCCAACCTTAAATGGGTACCGATTTGTTCTGGGAAAGTAAAGCAGCACGGGCGTAATACCGACCACATTACCCCAAAAATCATGTGCTGAAGGTCTGTAAAATATAGGGTCACTAGCACCATATTTCCCTATACGCCACTTGGCGTGACAGGGGTACTTTACTTTTTTTTATGCAATTTATGTTAGGGAGCCGCGACAGCTCAGTGTTTATTGAACGGGACTACAAAGGACACGGGGTAGGGTTCGATCCCAACCGACGGCTTCCGGTTCACCCAAACTTTAATGGGTACCGGATTTTTTTCTGGGAAAATAAAGCAGCACGGGCGTAATACCGACCACATTACCCCAAAAATAATGTGCTGAAGATCTGTAAAATTTATGGTCGCTAACATCATATTCCCTATACGTCACTTGACGTGACGGAGATACTTTACTTTACTTATTAAAAACAATGTTAATGAATTAATAGGAAATTAATATAACTATGGACTTTATGTTACGTCCATAATCATAACTATGCGATAGGTTAAGAATGAATTTAAACAATTTGCCAGTGTTATTATGTTGTTGATGAAGCTGATTTAATGTTTCAGGGTGGAAGGCGAGCTCCGAGACTAGGGAAGTTGCTCGGGAAGTGTAGCTATCAGGGCCCTGACCATGTTTAGGGGAGAAAAGAAAAGAGCCACAGTCACCTACCACAAGTGAGAGCTGAAGTCATCTTAAATGCTTTCTCTAGTGTGTGTGGGGTACGTGTTCCATAATAGGGAACGTGCTGAGGTGGGGTGTGTGTTCCATAATAGGGAACATGCTGTGGTGGGGTGCGTGTTCCATAATAGGGAACGTGCTGAGGTGGGGTGTGTGTTCCATAATAGGGAACATGCTGTGGTGGGGTGCGTGTTCCATAATAGGGAACGTGCTGAGGTGGTGTGTGTGTTTCATAATAGGGAACGTGCTGAGGTGGTGTGTGTGTTCCATAATAGGGAACGTGCTGAGGTGGTGTGTGTGTTCCATAATAGGGAACGTGCTGAGGTGGTGTGTGTGTTCCATAATAGGGAACGTGCTGAGGTGGTGTGTGTGTTCCATAATAGGGAACGTGCTGAGGTGGTGTGTGTGTTCCATAATAGGGAACGTGCTGAGGTGGTGTGTGTGTTCCATAATAGGGAACGTGCTGAGGTGGTGTGTGTGTTCCATAATAGGGAACGTGCTGAGGTGGTGTGTGTGTTCCATAATAGGGAACGTGCTGAGGTGGTGTGTGTGTTCCATAATAGGGAACGTGCTGAGGTGGGTACCTGAGCACTCCGCAGTTGTCCGCTGTGCACTGACGACGAACTTTCGACTAAACTAAACCCAAGATAATTAATGATTCTCATGATTTCCGATTTTCTCTTGAAGGCGTGTGTTCATCCCAGAAAGGCTGAAATAATGAGGTTTTCGTCTCTGACCTACTGTGATGACAGGAGATATGATATTGATCGTTGATGCCTCCCTAGATAAACTTTACAAGATAAATAATGTCAGTTTTGCACAATGTACCCGTGAACATGATAGAGTGACCACGAACACATGTTACAGCTGCTTTGCTAGACCAGTTAGATTAATCTGTGGTATGTGTAACTTCATGATTCATTATTGTACAAAGAAATTACGACGGTGGTTTTCTGTTGCCTTCTGTCGGTTTGTTTACGGTTGTTGAATGTTGAGATAAGAAGAGTAATGAAAACATTATGAAAGAGACAAAGCAAAAAGAGAGCTAATTTCCAATATTAGGAAGAAACAATCATCATTTTTGACCATGTAATGAGAAGAGAACAGCTGGAATATATTGTAACAACTGGAAAAATTGAGGGAAAAAGAGATAGAGGGCAAGCAAAGAGAAATAATACCAGACAGCTTAAGAGAATGGCTTGGCAGAAGGTCAACAGAAATGATAAATAACTGTCGTGATCGAAAGTTATGGAGAGACATCATCACCTACGCCAGCAGGTCCGGTACATGATGATGATGCATAACTTAACGACAAGTTTGTTATTTTGAAGAATTGACCACTGTTGCGTATCCATAAACTTGAACAAAATGGGTGCAGATGTTGAAGCTCGACACGTCTTGCAGATGGTTTCAGAACCGATATTCATAAATGAGAAAGAATTTAAACTTTGTCCATGTTGCGTACACGAGAAACGAAAAATGTAATTCAGGATGCAGGCGTTATGTTTGATTATAACGCTTTCATCATTGCTCTTTGATCTTTTGATGTGCTCACGATATACCTTGATCCAATCACTGGCTAAATATGTTGCAACAGTGAGAGTCGACAGCCACATTACTCGCATAGATCATTTTACTTTGATTTCTCTCCTGAGATAATGATCTATTTTTTTTGTCTAATTAATCCACCTGTTGTCATGTCCCTTACAACACAAGTATTTTAGCGCGTTTGTGCCAGAGGCTTATACTTGATAACAAGAAACTCATAATACAATTGTATATATGAATTAATTTTTGAACTGGCAGTAGTAATAGTGGTAGTACTGGTAATAATGGTGGTGGTGGTAGTTGTAGTAGTAATAGTAGTAGTAGTAGTATTAGCAGTAGTTGTTGTTATTGTTGTTGCTGTAGTTCAACCTGTTATTTTGCCAGGTTTGGTGTTGGTATTTTCTCTCCTCCTTTTAAGTGGCTTGAAGATTCTTATTCTGGCTTGGGGATAGCCTGCTGGCGGTAAGCTGATTGTAGGTTACACAGGGCGTGGCGTCCATGGGCGCGAGTTCAAATCCTGGTTCTAGCTGCCTGTTGCATTATTATGTTTTTATAGATTTTTCCTTGTGCCGTAAACAGAAATTGTGTCCGCGTGTACTTTGATTAGTGGATCATCGCGTCGTGTATTAGGGTCTTGATCAATTCTGATTCAATGATTATGAGACGCTGACTAATTTTAGTGCAGATACTGCTGGACCTCACGATGACGATTGATTAATACATTGTGTGATGTTAAGACATATCGATTATTTAACAATCAAGAAAGGTTATATTGTCCTTTTGGTTCGCTAGAAAATTGGCGTCTATCTCGTCGTGTTGTAGATTAGAGTACATTTGCGTTTATTTGTATTCAACACATCCGAAAAATGTTATATATTTTGAAATAGGTTTATCTTCATTTCTCATTTTTCAGTCATTTTATCTGGCAAGTTAATCTGTTTCTGAAATCACCGAGAGGGGGATAGGATTTTGGACAGCTATAGTTAAGGCAGCTATGGGCCAGTTCGCTGGCCCTGAAATCATCAGTCACATTTTAGTTGTAGATGTGCTATCATTTCATTTCAAACAAGACAAATGCGATATTTGGGGCATGTTAAAATACACATCATCTTACTAAAAGTAATCTTGAAAGGAAAAATACAAGGTAAAAGAGGCAGAGACAGACCAAAACTAAACAACGACGAATGACATCAAAAAATGGACAGGTTAGCCTATGACAACCTGCACCATCAAAGCAAGAGACAGAGCGGAATGTCTTTCCATGGTAACCAACCTTCGATGCGGAGATGGCTCTCAATGATGATGATATTACACTAGGTCATGATATGTTACATTATGGCGCGTTATATTTGTACCTCAAACTTAGACAGAATATATGGCAGTAAAGAGCAGAATCGTGGGGGGAGGGTGGGAGAGGGGGGGGGAGGGAAGAGACAGATTCAGACACTTGAAATGCGGTTGTATGAAAGAGTGGACGACGTTTAGAGGAGAAGTAAAATAAAAAAGAGGAAAACAAAAACAAAGAGTAAATAAAGCAGATCTGCTGGACAAATTACTCATCATTTATTAAAAACAATGCTAATGAGTAAATAGGGAATTAATATAACTATGCACTTTATGTTAGGAGCTGCGATAACTCAGTGGTTAGTGAATTGGACTACAACGGACAAGGGGTAGGGTTTGATCCCAACCGACGGATTCCGGGTTCACCCAACCTTAAATGGGTACCGGATTTGTTCTGGGAAAGTAAAGCAGCACGGGCGTAATACCGACCACATTACCCCAAAAATAATGTGCTGAAGATGTGTAAAATTTATGGTCGCTAACACCATATTCCCTATACGTCACTTGACGTGACGGAGATACTTTACATTACTTATTAAAAACAATGTTAATGAATTAATAGGAAATTAATATAACTATGGACTTAATGTTACGTCCATAATCATAACTATGCGATAGGTTAAGAATGAATTAAAACAATTTGCCAGTGTTATTATGTTGTTGATGAAGCTGATTTAATGTTTCAGGGTGGAAGGCGAGCTCCGAGACTAGGGAAGTTGCTCGGGAAGTGTAGCTATCAGGGCCCTGACCATGTTTAGGGGAGAAAAGAAAAGAGCCACAGTCACCTACCACAAGTGTGAGCTGAAGTCATCTTAAATGCTTTCTCTAGTGTGTGTGGGGTGTGTGTTCCATAATAGGGAACGTGCTGAGGTGGTGTGTGTGTGTTCCATAATAGGGAACGTGATGAGGTGGTGTGTGTTTTCCATAATAGGGAACGTGCTGAGGTGGTGTGTGTGTTACATAATAGGGAACGTGCTGAGGTGGTGTGTGTGTGTGTTCCATAATAGGGAACGTGATGAGGTGGTGTGTGTGTTCCATAATAGGGAACGTGCTGAGGTGGTGTGCTTGTTCCATAATAGGGAACGTGCTGAGGTGGTGTGTGTGTGTGTTCCATAATAGGGAACGTGCTGAGGTGGTGTGTGTGTGTGTGTTCCATAATAGGGAACGTGCTGAGGTGGTGTGTGTGTGTGTTCCATAATAGGGAACGTGCTGAGGTGGTGTGCTTGTTCCATAATAGGGAACGTGCTGAGGTGGTGTGTGTGTTCCATAATAGAGAACGTGCTGAGGTGGTGTGTGTGTGTGTGTGTTCCATAATAGGGAACGTGCTGAGGTGGTGTGTGTGTTCCATAATAGGGAACGTGCTGAGATGGTGTGTGTGTGTTCCATAATAGGGAACGTGCTGAGGTGGTGTGTGTGTGTGTGTTCCATAATAGGGAACGTGCTGTAGTGGGGTGCGTGTTCCATAATAGGGAACGTGCTGTGGTGGTGTGCGTGTTCCATAATAGGGAACGTGCTGAGGTGGTGTGCGTGTTCCATAATAGGGAACGTGCTGTAGTGGGGTGCGTGTTTCATAATAGGGAACGTGCTGTAGTGGGGTGCGTGTTTCATAATAGGGAACGTGCTGAGGTGGTGTGTGTGTTCCATAATAGGGAACGTGCTGTAGTGGGGTGCGTGTTTCATAATAGGGAACGTGCTGTAGTGGGGTGCGTGTTTCATAATAGGGAACGTGCTGAGGTGGTGTGCGTGTTCCATAATAGGGAACGTGCTGTAGTGGGGTGCGGGTTTCATAATAGGGAACGTGCTGAGGTGGTGTGTGTGTTCCATAATAGGGAACGTGCTGTGGTGGTGTGCGTGTTCCATAATAGGGAACGTGCTGAGGTGGTGTGCGTGTTCCATAATAGGGAACGTGCTGTAGTGGGGTGCGTGTTCCATAATAGGGAACGTGCTGTAGTGGGGTGCGTGTTCCATAATAGGGAACGTGCTGAGGTGGTGTGCGTGTTCCATAATAGGGAACGTGCTGAGGTGGTGTGTGTGTTCCATAATAGGGAACGTGCTGTAGTGGGGCGCGTGTTTCATAATAGGGAACGTGCTGAGGTGGTGTGTGTGTTCCATAATAGGGAACGTGCTGTATTGGGGTGCGTGTTCCATAATAGGGAACGTGCTGTATTGGGGTGCGTGTTCCATAATAGGGAACGTGCTGTATTGGGGTGCGTGTTCCATAATAGGGAACGTGCTGTATTGGGGTGCGTGTTCCATAATAGGGAACGTGCTGTATTGGGGTGCGTGTTCCATAATAGGGAACGAGCTGTGGTGGGGTGTGTGTTCCATAATAGGGAACGTGCTGTATTGGGGTGCGTGTTCCATAATAGGGAACGTGCTGAGGTGGTGTGCGTGTTCCATAATAGGGAACGTGCTGAGGTGGTGTGTGTGTTCTATAATAGGGAACATGCTGTGGTGGTGTGTGTGTTCCATAATAGGGAACGTGCTGAGGTGGTGTGTGTGTTCCATAATAGGGAACGTGCTGAGGTGGTGTGTGTGTTCCATAATAGGGAACGTGCTGAGGTGGTGTGTGTGTTCCATAATAGGGAACGTGCTGAGGTGGTGTGTGTGTTCCATAATAGGGAACATGCTGTGGTGGTGTGTGTGTTCCATAATAGGGAACGTGCTGAGGTGGTGTGTGTGTTCCATAATAGGGAACGTGCTGAGGTGGTGTGTGTGTTCCATAATAGGGAACATGCTGTGGTGGGGTGCGTGTTCCATAATAGGGAACGTGCTGAGGTGGGGTGTGTGTTCCATAATAGGGAACATGCTGTGGTGGGGTGCGTGTTCCATAATAGGGAACGTGCTGAGGTGGGGTGTGTGTTCCATAATAGGGAACATGCTGTGGTGGGGTGCGTGTTCCATAATAGGGAACGTGCTGAGGTGGTGTGTGTGTTCCATAATAGGGAACGTGCTGAGGTGGTGTGTGTGTTCCATAATAGGGAACGTACTGAGGTGGGTACCTGAGCACTCCGCAGTTGTCCGCTGTGCACTGACGACGAACTTTCGACTAAACTAAACCCAAGATAATTAATGATTCTCATGATTTCCGATTTTCTCTTGAAGGCGTGTGTTCATCCCAGAAAGGCTGAAATAATGAGGTTTTCGTCTCTGACCTACTGTGATGACAGCAGATATGATATTGATCGTGCGATGCCTCCCTAGATAAACTTTACAAGATAAATAATGTCAGTTTTGCACAATGTACCCGTGAACATGATAGAGTGACCACGAACACATGTTACAGCTGCTTTGCTAGACCAGTTAGATTAATCTGTGGTATGTGTAACTTCATGATTCATTATTGTACAAAGAAATTACGACGGTGGTTTTCTGTTGCCTTCTGTCGGTTTGTTTACGGTTGTTGAATGTTGAGATAAGAAGAGTAATGAAAACATTATGAAAGAGACCAAAGCAAAAAGAGAGCTAATTTCCAATATTAGGAAGAAACAATCATCATTTTTGACCATGTAATGAGAAGAGAACAGCTGGAATATATTGTAACAACTGGAAAAATTGAGGGAAAAGAGATAGAGGGCAAGCAAAGAGAAATAATACCAGACAGCTTAAGAGAATGGCTTGGCAGAAGGTCAACAGAAATGATAAATAACTGTCGTGATCGAAAGTTATGGAGAGACATCATCTCCTACGCCAGCAGGCCCGGTACATGATGATGATGCATAACTTAACGACAAGTTTGTTATTTTGAAGAATTGACCACTGTTGCGTATCCATAAACTTGAACAAAATGGGTGCAGATGTTGAAGCTCGACACGTCTTGCAGATGGTTTCAGAACCGATATTCATAAATGAGAAAGAATTTAAACTTTGTCCATGTTGCGTACATGAGAAACGAAAAATGTAATTCAGGATGCAGGCGTTATGTTTGATTATAACGCTTTCATCATTGCTCTTTGATCTTTTGATGTGCTCACGATATACCTTGATCCAATCACTGGCTAAATATGTTGCAACAGTGAGAGTCGACAGCCACATTACTCGCATAGATCATTTTACTTTGATTTCTCTCCTGAGATAATGATCTATTTTTTTGTCTAATTAATCCACCTGTTGTCATGTCCCTTACAACACAAGTATTTTAGCGCGTTTGTGCCAGAGGCTTATACTTGATAACAAGAAACTCATAATACAATTGTATATATGAATTAATTTTTGAACTGGCAGTAGTAATAGTGGTAGTACTGGTAATAATGGTGGTGGTGGTAGTTGTAGTAGTAATAGTAGTAGTAGTAGTATTAGCAGTAGTTGTTGTTATTGTTGTTGCTGTAGTTCAACCTGTTATTTTGCCAGGTTTGGTGTTGGTATTTTCTCTCCTCCTTTTAAGTGGCTTGAAGATTCTTATTCTGGCTTGGGGATAGCCTGCTGGCGGTAAGCTGATTGTAGGTTACACAGGGCGTGGCGTCCATGGGCGCGAGTTCAAATCCTGGTTCTAGCTGCCTGTTGCATTATTATGTTTTTATAGATTTTTCCTTGTGCCGTAAACAGAAATTGTGTCCGCGTGTACTTTGATTAGTGGATCATCGCGTCGTGTATTAGGGTCTTGATCAATTCTGGTTCAATGACTATGAGACGCTGACTAATTTTAGTGCAGATACTGCTGGACCTCACGATGACGATTGATTAATACATTGTGTGATGTTAAGACATATCGATTATTTAACAATCAAGAAAGGTTATATTGTCCTTTTCGTTCGCTAGAAAATTGGCGTCTATCTCGTCGTGTTGTAGATTAGAGTACATTTGCGTTTATTTGTATTCAACACATCCGAAAAATGTTATATATTTTGAAATAGGTTTATCTTCATTTCTCATTTTTCAGTCATTGTATCTGGCAAGTTAATCTGTTTTTGAAATCACCGAGAGGTGGGATAGGATTTTGGACAGCTATAGTTAAGGCAGCTATGGGCCAGTTCGCTGGCCCTGAAATCATCAGTCACATTTTAGTTGTAGATGTGCTATCATTTCATTCACTTTGCTATGATGTACAATACAAATAAGAAAAAAAAGTTCTTAAATGTTATATAGAGCTAGTTTTAACATATAGATGTGAATCATGGACAATGGGACAACAGACAAGAAAATTACTAGAGGCTGTAGAAATGTGGTTTTACAGAAGAATGTTGAGAATACCATGGACAGCTAAGAAGAGTAATGAAAACGTTCTGAAAGAGGCCAAAGCAAAAAGAGAGCTAATTTATAAAATTAGAAAGAAACAATCTTCATTTTTGGCCATGTAATGAGAAAGGAACAGCTGGAATATATTGTAACAACTGGGAAAATTGAGGGACGAAGAGATGGAGGGAAGCAAAGAGAAAAGATACCAGACAGCTTTAAGAGAATGGCTTGGCAGAAGATCAACAACAGAAATGATAAATAACTGTCGAGATCGAAAGCTGTGGAGAGACATGATCACCTACGCCATCAGGCACAGTACTTGATGATGATGATCTACAGTCTACACCAGTTCCTATTGTGTATTACGCGCGCGCATACATACACATGCACATGACATGATCTGTACAGACAGTTGGTAGCAAGCAATCATGATTTGCAGTAGTTTGGTATTATATTAGCGTTTTATACTGGATGTTATTTTATTGAGCAGCTTCTCTCGTGTCTGATTCTGCTAATATTAGATAGATCTGACAGCAAAATGAACAAGATGTATTTGTGATCCTGGCCTAATCTCCGTTCTTCTACGCCTCTTGTCTTCTGATTTCGATATAATCTCTTCCTTGAATGTTGCTGTGCCGTTTATTTGTTTTTTTTTTTGTTGTTCTCCATGTGCTACGACCTGGCGTCAGATTTTCCCACTTTCTTCCGCTGATGGGGAATTTCGTCAAGTAAAGAGACCTGGCACGTCAAGTGGCGTATAGAGAATATGGTGTTAGTGACCATAATTTGTATAGACCTTCGGCACATGATTTCTGGGGTAATGTGGTCGGTATTACGACCGTGCCGTTTTACTTTTCCAGAAAAAAAATCCGGTACCCATTTAAGGCTAGGTGAACCCGGAAGCTGTCAATCCCTTGTCCCTTGTAGTCCAGTTCACTAAACACTGAGCTATCGCGGATCCCCAATTCCCTGAATGCACTGCAAACTTCCTTATATCTTTGCACTAGTCTGCTCTTTGGTCTCTCCATATAATCATTGTATGGAAATACAATTGTTATCCATTATTTTCGCATCTTTCTCTCTGCCGCTCATCCGATGACTGCTAAAGGAATGAATAGTCCTCTTCGTCATCCGTTCTTAAAAGGACATATAGTTGGGCTAAATCCCCAATATATGTTCAAGTTGCAGCATTGCTACAAAGGGATCACCCAAGAAAGATAGGTCAAAAACCTTCTACTCCACCTCTTTGTAGTGCCCCCAGTATCAGACTAACCAGTCAAGTGAGTGGGGATCGAAGAGGGAAAGCAACCCGGTAATATCAAATGCCGTGCTGATGTCGGAAATGGTGGGTCGAAAAGCGCAAATAAATATAACACAACATATTTACCGTTTTTGACCTATCTTGCTTGGGTGGTCCCTTTGTAGCATTGCTGCAACTAGAACATATATTGGAGATTTAGATACACAGGCTCCTCTAACACATTTATGATGGCGACACACTAAAGGGGTAAATTTGTACGGATGCTCTACTGACAAGTTTTTAATGCATATATCATCATTTTATATAAGAACATTCATTTGCTTTATATTGTTGCATGAAGTCAGATCTGATCGATTATGGCTGAGATCGTCAGAGGTGGCTCATGCCACATTCGTCTCACATGACATGATCACCTTAATCTCCAACTTCTAAGTGTTGCTATTACGGATAGACTTTTAGCTCGTTGCAAGACATTAGAGTTGGTTGCTCGGTTCAACCATTTAATATTCATCATCTTACGATGGCAACGCCATAAAAGCTGTTTAATCCTATCTCTTACACTGCATATGTTGTCCAAGTTTCTGATTCATGTAGAATACAGTGCACTAAGTACACAACTTTCACAAATTAGAATATTTGTCACGAGCATCAGTTTTGCCTTTGCTCATGCTCTTTATCTAAGTTTACCAAATGATGAAGCTGCATTTCCGATTAGGGTATATTTATTTTCTCTTTCAGTGAGATGGTAATTGTGACCGTACAGCCGAGGTAGGTGAACATATTTAAATGATGATTTTATTCAGAGTTATAGTTGCGAGTCTGGCTCCACCCTATTTCTGAACAACGGTCTTGTTGACGCTTATTGACAGGTAGAATAAGTCACGTGATTTAGCTTGTTTGTTAATAACTGATTGCAGAACAGCTTCATCGATAGTAACCAGTGCTGCATCATCAGCAAAGAAGCTCCTGGATTAGGGTCTCAATTGTTTTAAATTTTGACCTCTGACGTGCTAGATTGAATATAGAGCCGTGACTGCCTGATCTTGTAGGCATGTTGATGTCTCCAGAGACCTCTTCAAAAGCATTGTGTACACGAGCTGGGAAAAAAAAAGATTTTGAATAAGGTAGGAGCAAGGATACATCCCTGTTTGATTCCGCACATTTAGCTTCAAAGGTCTGGGATGATCTGTTACAGAATTTAATAATGGCAGACACATTGCCGTGAAATGACTTGACCATCTTGATGAGTACAGCTACCATTTGCCAGCACCCTGTGTAGACCCGTATATCTCACAGTATCAAAAGACTTTGTGAGAACAGCGAAGGTTAAAAAGAGACCTTTCCTGCTTCTTGCATTTCTACTGCAGTTGACTGAAAGTAAAAGTAATATCAGTGGTTGAAGTCTAGCTCTAAGACCGCACAAGGTCTCGGGAAGGATATGTTCCAGTTGATGTTGGCGCTTTAGAACAATTCTTGCGAATGCCATATCCTGAAATAGTCAGGAGGGAGATGCTCCTGTAGTTGTTAAAATCGCCCTTGTCCCTTCTGTTCTTGTATAACGTCGCAGTCTTGGTATCTTTCATGTCCTGGGTTATATCTCCCACTTCTTCAGCATTGGATGAGTAGAGGTGGGGCAGGAGTGTCTCGCGAATTTTTTTTAAGTACTTCGGCGGGGATGTTGTCGTTTCCCGGGGTGTTACCACCTGAGAGGACGTGCATGTCATCATGAAGTTCCTTCTCAGAGGGTTCACTGCCTCTTTTGGTTTGGATTAATTATTTTGAGATCAACTGGTCCGGAAGTGAGTTCCTAGTTTGTTCTTAGGGCAGTCTTGAGTAATGTTCGACCCATCATTCCAACTGTTTACTTTTGTCGCTGACAGGCTCACCATTTGTTACCTTTAAGGTTTGGCAGTAGTTCCCAAATTGTGGGAGGCCAAACTTTGGAAAGGGCGTTCGTTTCATGAATATTGTCGTGAGCCTACTTAATAGTTAGTTATCACAACATTTCAACATCCACATAAACTTACTATTTTCACGAGTTTAAGAATTTCTAGAGGATAGTGTTAATTCTGTTGCCATTTAGTAATGCAATGTTTACAATAAACACTAAAATGTATAAGAGCTTCGAAAGAGTTAAGAGCTTTAGATTCTGATATAGAAACTCAAGACGCTATAGTGGATAAGCATGAAAGAGCTTATAGACGACCACTGGCACCAGAATCAGTGAACTATTATCGACCAGTAGCCTCCTCTTCGTGGTAATCGTGGAAACAGGATAACCAGTACAGCCAAACAGGCAGTACATGAAGAGAGGAAGCCAACTTGGTATCTACAACTGTCATGCTAAAGTCGGACATTTGGAGCTGAAAACAGCAAATATACCAGTTAATGTAAACCACGGCACATTGTCAATTATGATCTTTCAGCGATATTTTAACGGAAGATGAACTCTCGTCTGGTTTAACGAAAGAAGAAAAAGAGAAGAAAAAAGAAGAACAAATGCAACACTATTTCTGTTCAAACTAATGTGGGCAAAAGTGAGCTTTCATTTTAAAAAGCGGAAGTAAAAACACTCCTTTAGATCCGATCATAACAAGTTAATAATTTTGTACGTTGACTAGCCAGTGTTAAAACTAAAGGTTAATTGGTTAACCAAAAGGGAGGTCAATTAGATTTCAATTTAAAGTGTTAAGTAGTGAGTGATGTCACGTAGGCTTGCAACCCTGACTCGAAAGTTGTTGACCGAAACTAAACAATTGGTGTCAGCTGACGATTTCCGGTCCACTCGTTTTTGGTTACAGGTCAGCTATGACATCGAGCATTAGAAGAGGCACATTTCCTGAAACTCTTATCAGTTTCCTTCCATTCATCTAACAGCTACAATAGCAGCTTTGGATTAAAGTTTGTATCAGTTTCCTTCCATTCATCTAACAGCTACAATAGCAGCTTAAGGTTCAGATTTATATGGACCGCCATATATTATGCACGAGATTGTTTCTCACTCATTTCTGATTTAATTTTTTGAGTCTTCTTTTCTTCTTTCTTCTTTCCTTTTTTCACTGATACCTAAAAAGTGTCATGGTTTATATCATTTGTCGTTCTTGAGCTGCTCGAACTGTCTGAATTAGTGATTTTCCTCTGTTACATGTCTCTGTCACTGCATCTATCTATCTTCTTCTGGGTCTTCCTCTTGGTCTTTTTCCATGCATTATCAAGAAGAACGTCCTTGATGGTGATTGGTGAAGATTCATTCTGACCCGGTGGCCCAACCATTTAAGTTGTTGTTCTATATATTTTTGGCAGGGTATTGTTTCTACCATTTTTCTTATGGTTTCATTTGATATTCTATCTCTTCTTGTGTTGTTTGTTACTTTTCTCAAGTATCGCATCTCACATGTATTGATCTTTCTTAAATGTGATTTAGAAAGGGTCCATGTTTGACTTTCATAGCACAAAGTTGGTATGAAGATGCTATTTATCATTTGTTGTTTAGCTGGCATAGAAATGTTTGGATGTCTTGGTAATGATGAAAGCTGGTATGTAACAGCATTTGCTTTTTGTATTCTCATGTCAGTTTCTCTGTCTAGTTTTCCATCTTCTGTGAACATTGTGCCCAAATACTTGAATTCTTCTACATGTTTTATTTCTTTATCTTTGATCTTAATGTTAAATGGGTGTCTTTATTTGCTTATTCTCATAGCCTCTGTTTTTGCTGTGTTAATTTTCATACTGTAGTTTGTGCAGCTTTTATCTAGAGATGTTATATCCTGTTGTGGCAGGTTTTCGTCCTCATATATTAGGCATTGGTCATCTACGAATAGAAGCTCGTTGATGTTGGGATTTTACCTCTATGTTATTATTTGATTTTTCCTTATTGTTGGTTGATTCCTGATTTTTGGGTAAGAAGGTTTATTTAGATCTAAAGACTAAGGTCAATAACGTTGACCAACACACATTTTTGGTGACTCAAATTGTAGATCTGTTTCTATGTATATTTGACCTGCTGATTCGAAAAATTGCTCCATATTTCACCTATCAGCTCTATTTATTATACTTTAGATACAATATATGTGCCATATACCACTCTAAAAAAACTCTACTAATTTCATGTCAAAAGCATGTTTATGTCACAAACTTTACAGTCATTCGACACACAAGAAACTACTGTTGTAAAAGTTCCGAGAGTGGGGTCTGTCAGCATAATCCCATATAAGATTCCTACAACAGTTTGCCATCACGTGTGCATACCATTTTCCTTGGCATCTGGCTTCTATTGTTTTCATGTCTCAGTGAATGCCATTTTCTCCTTGCTCTTCGCTAAGTCACCAAGTTTCTCTGGAAAGCGATGTTAAGTGACTGCAAATAATGAGCATTAACCCACCACATGTTACAGCCAAGTCTGTTGAAATAAAAGAGCACATTCCCTGCTAATTGCGTGCAGTTTCTTTTGAATAACTATATAATATATTTTTATAGATAGAATTGATGTTTAATAATCTTCTTGATGCCAAGAAAGCTTTCCACAAGAAGAACAAATAAATACCAGGTAGGTGATTCGGTTTTCTTCATTCATGCTATGAAATGTGGTCCAAGTTGTCTGATCTGTGGACCACCGACAATTCCTGCATTCAGTGATTCCATGCCAAGTTCATGAAACATGCGCATTGTTTTCAAAGAACGAACCGCCTTTATTCAAAGAACGAACCGCCTTTATTCAAGGAACGAACCGCCTTTATTCAAGGAACGAACCGCCTTTATTCAAAGAACGAACCGCCTTTATTCAAGGAACGAACCGCCTTTATTCAAAGAACGAACCGCCTTTATTCAAAGAACGAACCGCCTTTATTCAAAGAACGAACCGCCTTTATTCAAGGAACGAACCGCCTTTATTCAAGGAACGAACCGCCTTTATTCAAGGAACGAACCGCCTTTATTCAAAGCATGAATCGCCTTTATCCAAAGAACGAACCACCTGCATTCAGAGAACGAACCGCCTTTATTCAAGGAACGAACCGCCTTTATTCAAAGCATGAACCGCCTTTATTCAAAGCCTTTACACATTGTTTTGTCATGCTTAGCTGAAATGCAGTGCTAGCAGTATGATTGTACCTCGAGCTACCAAAGGCTCATCTCATCCTCCTTCTTCCATGTACGCGTGGAAGTGTGGCTAAAACCACTGTTTCGCTGGCTGAAAAGCCGGCGTACGGTGTTCGAAGCCCGCGGTAGACAGAAAGGATTTTTTCTATCGGGAGTGAAATAAAAATCCTGAGTCTCGTACGTCGTGGCGACTGCTTGACCAAGCGGCCTTTATCCCTCGGGTATCGTTGCCCCCCGACAAACACCAGCAATGGTACTATGTGTCGTAAATATAGTTTTTACTTCCATATATTTCCTCGTAGGCCAATCGTTTGCTACCCAATCTTCGTGTTTCTCTCTACAATACCAAATTAATGACACTTTGTGTAGCCAATGTATTGACCTTGTAGTAAACTAACCATCTCTACACGGATCACCCATTGATATTCGTGGTAATTTATCGTATCATCATCAACTACCGGGCCTACTGGCGTAGGTGATCATGTCTCTCCACAACTTTAGATCTCGACAGTTCTTTATAATTTCTGTTGTTGACCTTCTGACAACCCATTCTCTTATTAAGCTGTCTGGTAGTTTCTATGCTTCACTCTATCTCTTCGTCCCTCAATTTTTCCAGTTGTTACAATATATTCCAGTTGTTCTCTTCTCATTACATGACCAAAATGATGATTGTTTTTTTCCTAATATTGGAAATTAGCTCAATCGTATACGAAAAGTAAAAGGATAATCTTGTAATTTTCCTTAATCCTGTTGGGGTGACCGACTTGAACATAGCCATATTTAATGCCGTTATTCAAAAAGAACGCATTTCAAATTAGTTTTGAACTGTCCATGAATTAGATACCACTCACTTCGTTTATATTCTGTAAAACCATTTTTCCCCACTTAATGTTTCTGATATCATTGAAGAATACTAAGCTGTTGTCTTCGGTATAGATCAGGGCAGCCAATCATTTTCTCTTCTTTGTTAACGTTTAATGTTTGTTCTTGGCTGAAGTACATCCTATTCATTTACTCTGGCGGGAAAGGAATTCAGAAGGTTTCTTGGAAAGATTGAAGTCTCTGGTCAGATTACTCAATTCGTTCTGGTTAAAACGTTCACTTTCTGATGTTTAGAGATCACTGCCTCTATCCCCACGTTATTTACCTTATGCGATATCAGATGTGCAGGGTGCATCCCCTGAGAGCTGCAGTAACTCACGGAAAGGTGGAGCGAGTATAAGATCCGAATGCGGAACAGATCTACTCGCTGAAGATAGATCAATATAAAACAACGTGTCACGATTATTTCCCTTGATTCCTAAGATTTCAAAACAAGAAGTCATCGAAATGGTTCAGTTCTCTCCAAACCATTAGTACTCCAAATTTCAAACAATTTTTCATTCCCTTTATCCACTGGCGCAAATGCTCCGAACATGCTTTAGAAACGATATGAGGAGCTTCTGGTTTATCTTGATTCCCAAATTTGACAGAAAAAACCTACATTTGCTATTTGTTTGTTACAAACTTACAAATAGGTTTCCTGCTTGCTTTCAGTGTGTGCTTCCATAAAAAAATTACAAAATACGTCGGGATGATTCAAGCAGCTCCATTTTGAAAGATGGAATGATATGAGTGGGAATATACACACAAATGTTATAATTTAAACCATATTTAAGAAACTGGAACTGGTGCGATCTATTCAATGCGATTTTTGAATCAGTTACACAAATAACCTCAGGAACAGGTCTAAAAACCGAAGTACCAAGAACATTGTTTTGGCCTGGTTATAGAGTTACGGATTAGCGACTCTAAAAAAATGGACTTCCAGAAAAACAGCGGATGTACTGACGCATTCTAAAACAACCAGTAGAAAAGACGACAACACGATCACAATCTCAATGTAGCTTTCATAGACCAAGAAAAAGCATTCTACCGAGTATGTGAGAACAATTATGGTTCTAACAACTCATGGAGTAGGCCAACTTCTAACTCATCATCATCAAGTACTGGGCCTGATGGCGTAGGTGATCATGTCTCTCCACAACTTTCGATCACGACAGTTACTTGTCATTTCTGTTGTTGACCTTCTGCCGAGCCATTCTCTTAAGCTGTCTGGTATCTTTTCTCTTTGCTTCTCGTTATCTCTTCGTCCCTCAATTTTCCCAGTTGTTGCAATATATTCCAGCTGTTCTCTTCTCATTACGTGGCCACACAAAAAATGATGACTGTCTCCTCTTAATATTGGAAATTAGTTCTCTTTTTGCTTTGACCTCTTTCAGAACGTTTTCATTACTCTTCTTAGCTGTTCACGGTATTCTCAAACTTGAACTTCTAACTAGCTGAAGTAAAAACCTCTCTACATCAACAGCAGCTGCAGAGTCAGACAAGCAACAGGCAATACATGTCACTTTGAAATTAGAACAAGAGTAAAACAGGAGTGCGTACTAATCCACTTACTGTTTATTACTTACATGAACTATATTTATAACTTGGCCAACTAATTTGAGACTGATGGGATTAAAGAGCTTCTATTCACATGCAATTAGGCAATAAGACATTGGGAAATAGAAGGCGCATAGATGGATTTAACAGCATAGATACCAAGAACAAAATGAAAATCAATGTCAACAAAACAGATGTTATGAACATTACAAAAGAGAAACAGAACATCAACATAACTATAGATGGCAGACAATTAAAACAAATGGAGGAATTTATATATCAAGGAAGTCTAGTGACAAACGACAATTGACAACAGCAGAAATATATTCAAGATGCATCAAAACTTGTCAAACCATGGCACAACTGTCACTAGTTGGAAATAACACTACAGGCAAAACTGGCACTCTTCAACACAATATCCATCCCAACGATGTGCCACTAATACCAAACGGGACTCTAGACTAAACAACAATAAGAAAACAACCCCTACCGAGATGGAATGTGTTAAACGAATGACAGGAAACAACCTAAAAGATAAGATCGGAAATGAAGAACTGAGAAAAAGGCTAGCAATAATTCCCGCCATAGAATACACAAAGAAGCAACAAATAAAATTGTTTGTCCAAGTGATAACACGACAACACCAAAATACAACACAACGAGCTTTCAACAAATGCTACGAGAACACCAGGCTCTATGGCCAACCACGAAAAAAATATTGATTGATAGAATATTAAAAATACTAGGAAAGATAATAGTAGGAGAAGCCATCAAAAATATCAAAAGACAGCAAATAGTGGGCTCTGTCAGTCATAGTTGACTCTGGATTTTGCAGCGCCTCTAGATATGCTATTTTTTTTTCCTTTTCTCAATAATCCAATAGTAGTATGCCACCCTTTTCCTCCGAATATTTTTTTGCAGAATACAGATTGGAAATAGCTCCAAATATTAGAAGATGCTTGAGATTATGCCATTTCATGATCTGACACAAATTGCAGATTACGGGAGATGCGATGGTTGGGTGAGAGGTACAATTTAATAAGTCGCTTCTACATTTGCGTAAATATGGTTAGCGATATAAACTATGTAAGGAATAAAGAGTGAGAAAAGCTGAGATTGAGGTTAAAAAAAAAAAAAAAAAAAAAAAAAAAAAAAAAAAACCAATATCGCCGACAGTAGTCTCATAACACATGCAAATCAAATGAAACACTGCGGAGAGTTGAGTAGGATTAGAAACGCTGGGCTGTAGATTAGCGATGAGTAGTTCATTGGCAAACATGTGTGCGACGCAGAGTTTACCTTGACGTGAGTTGAGAGATAGCTTCGTGAATTTTCGAGAGAGCGCAGCGTGCGACAGTCTGATTTCTAGACAGTTATTTTCGAGAGAGCGCAGCGTGCGACAGTCTGATTTCTAGACAGTTATTTTCGAGAGAGCGCAACGTGCGACAGTCTGATTTCTAGACAGGTATTTTTGAGAGAGCGCAGCGTGCGACAGTCTATCTATCTATCTTTCGTTCGCCTGAAGTATTGTCTATATCTGCAATGTCGTTTCCTGTATAAATTTTACTGTCTTTTGTAATTCTTGCAGTGGCCCATATAGTTTTGTCTGTAGTGTTGTATCTATGGGCCAATGGATTTTCCTCAGTCTACTATATTCAGTGCAGTCTTGAAGTATGTGTTCAGCAGTCTGGGGTGCCTGTCCACATGTACAAGTAGTTGATGTGCCGATCTTGAATTTTGTATACATGTGACTATGGAGTCGATTGTGTCCTGTTCTTAGGCGTATAATGATAACTTGTTCATATCTATTCATATTATGAAAGGCATCCTGATTTGGGGCTTGTGGTCCTCTGATTGATTTGATTATCTGTTTCTTATGATGGTATGTAACTGGTGTATCTAGTTGTGTGCCTGTTGAACCTTCCTTTGCCAACTGATCTGCTTTCTCATTTCCTGGTATTCCACAGTGAGACGGGATCCACTGCAGGGCAACCCTGTGGTGCTTGCAGAGTTCAGTCAATAAGGTCTGCAGATGGGGTAATTTTCTGGATTGTAGTGCCTGGAGTACTGATCTTGCATCTGTCAAAAACACTACAGGCTGTGGGCTAAGATTACTGTTCAGCAGTTTTTCTATTTCCAACTTTATTGCTTGTATTTCTGCATCATAATTGTGACAATATTTCCCTGTTGCTATTTTATCCATATCCCTAGTGTTATTTGGGTACTCTATATATGCACCTGCTCCCCCATTCTTTACTGCATTCTGTGCTGATCCATCTGTGTACACACGAATCCATAGGTCTTGTGGGTATTCTTCATCCAGGAAACTGAGAGCTATTGTTTTTCGCTGTAGACTATTTTGTTCCTCTTTGTCAACTATTCCTTTCACTTCTGTCCGTATTTGAACTGATAATCCTGATTCATCTGTCCAGGGAGTCTGTTCTGGTATGGGCAGAAGGGGTTTAACAACTCTTGGCATGTCTGGTGTTTGTCTACTAATACGCTTGGCTTGGTGGATAAAGCTGCTTCTCTTAAGTCGTCCCAATGCAAGATTTTGGAATCTGTCCTTCATTGGATGTCTGTGCGACAGTCTGATTTCTAGACAGTTATTTTCGAGAGAGCGCAGCGTGCGACAGTCTGATTTCTAGACAGTTATTTTCGAAAGAGCGCAGCGTGCGACAGTCTGATTTCTAGACAGTTATTTTCGAGAGAGCGCAGCGTGCGACAGTCTGATTTCTAGACAGTTATTTTTGAGAGAGCGCAGCATGCGACAGTATGATTTCTAGACAGTTATTTTCGAGAGAGCGCAGCGTGCGACAGTCTGATTTCTAGACAGTTATTTTCGAGAGAGCGCAGCGTGCGACAGTCTGAGTTCTAGACAGTTATTTTCGAGAGAGCGCAGCGTGCGACAGTCTGATTTCTAGACAGTTATTTTTGAGAGAGCGCAGCGTGCGACAGTCTGATTTCTAGACAGTTATTTTCGAGAGAGCGCAGCGTGCGACAATCTGATTTCTAGCCAGTTATTTTCGAGAGAGCGCAGCGTGCGACAGTCTGATTTCTAGACAGTTATTTTCGAGAGAGCTCAGCGTGCGACAGTCTGATTTCTAGACAGTTATTTTCGAGAGAGCGCAGCGTGCGACAGTCTGATTTCTAGACAGTTATTTTCGAGAGAGCGCAGCGTGCGACAGTCTGATTTCTAGACAGTTATTTACGAGAGAGCGCAGCGTGCGACAGTCTGATTTCTAGACAGTTATTTTCGAGAGAGCGCAGCGTGCGACAGTCTGATTTCTAGACAGTTATTTTTGAGAGAGCGCAGCGTGCGACAGTCTGATTTCTAGCCAGTTATTTTCGAGAGAGCGCACAGTGCGACAGTCTGACTTCTAGACAGTTATTTTTGAGAGAGCGCAGCGTGCGACAGTCTGATTTCTAGACAGTTCCGGAAGATTCGTTTCGATGGCATACTGAAAACTCTGGACCAACAGAACCGGGTACTTGTGAGATTGCAACACTCGTCGTTGTTATTAATGAACGCTTATATTTAACGTCAATGGGGATTTCCAGAGTGTAAAATTTGTTATTATTTTTTTAGCTTAGAATTTCGAAGGTTCGATTGACATAAAAACGCGAAAATTCGAGTTTCCGAATCTCAAATCTTATTTTTCAGGTTCGTCGAATTTCTCGTCCAAAAGAAATGAATAAATAAAAATATATTTATATAGCCACGGTAGCTCTGTGGTTAACGAATTGGTCTACAGAGGGAAAACAATCACATTAGATTCCTATCGACGGCTCATAGGTTCACCCAGCCAAACATGAGAATGATATTTCTCTTTTAAAGTAGTGAGTGACACCAACGCCACTGATCGTAGACAAATATGAGCACTAATATAATATTTCTCGTATGCCAAGTCTTGGAGCGAAGTCTACTTGAGTTTAGTCGACGGATCATCCTTATTGCATATCTAATACTCCTATAGGTGCTCAGTTCTCCTCCTCAGTATGTCATTAATTGTGTGAAGACTGACGACCCCAATTTTGTGTTGATTTGGTCATTTTCTATGTCTCCTTGTATAGTGCTTATTTATGGCTTCTCCAGTTTTTACCTGATATTCGTGCAGTCTGGACATGATTGTAGATTCATACTAATTGTTTCAATCATTATATCACATTGCCTCCTTGATAGCATTCATAACATCATCCCCGTCCATTGCACGTCCGCTTTCCACAGTAACCTTTCCAGCAAATAGTTCAGCCTGTTTGTTTCATTCCACGCCCGAGAGCCCAGCCACGAACATTAAACAGATCTTAAAGAGTTTTGACTACTCTATTGACTCAAGCCCAACCCCCTTTTTATTTCCTTGATTATGCTCATGGAATCACTCAGAAAATATATACTTGATCTTGAATTAAAAGTGTTTCTACAGTCCTTTGCTTTATATAACTGCCACGATCTCCATGGTCAAACTACTTGTGATTACAGCGAAAGCGCGTTAACCTCTTTTTATGTTCGTCCTCTTGACATGGCTGTAGAAGCCACGAACGAAGCGAAGCCTTTACTTTTACATATATATATATATATATATATATATATATATATATATATATATATGGCCCTTTTCGTCTTGTCAGACGGTCTAGTGGAGGCTATTGTGTATTTTTTTGAGGTTTTGTTTTTGTCGAACAGCTTCTCTCGTGGCTAATTCTACCAATGTTTGACAAACACACGCGGTCACAGAATGAACAAGTCAGGCCCACTGATCCACAGGGTTTTCCATCCTTTTTTTTTTTTTTGTCTTTTCTCTTCTAAGTCCTGTCTTACCACAGTCTCAAATGATGTTATACCATTTCTTATACATGCTCTCCATGATGTGCAATCACTTGCCAGGTGTTCCCAGTCATTTTCATAGATAGGGAAGTCATTCAGAGATGATTTACTTTTCCATTACACGCTCACAAATATGCCATTTATTCTATTTTTGGGATATGATGGCGATTGGGTTCGGATTGATTTTCTACGAAGCTGCTGAGAAAGGCTGCCCAATGTATTTACACGTGGTATTCAAGTTTGAGATTCGATTTCCAATTCTCTACCACCCCACCCCCTCTCCACCAAACCCTTCCTCACACCGTAAAAAAAAACTGTTCTTGATCCCAACGCACGTCTACCATATTTTGAGAAAGGCTATTGCTTTTAACAATTCAACAAGCCGCTCTCCGATAATAGACCACCTTATTCTCAACCATCCCAGTCCTCGCCCCTGACATATTTACAACCAACCCTCTCTTTCTTGCATTACAAAGTCAAGCTCCAGGGAAATAATACATTAAAACACTGACAACTGTAACGGAAATCTCAAGTGCTCACATCACACGCGCATCCGGTCGCTAATAGTTCTCCCCACCAAAACCAATAATCGTTAAAACATAAACGCTTGAGTCTGAAATGCAAAGGACTATTCATTGATGTTTATACGAGAGCTGGGCGGGAAGAAAGAAAAAATAGACATTCACCTCTTTGTGGATACTGCAGTTTATCATTCTATTGTCCAAATCAGTCAATCCTTATATGTAATCGGGTTTTTTGAAACTTCAGTTTTGAATACAGCTCACAATTGTTTGTCATTGATATTCTGGCTGGTATGCTCATTTGTGTCTTTCCTTTTCCTATTATACATTTAAAGTTATTAGAACAAGCTGCATGTTCAAACAAAGTTATGACTAAAATGTCACTTTGATAATAAACTGCCGTGAGCTGCGCATTCAATAGTTGTTTCATCACCAGATTTGGCACAAAATGACGTGTATCTTGGACAGAACTAAAAGTGAAGTGGTAAAGTGGTTGAGGCAACTCTCTGCTGACAAAATGTACATGTTTTTGCTTCAATATGTGCGGATTTTAAAAATGTATTTATTAATCCTACAGACACGGCTTAGTGCCTCGAACGGTCGCTATAAATTGGGACCTGCTTTCTCTCGAGAGATTTGTGACCTGATGTTGTGCTGACAGCACCAGCCATCATTATCATGTGCCATACCGGTTGGCGTAGGCGATCATGTCCTTCTACAATCTTCTATTTACAGTGCATCGTATCAGTTCTGTTGACTGTTTTCCATGCCATGACACCAAGCTAGCCAGTATTTTCTCTCTTTGTCGCCCGTGATCTCTCCTTTTATTTTGCAACCAGCCATACATGAGTCACTTGTGGAAATAGTGCAAAGCCTCCTCTCCACCCCCCACGAATATAAAAAAAACCAAACAGAAAGAGAATAAATTAAATACAAAAATGACGTATCAGGTACCGTTTACAAATTATTTACACTCAGGAATAGATGCTTGATGCTGTGTGTAACAACCATCCAGTCTTCAACAGAATTGCAACCATTTTTTTTTTCTATAGAACAATTTAGAAACAACAATATTTGTTATAAAACAAGTTATACCTCCTGAGTTCAAAGTTCAGTAATTATAAGCTTTTGATAATGGTATCTGAAAAGGAATATTGTTTTATATGCCAGACACTTCGGGGAAAAACCCACAATAAATGCTCCATCAACACTTCAACGATAAATGGCCACACTCTTTTGATCTGTGAAAACAAAAAAGAGCGTACTAAACGACCTCGGCACAATGAATGCCTTCTCTACATTTAAATTCGGTATTTTTAACAACTTTTCTGTCGTTTGTTTATGCACTTGAGAATTCTTGTTTTAACAATCAGATCTTGTATGTATCTGCACTGAAAGATTATTTAAATATTCCCTTGGCGACGCACGTCAAACGTATGTTTGTATGTCTTTGTTCATATGTCCTGACAAAGTATATTTTTATTTTGTCCGTCTATCATTAGTGCTTTCCCGAAGCAGTCTTAAAATGTGCAGGATACATAAAAAAAAAAAAATAACAGGAGAGCTGGAATTAAATCCAAATTGGCAAGTGAATTTAAAGAAGATGAAATGACACATTTTGGTCACAAGGAACGCCGTGATTAGACTATCTATTATTTGAACCCACGACGGCACATATGAGAGTACAATATGAGACATTGAGGAGGACAATGTGGGACTATGAGCAATTGCGGTCAATATGAGGCATTGAAGAGGACAATTTGAAAATATGAGACATTGAGGTGGACAATATGAGACATTGAAGAGGACAATGTGAGAATATGAGACATTGTAGCGGACAATATGAGACATTGAAGAGGACAATGTGAGAATATAAGACATTGAAGAGGACAATAGGAGACATTGAGGTGGATAATATGAGACATTGAAGAGGACAATATGAGACATTGAGGTGGACAATATGAGAATATGAGACATTGAAGAGGACAATATGAGACATTGAGGTGGACAATATATGAGGAGGACAATATGAGACATTGAAGAGGACAATATGAGACATTGAGGTGGACAATATGAGAATATGAGACATTGAAGAGGACAATATATGAGGAGGACAATATGAGACATTGAGGAGGACAATATGAGATGTTGAAGAGGACAATATGAGATATTGAGGAGGACAATATGAGACATTAAGGAGGATAATAAGAGAATATGAGAAATTGATAAGAACAAAATGAGACATTTAGGAGGACAATAATAGACTCCTTGTCTTATTTGTTGATATTCTTCATGTGTGTTTCAAGTCTAGTGGTTGTTTCTTGTTTCCTAAATATATATGTTTAATAATCCTCATATTTTACTGTCTATATTGATAATTTCTAGCATTTTGATCATGATGATTGACTTTACCGAAAGATTTGGTGTAGTAAAACAAGGTATAGGTATAGATCTCTCTGTACTACGAGTAATAAGGCTCTCTCCTCGCTAGTGTACGTAAAGCATAAATAATATTTTGTGTTCCTTTTCCTTCAACAAATCCACATTTTTCATCTGCTATTTCTCTTTGAATCTTTTGTCCTGCTCTTCTTACAATGATTCGTAGCATAATCTTTGTGATATGATATAGTTATAGCTCTTCTATAATCATCACGTTCTTTTGCTCCTGGTTTTTTTTTCTTTTTGTTTGTTTGTTTTTGACAAAGCTATAAAGGTGGATTTGCAGAAAATTACCACTTTTATAAATGTCATTCAGTAACTTTGGTATGATTTTTATTTCCGTTCTACCTAGAGCTTCGAATTCCTCTATTGATATATTATCTGGACCGTTTCCTTTTTTCATGTGTTTGATGGCATCTGTTACTTCCTTTTCAGGTATTGATGGTCCTTCATAATTTATATTGTCTAGTTCTGGTTTTTCTCCTTCATATAACTCTTTGGTGTACACTGTTCTGGTCACAATGTTTTTTTTTTTCAGTAAAATATCACCTTTTATTGATTTCAAGCATCCTGTAATAAATTTGGCGTTTCTACTTGTCAGTTCACTAATTCTTTTATACATTGACTGGATGTTTTTATTTTGACAGACCTCTATTTATTTGCATTGCTCAATTAACTAGTTTTCCTTTGCTTCTTGGCATTTTTGTCTTATTTCTTTATTTAGCTTATTACATTCTTCTTGTTTATTCTTGTTCTTCCTTCATTTGTCCATCAATTCAAGCATGCCGTGTGTCATCCATTTTACTTAGGGGACCTCTTGTTTTAGAGGATATTAACTCTTTTACAATTTGATGCATAGAATTTTTTAATATTGTTCATTGAATTACATTAAACATTATACTTGACATTAAACTTTCATTTATATGACTAAACTTAGGACTTTACCAATGTTCATTCTATTTCTATTGATGTGAATTGAAAAATGATTACTCCCAGGATATTTCCTACCAGCAAGGCACCGGGTGCCATTCTACTTTCCCATAAAAAAATCAGGTACCTATTTATGACTGGGTGAACCTGGAAGCCATCGATCAGGATCAAACTCGACTTCTTGTCCTCAGTGGTCAAGTTCACTAACCACTGAATTATTACAGCTACCCATTCATCATAGGAGGATCCAAAAATCTGATGAAGTCTGCTGATTTTATGTTTCAGTCTCGCCTTACAGTGTCTCACAGAGGATGATGGATGAAGGCCAAATCTGCATGCTAGAGACAGTCTTGTAGAAACTTGCAAGCATTCTACTTTCACATGTTATGATCTCTCTCATTTTGTGCCTCTGATAGGGACCATGTTTACCATGTACATCAAAGGCATAAAACTGCTATTTGATTACTAAACTGGAGTTTGCATGTTTAAGTAAAACTTGTGTTTGCTTTGGTTTTCTAACACTTTGTTCCAATATTTCTCTATTTTTTTTTCCACCTCTAAGACATGTGAATCCTCATCCTTAAACAAGCAGCCACAAAATGACACTAGCATAAAACAAAAAGAAAATTTAATGAAGTAGTGTACATCAATTGAAAACATTTTATTATAAAATGTTGAAAGGAACTAATTAAATAAAATATTTGAATTCCACACTCACAAAATTCTAGTTTTCATGAAATTCCGTTTCAATTTCAAAACTATAACTATAGATTCTAAATGTCAAATTAGCTTGTAGACTGTTGTTGATTAAACAAATAACAGAACACTAGAAGACATTTTAAATACAAACTATTTAATAAACACTTGCTTTTAAAGACGTTGAGGAAGAATATGGTCAAAATATTATCATCACAGGAGAATAAGGCTCCGGACTTCAGTAACTGTTCATATATAAATATATTGTGTGTTAAATATGCTTGTGTATTTCATTCTAGATAATTCTTGGTTCATTTCTTGCTGATTAGCTCCGTCATTAATGGAACAGCCTAGCAGATGACAAAAAAATAATAATAATCACAAGGAAAATTATTCCAAAAATTAAAACAGCAAAGTAAATTATAACAAGACTTTTATTATATTTCAATATGGAAGTGGTTTCATGGTTGTTTGAAAAGCAGAATCCCAAGAACCCCCACATTTCTGCTAAAAACTCAAGCAAGATCTGTCTATCTTTCATTTGCCTGAAGTATAGTCTATATATATATGCAACGTCGTTTCCTGCATAAACTTTACTGTCTTTTGTAATACTTGCAGTGGCCCATATAGTTTTGTCTGTAGTGTTGTATCACTCAAGTGAGATGAGCTGGACATCTTGTTGGCATGCCAGATAAACATATTTTGAAACAGCCGATGTATGACAAGTTCCACAAAGGCTAGTGATCAACTGGTGGACAGAAGAATTGCCTGAAAGACTCTCTCCAAATGCCTCTAAGAAGCTTCTACATTATTGTTACTTCCTAGGAAACCCTTGCACAGAACCACCTACTATGGTAAACTGGCATTTCTACATAAAAATGTCAAGAGACATGAAGAAAATGTGATGCCAGAAAGGTTAAACAATCAAAACCCATGTGCTCACCCCTGATCATAAATGGACCACCTGTAACAGGATCAGTAACTCTTGTGCTGATTTGGATTGAACCCTTAATAAAAAGCTAGTCATATTTTTCATGTAATCATGTGCAGTATATAAGCACATGTTGGGTGTCATCTTTCTGATACTTTGCTGTACTTTTGTTTGTATGTGAATTATACTACTTCTCCCAAACTTACTTCGGTTTGTGATATCTTCCTCCATAATATTGCTTTGAAAAGAGTTTTACTACTTCTCCCAAACTTACTTCAGTTTGTGATATCTTCCTCCATAATATTGCTTTGAAAAGAGTTTTACTACTTCTCCCAAACTTACTTCAGTTTGTGATATCTACCTCCATAGTTTTGCTTTGAAAAGAGTTTTACTACTTCTCCCAAACTTACTTCAGTTTGTGATATCTACCTCCATAGTTTTGCTTTGAAAAGAGTTTTACTACTACTCCCAAACTTACTTCAGTTTGCGAAATCTTGCTCCATAGTTTTGCTTTGAAAAGAGTAGCCCTACTTCTCCCAAACCAAACTTACTTTAGTTTGGGATATCTTCCACTTTTGTTAAAATCTTATCAAATCTTCCACATTATATATTTTACTAATTTACTAACATTTAAAGTTGGAATCTGTACAGATGGTTATATCTATAAATATCACATTTTAAAAATGCCAAAATTCTTTCTTATTTCTTCATATTTGTTGTTTAAGCACAAGGTAAAGGACATCAACAGTCTATTTAATGTCCTCTCAAGCTGAAGATGGGACATTGGACAGAAATTCTTGACTCTCTATGTTTGAGGATCTTTGTTATCAAGTGCCAGTCCTTGCACAGGACCAGCATTGTATCTGACCATGCATCATTGTTGAAGGCGAGCTGCTCAATCACAGCAAGGGAGTGAGTTGATGCCTGCTGTTGTTATCTTTAACTTCAGTGTTCTTTTTAATGTTTCTCTAGATCAGACTCTTTTTCTGCTAGACTCTGGTTCCAATTTGATTTTACACATCAACAGTGTAAGACTATGAATTATTAACAAAACATAAATTGCCAGTATAAGCAAATAGAAAAGAATATGAAGGCAAATGAGACACAAATTAAGAACGACGTTTCAAATTTTACTAAAGGTCATATTTTAAAAAAATATACCAGTAAATGGACAATGAGAAAAACTAATAAACATGCAAGATGGAAATACAAAACAATTTTAAAAGGAATTTGTAAGGTGTAGCCAGAACTTAAAAAGGTAGACCAGTGTGAAAAAAAATATTGAATATACATAATAAAGAATTGTGGTCCACAAGAAGTAGAAAGATTGATGATGCAAGTTATGCCATGTCAAAACACACCTTATTTTTGCCATTTCAATATTTTTAAACTGAAACACGCCATTGATAATAAAAGTTGTTGGCATATATGAAGCAAATACGTCAAATTGATTCAGAAATATAAATACATAAACTCTACCTTAAACAGGTCCTCAACCAGTCCAAAATCTGCAACCTGAAAGATTGGAGCTTCAGGGTCTTTATTAATGGCCACAATAACTTTGCTGTCTTTCATGCCAGCTAGATGCTGTATTGCTCCTGAGATACCAACAGCAATGTACAGCTCCTACAATTAAACAGCAACAAGACACTTTAATAATCAATTTAATCGTTAAAATGAAAATACATTTGTTTTTCTTCAAATGCAGTTCAATTAAAATACTAAAATACATTATTTTATTTATATTCCATTTACACACACTTTAAAAGTCGTTATATTTTCTGTTAATACACAACCAAAGGTAAGATATTTTAGAATAAACAGTCTACACTTCTCAAAGGTCAGACTCTTCCACTATCAATATATATATATATATATACTGGAAAAAGGTAAATTTGTTAAATAATAAACAGAGCGAAGTCAGTTTCTTAATAATGAATATTACATACACAAGATGAAGATCAGCTGTTTAATAGGACAAAAGTTAGCTTCATAATAATGAGAGGTGCCTATAGATAGAATAAAGTGGAACCAAGAAATAAAAATGTGTATGGCTGATCATGAAGGATAACACAGAATCATATGATTTTATAACCAAAAGACAGGTTCACTACATTGACAAAAAATTTCACAAAAGCAAATACAGTCTTTAAAAAACACATGCAGAATCTAGGAGTGCTGAGATCTGATGGCTCCCAGTGGCAGGTAGCCCTGTGAATGAGACTTGGAAGAAAACTTTGAAAAATAAGTAACTTTAATAAACAAAGAGATACTAAAGGGAGGAGGGATAAAATGAGGGTAAGATGGTATGGATAAATAGATCTCAAGATCAGTGGTGATAGAGACATGTATATATAAACAAAAGTATCAGCATGTGTATATACACACAAAGTAAAGATAAACTTATGAGGTGTAGTCAAAAAACATACAGAGACTGAATGTTTAATACTTGAATGGAGAGCAGTTATTTAACTGGCCCACAGCATTATGATCCCCACTGTACGTGTTAGCAATGTCATGAAAATGAGAGTCTGTATATAACAAAAGTGGCACAAATGTACCCTTTGTTCTATAAACACTTGCTAGGCGCTCTCTGAGTTTTGAGAGATGTTAGATTTCCATAACCAGTGAATCCTATTTCAAGTTAGGAAAAACTGTTACAGTACAGTGCTATGATAATGCAAGTACTTGATAAGTGCAACTTGATAGTAATTTTCATTCTTCCATCAGGACTACTCCCTTGTTTCCACATCATCTGACGTTTTCCTCAACATATTTTCCATGATGCTTTTATCCTTTATACTTCCTCTCAGATCTTATGATATATATGGCATTGCTCATTCCTTTACCTTCAACAAAACCACACTGTTCATCGCTACTTTCTAGACTTATTTTATTTCGCACTCATCGCATTATGATTTGATTCTTAGTAATATCTTAGTCATCTGACTCATGAGGCTTATTGTGCGATGATCATCACATAAAATTGCACCATATTTCTTTGGTAGGGCTATGAATACTGGAGTCTGTAGAAATGTGGTTTTATACAGAAGAATGTTGAGAATACCATGGACAGCTAAGAAGAGTAATGAAAATGTTCTGAAAGAAGTCAAAGCAAAAAGAGAGCTAATTTCCAAAATTCATCATCATCATGTGCCGTACCGGTTGGCGTTGGCGATCATGTCCTTCCACAATCTGCTATCCACAGTGCATCGTATGAGTTCTGTTGTTGACTGTTTTCCATACAATGACACCAAGCTATCCAGTATTTTCTCTCTTTCATTATTAGGAAGAAACAATCATTTTTGGCCATGTAATGAGAAGAGAACAACTGGAATATATTGTAACAACTGGAAAAATTGAGGGACGAAGAGATAGAGGGAAGCAAAGAGAGAAAATACCAGACAGCTTAAGAGAAATGGCTTGGCAGAAGGTCAACAACAGAAATGATAAAGAACTGTCGAGATCGAAAGTTGTGGAGAGACATGATCACCTATGCCAGTAGGCCCAGTACTTGCTGATGATGATGACTTCTTCCCAACCTCAATCTTTACACCACATATTACAATGTATACTCCCTTAATCCTCACACTTTATATTTATAATGTAAATTATATATTAACAATTTCAGTCCAACATTAAACAAAATCAGTCCAGAAATTAGCGATGAACAGTGTGGTTTTGTTAGAGATAAAGGGACAAGCAATGCCATTTATATCATAAGATCTTTAGTAGAAAGAGCCATAGAGGTGAAAACAGATCAATACCTATGTTTAATAGATTACACCAAGGCATTTGACAAAGTAAAGCACCAAGAAATAATCAAAATTTTAGAAAGCATAAACATAGACAGCAAAGATCTAAGAATAATAAAGAACATGTACTGGCAACAAACAGTGGCCATAAGAACTGGAAACCAATTGGGAATGTTTCAACAAATAAAACAGGGTGTTAGACAAGGTTGTGTGCTCTCACCAGGTTTGTTTAATATTTATAGTGAGATTATTGTAAGATCCATAAGGGACATGCCTGGAATAACAATTGGAGGTCATAATATAAATAATCTAAGGTATGCTGATAATACAGTCTTAATCGCTAAGAGTGAAAATGAGTTACAAGAAATGTTGGACATTATAGTGAAAGAAAGCAAAGATAGAGGACTCAGCATTAATAGCAAAAAGACAGAGGTAATGGTAATAACAAAAAAAAAGACATCACCTCAGTGCAAAATAAAGACAAGTGGAACTATATTAAAACAGCTAAATGAATTTAAATATTTGGGAACTTTGTTAACCTCAGACAGAAGATGTACAAAAGAGATGAGATGCAGAATGGCTCGGGCAAAAGCAGCTTTCCAAAAAATGAGGAAAATACTATGCAATCCATTTTTGACAATAGAAACAAGAAAAGCGTTATTAAATGTTATGTAGAGCCAGTCTTAACATATGGATGTGAATCATGGATAATAGGGCAACAGACAAGGAAATCACTGGAATCTGTAGAAATGTGGTTTTACAGAAGAATGTTGAGAGAACCATGGACAGTTAAGAAGAGTAATGAAGATGTTCTGAGAGAGGTCAAAGCAGGGAGAGAGCTGATTTCCAATGTTAGGAAGAAATAATCATCATTTTTTGGCCATGAAATGAGAAGAGAACAACTGGAATATATTGTAACAACTGGAAAAATTGAGGGACGAAGAGATAGAGGGAAGCAGAGAGAAAAGATAACAGACAGCTTAAGAGAATGGCTTGGCAGAAGGTCAACAACAGAAATGATAAATAGCTGCCGAGATCAAAAGTTGTGGAGAGACATGGTCACCTATGCCAGTAGGCCCGGTACTTGATGATGATATATATATATATATATATACATCATATATGTACTCACAGGTGCAACAATCTTTCCTGTCTGCCCAACTTGCAAATCGTTTGCTACAAATCCCGCATCCACAGCAGCTCGAGATGCACCAACAGCTGCATTGAGTTTGTCCGCCAACTCGTACAGAATCTTAAAGTTTTCTCCACTCTTCATGCCCCTACCTGTCATCAAACAAGCAAGCAAAAAAAAATAACATCCACAGCATCACTTTCTTAATTTGCTGATACTCTAGTACTCTTCCGAGTGCTGTAAACATACCTCTTCCTCTGAATTGATTCACTGATTATCGCCTCGGATGTTTCCCTCTATAATAATATTCATTTATTATTATTTGTCTCCAGTCTTAACCACTGAAAACTACTATTCGTGCTGTTTCGTCCTAAATGTTTGTCTGCAACGCAAGTATTCAGCCCTACCCTATCCGAGAGATACTTGTCTTAACAGGAAAAATATTTCCGAGCTGTGATCGCAGCCTTATGCTATAGTCATGGGAAAGCCTTCGTGAAAGGACCTTGCCTACGAAGCTAATTTTTTAGTTAGCTGAGTGGCAGTGTTCCCTAGCGTTTGGCTTTTCGTGGCAAGGCGCTGTGCCACTGAGTACGGGTTCGATCCTGCCTTGGTCCCTATTTTTTTCTGTTGTTGATTATTTGTCATTTTTTCCGAGTGCTGTAAACATACCTCCTCCTCTGAATTGATTCACTGATTATCGCCTTGGATGTTTCCCTCTATAATAATATTCATTTATTATTATTTGTCTCTACTCTAGTACTCTACCAAATTCTAGGGGAAATAATGTAAAACATAATACTCTAAAAATGTGAGATTTGTTTCCCTTGAAAATCTAATAATGAATTTCATTTTAATTGTTTATTTTTAAGGAAAAGATAATGAAAACATCATTATTTCCTTTCACGTGTGACTTTCAGTGATGTGGTGAGACATAGTCTGCAGTTTATTGCTCTCTAGTTGGCTCTTCTGCTGTCATGTTTCCAAATGTTTCTAGATATCTGTCTGTCCATCTTTATTGCAACCACCCTCATTCTGTTCATTATTGAAGGCAATTATTTATTAGCATCTAGTTTCATCATGTTTCTAGATTTATTTTATACAACAATATACACTTGTGTTTGATTTATCACTCCTTTAAATAGTCTATAAAGGGGTTAAGTCAGTGGTGTAGTGGTTTGTGCTCAATTTGTACACAATCATACATGAAGAAGGCCAGTAGGAATCTGAGAAAAAAATTCCAGCTACATTACCTCCAGCCACAACTGCCTTGGCACTGGTCAGTTCAGGACGGTCACTCTTGCTCAGTTCTTGATCAACAAATTCTGAAACTTGACTTTTCACAGCACCTGATGTAACTGAATAGAAACAAAAATTACTCAAAAACTGAAAAAGTTTTGTAACAAAAGAGTTTTAGTTTCAAAACACAAATTTCAACCAATTTAGATTTTAAATTTGGCATGCATCTGAAATTTCTGATTTCATGGCAAGAATAAAGTGGACCCCTCAATTAATATAGTAAATACATCAAAAATAAAGATCACATGTCCAGTGCTGTCATTACATGGTGTACAGGTTATATTATTCATTCCATACTTGACTTTACCAGGGATCAGACCCACGCTAAATTCATTAACTCTTTCCGTACATTTCGCCGCACAGTGCACCATGCCAATTTCAGCAGCGTACGGTTCACCGTATAGTGCGCCATGCTCAATTTGATTATTGTGAACTGTCATCAAACCATATTCATTTTACATGTCGTGTATCATCTTGGTATTGGTGAAATCTAATATCTTGTTCAATTATCTAAAAATTCATATATAATATGTTATATGTTAGATAAATATAAATATGTAGATTTGATTCTTAAAACAATGAAAAATTTTGTCTCTGAAATCTTTTCCGTTGCATCGATAAAAAGCTTCCGAAAGGAAAAAGTAAAAAATCAAATTAAAAGGTCCAATTCACCTGGTCACCTACTCCCTAAATTAAAATAAAATTTCAAACCTAGACAAATGAAATTTTTGGGTCATGTTAAAAGACACAACAGCCTAATAAAAGTAATATTGGAAGGGAAAATACAAGGTAAAAGAGGCAGAGGCAGACCAAGACTAACATGGACGAGTAACATCAAAAGATGGACAAGTTAGCCTATGACAATCTGCACCATCAAAGCAAGAGACAGAGTTGAATGGCGCTCCATGGTAGCCAACCTTCGATGTGGAGACGGCACTCAATGATGATGATGATATCCATTTATATCTTTAGTAGCTGAATATTCATTTCAGAGTTTTCAGCTTGATAACAGATGTTTGTGTAAAGCACAATATAAAACAAGTCAATGTAGATAATCTCATATCTTATCCTTAGAATTTGACAGACTAACTAAATAATACCCACAATGAAGTATCTACATTAAACTATAGTGGTTTCTAGGTTATATCTATAAAAAGCCCATACTTAAAAGGTGCTAATTATATCTTAACCATTGAAAGGATAGGAGGTGCGTGTGGCATTGTGGCTAAAACCACTGTTTTGCTGGCTGTAAAGCTGGAGTATGGTGTTCAAAACCCGCGGTAAACAGAAAGAAACTTTTCTATCGGGGTTATAATAAAAATCCTGAGTTTCACACATTGTGGAGACTGCTTTGACCAAGCGGCCTTTATCCCTCTGGTTCTATTGTGAGCCCCCACCCAACATATACCAGCAATGTTACCATGTGTCGTAAAGATAGTTTTTTTTTTATCGAAAGGATATATATTGTCTATACTATACAAGTCATGAGATGCTCATATCCAGAATCCAATTTTATTATAGAAATAAAAAATATATTCACTTTCATAAATACAGGAAAGTGCTTTATTGGTAAGGAAAAAGGAGGTGATGTAAAAACATAATAAACTCCTAATTATTTCTATAAGTTACATAAAATGTAGAACCAAAAATTAATCGACATATAATTAATTGTGAAAAAATTATATAATTTTGAGGTTTACATTGGCAATACTGGGAGCATTAATCCAGAGTTAAAAAGAACACTAGTTTCATTAAAAATTAAATTTCCACAAACTAAATTTTCATATAATCATTGATTTTAGTTTATATTATGTTCAATATTTTTATTTACGTTATCGGGTAAGTGAATGGGAGAAGTGTAAAAGATCATGGCCAATTGTTTCAATGTTTAAGTGTAAGCTTAAAAATACAGAGGGCATTTGATAGATTACTGTTTCCCAAGTAACACAAATTTGATTGAGACCATAAAGGTAAGTGAGACTCAAATGGAAGTCAAGATGGAATCAAACATGAGAGATAAAATAGCCAACTGCTGAGATGCAGCTTTTCGACATGACAAGCAAAACAATAAGCTAACACTGCCGGTCAGGCTTGATAGTTTTCTAAACACACACCAAAATATATATCCAATACAGCATTAGAGAACATCTTTCCTTGAAAAGTTAAGTCACTTCAATGTTCACTTCTAGGAGTTGAATACATATTATGTTTTATCACAACAATAGAGTTTTTGAATATAAGAGAAATGTTACTTACTGTTTTCAGTGGCAGCATTGCCCCCAAATTCAGATGTCTCAAAAGATGTTCCTCTAACAGTGATGATCTTAACAGGTTCATTAGACTTCAAAGTTTGAATTGCATTGCCTGAGAATATAAGATACACATTAAAGCAGTTCATAAATAATTATGATAAAGTTTGCAAAAACTGGAAAAATAAAAGAAGCTTTCTGAAAAGATTTCTAAAAACTATTCAGGTAATTCTTCAAAGTGCATTAATGTTTAGTACAACTTCCAATGTCTAGTATATCCTCCAATGTCTAGTATATATTTCAATATATCTTCCAGTATTTCTTACAATATATCTTCCAGTGTCCAGTACATCTTACAATATATCTTCCAATGTCAAGTATATCTTTAAATGTTCAGTATATCTTTCAATATCCATTATATCTTTCAATGTTCAGTATATCTTCCAATATCCAGTATATCTTTCAATGTCCAGAATATCTTTCAATGTTCAGTATATCTTCCAATGTCCAGAATATCTTTCAATGTCCAGAATATCTTTCAATATCCAGTATATCTTCTTCATCCTCATTATGTAATCTTAAGTTGTTCTTTAACTGAAAATTCATCTAGGACTAGTAATTTCAATGAATTTTAAAATAAATATTGCTCTTCTTCTGATGACAAAATAAAAATCCAGCTCACACCAACTCAGGGTGGCTGTTATTGGCTTTAATGCAGGTCTCCTTGATATTAAGTCTTTCCTGTACATCTTGCATCCAGGCAACTTTCAGTTGGTTCTAAGAAGCTAATATGAACATAACTTATGTAGCTATCACAATTTTCTCGTCATACAAAATACATACACTCCATTATTATATTTAACAATAAGCTCTAGCATATGTTTCTTGAAAATTATAAGATAAATAATTACCTTTCTTAAGAGAATAAAGAGCATCCCAGCTTTTATCCTGAGGTAAATATATTATGTGTTTTAATCTCAAAGTACTAAACTACATATTTTAAGGTCAGATTGCCAGTACTCTTCCTTGTTGTTATTACCTTCTTTAAATATATAAACCAGATACACATTTTTACAGCAGGAGTATGTCCATGCAAAAATGGTCTTTGCATGATCTTGTCATGATTTTAGCTTTAAACTACACATCTACCATCTACACAGCTTCCTACTACAGAGCTTCCAACTACACAGCTTCCTACTATAGAGCTTCCAATTACACAGCTCCAACTACACAGCTTCCTACTACACAGGTTTCCTAGTTGTCTACCTTAGAGTCAACAGTATGTCACCTATCTGCATAAACTGTTCTCACAAAGGTGCTATCAACAGTATGTCACCTACCTGCATAAACTGTTCTCACGAAGGTGCTATCATCTTGTACACCAATGATCTCAGAGATCGGAGACACATCAAGTCTGGCAGCTAGCCTTGGTAAAATGTTCTAACAATAAAAACCCAACATAAGAAAACATAATCAGTATGTACAAGGTTAGTCTTTTCATCTTGCTTTAAGAAAAATGAAGACTCATTATCTTCATTTATTTTAATTCATCATCATTAGCCCTGTAATTGTGGTGGCTGTTGGGGCGCTGTTGATGACATCTTCAAAACTTTCTATCAACCTTCACAATTGAGAGCTTCCTTCTGAGGTGCGAAGAAGGTTAATCTTGTCCATTCTTTGATGTTTTCCCATTGCTTCCTCTGTCTACTTTGTATTCTTTTGCCTGGTGCTGTGCCCTGGAGAATGATCTTGGCAAGGCAGATAAATATTGTGATGAAAGCACCATCTTAAATAAACTTTTTTTTATTAAAAAATAAATTAAATAGTTTAGTTAAATTAAAATAACATTTTGCATATTAATACAAAGAAATATTTTCAATTTTAACATATACTATTTCTAGTTCGGCATAGCTAATTTTCCCCAAAATAAAGGCATCATAAAAGAAAAATGAAGAAAATTTCAAGGCTAAATAAACTTGCTAGTTGTCTTGGCTTCTTTTATATCCTCATTTGCTTTTAAGCGTTGAGAGAAAATGGAGAATTCTTGAGAGTGACTCTGATTCAATTCCAATGGTGCCTTATGTGGCATCAGATATTTTGTTTGTCCAACTCACTGAGGTTTTCCCCTACCTCTTCTGTTGTTGCATCTGGTTGTTGATATTTGTAATGGAGTGCTGTATACTGGTAAGCATTATACATGTTCAAACCATTTAATTTGTTGTCCCTAGATGCACCTCAATACTGGTGTTACTCCCACTCTTTAACTCATTTCTTATTTTGTCTCTAATTGTAACATTATGTATTCTTCAAAAATATCTAATTTCAGTAGCTGTGATCTTTCTTTTCTTCTTTGTTTGCTGTTAATATCCACATTGGACACTGATAGCACAGTTAGCAGACATACTATGTTGTGTATTACTCTTTTTTGTATCCACCATCACATTTGTTTTAATAACAGGTGTCCGATTATTTTAATTATTGTGTTGCATATTTCAACTTCTGTCTCAATTTCCACATTTGCTGCTACAATGCGTCCTAAATATTTGAAATCTTTTACTTGTTTCAGCTCTTTGTTCTCAGTAATTTTTTGTCTCTCTTTCTATTAATGATCAAGAACTCCTGTTTCTTCTTCTGCGATCATGACTCATTCAGACTAGGATTCCAGACCCTCTTATGAAGGCAGCTTTCTGTTTAAGTGATTCGGTTGCCCCGTATAGTTTCTCTTCCAGGGAGGTGGGTGTGGACCACATTGTCCTTCTCAGCTCTGTGTACTGGGGCAATCCTGTAGAACATGTTTTGTTGTCATGTTGTCCAGTGTACAGTGGCATTGGCTGGTAGTTACTATTTTGAGTTTGGTGAACATGTGGTTTCCCATTCTGCTATGGCCAGTGCAAAGGCAAAGTATGATGACTTGATCCCTCCTTGATAGTTCAAGGTATCCATCCCTCTCGTTATAGTTTGGCTTTTCTTGTTTCCATTTTTCATGGTACTGGCCTTTGATGATGGATTTGGCTTCATCGTAGCTGACCAGATGGTTCTCTTTGGTAATCTCTCTCCCTCTTTAGCTAATTTGTATGCGCATTCGTTTCCATGTACATTACAGTGTGATGGTATCCACTGGATGGCCACTCTCTGGAAGTTGTTGTATAGTTGGTCTAGGGTTGTTCTCAAGTCATCTAGCTCACTGTTCCTGTGGGTTTTTAGAGCTGTTAGGACTGACAGTACATCAGTCAGTATCACCAATTTCTTGTGCATGTTATTTTTGTGTTGGATAGCCAGTTTTGCAGCGTCTTTGAGGGTTTCAATTTCTGCTTTATAGTTGTTTAAGAATTTCCAAGTAGCTATTGACTTGGTGATCTCTTCCTAGTTATTCAGCATCAAGAACACACCTCCTCCTCCATTTCTAGTGGCATTTGTAGCAGAGCCATCTGTGTACATGTGTGACCAGGAGCCCTGTGGTTAGTTGTCATTTGTGTGTTTTTCTGCTATGTGTTTTCTCTCTGTGTCTGTCTGGGTGTCTTTTTTTCATGATTCCTATTATGTCTTCCTTAAGTTCTAGTATTTTGTGTTTCCCATGAGGAGTCTAATCAGATGGGCTTATGGGTTTCGGCATTGTTTGGGACAGTACTGGGTCACTAGTTGCCAGTTCTTTGGAGATTGCAGCGAAGTTGCTCCTCTTTAGTCTTTCTTTTCAGAAACCAGTTATTCTTTGGTGCATGGGGTGGCTAGGGAGTCTTTTATATTTCTCCGCTTGTTGTATTACTTTAGTTTTCTGTCTGTCTTCTAAGGGTTGTAAGCCTGTTACTGTTTCTAGAGTCTCGATAGGTTAGATTTCATAGCACCAGTGATGATACGGGCAGCCTGGTTTTGTGTTCTGTTAATTTTGCTACGCTGTGATTTGGAAGCTGTAGCTCAGGCTGTGACTCCATACTCTAGGACTGGTCTTACTTTTCCTACGTATAGTCGTTTCAAGATATTGCTGTCAGCTCCCCAGTCCATTCCTGCCAATTTCTTCATAATATCTGTTCGTTTTCTGACTCTTTTGTTTGCTTTGTCTATCTGATTTATCCATGTCATTCTGCGATCCATGGTGATGCCAAGATATGTTGGGTTTTGGTCAATAGGAAGTGTATGATCTTTTATCTTAAATTTTGCAGAGAGTGTGTTTCTTGATAGGCTGAAAATTGTGTATGTAGTTTTTTTTTCGGTTAATTGGTAGTAACCAGGTGTTCATCCATTTTTCAAGTTTTCCTAGGGCATCTTGCATTCTGGAATTAGTCACTGACACAGATACTTCACGTGTCCATATTGTCAGGTCATCTGCGTAAATTGCTGAGTGTATTCTGGGTGGAATGTCCATTACGATGTCATTTGTGAAAATTAAAAAGAGCGTTGGGGATATGACTCCACCTTGTGGGACACTTTGTTCGATTCTGGCTTTCTGACTTAGTTGTCCATGTACTTGTACTCTGGCCGTTCTGTATTGTAGGTATTGAGATATCCAATTTAATAAGCGGCGCTAGATGCCAAGTCTAAGAAGCTTGTTCTTTAATCCTTCTCTCCATACCCTATCAAAAGCCTTCTCCATGTCAACCCACACTGTCAGTGTGTGTTTCTTTTCTTGTAGAGCATCTTTTATATATATACAGTCGAACCTGTCTAAGGCGACCATTCACGGGACTTTCAAAAACTGGTCCCATAGGACAGGTGGTCCTGCCTCACAGGTTTCACATAATAAATAGAGCGATAAAAAAAATTTTATCCTAAGCAGTATGAAAACTAACCTGCAAATCAGCGTAATCCATGAGTAGAACATAGTGCACATGTCGGTCTACAATAGCCACTGGTTGGACACTTTTCATAAAACACGATAGTTAAACACACACAAATAAAACACACATACACAGATTCCACTTATACTGTACATGTATCACTTTTGACTTGAAAAAAAATCCAATATGGTAGTCTGTTGTTTGACAGATGAAATAAACGATAAGTTCAATTTTTCTCTCAAGTCCATGATAACGTCTAGTATGTCAGATCTCCCGTTTGTTATTGAATAGGTGCGCAGAAGCTCCAAAGCATTATGTGCATCTGCGATAGTGTATGTTTTCTCAATGTCAGTAGAATCTTGTTCGTTGTCTGATTCACTATTCACATACTCAGCAGCTAAAATTGCAGTGGCAGGAAGATCCCAGTTTGTTTCTATTGTGTTGCAAGTTTGGAGCCCTGAATCAATCATGGAGATGTCTGTCAATTGGTATCCAAACAATTCTTTTGAAAGGTTATCCAAAGCAGTAGAAATTGCAGTAGAAACAATTTGCACGTCGGTCTTTGATGCAGATTCCATGTGCGTCAGAGAATATGCGTGTGTTTCAGCAGGACAATGAAAACCTGCTTTACAGAAACACTTAAGGATGGTTGAGTTGTCCACTTCTTTCCATGCTGCAGCAATCCAGTAGACTACATCCAGTAAATTGACCTGTTTCATGAGTTCGGTTCCGGAAGCATCCTTGTTTGATTCCATGACTGTGATAAGATGTAGAAGCTGTTTTTGTCTAAACTTTAATTTAAATGTCTGAATGACACCCTGGTCTAGGGGTTGAACTAATGCAGTTGTGTTGGGTGGCAGAAACTGCAGCTTAACATTCTGTAGTTCGATCTTGGGATGACAGGTAGCGTTGTCAACAAATAAAATAATGTGGCGCTTTTTTTCTGCATCTTACGGTCAAAACTTTTCAGCCAATCTTCAAATATAGCTGCAGTCATCCATGCCTTTTTGTTGTTTCTGTAAATCACTGGCAGTGTGTTTATGTTGATGTTTTTAAAAATCCTAGGGTTAGCTGCTTTCCCAATCACTAAAGCCGGTTCTCGTTCCCCCAACATGTTAGTGCATAGCATCACTGTTATTCGCTCTTTGCTTTTTTTACCCCCAGCGCATTTTTCTCCTTTGACAAAAAATGTTTTGTCCGTAGTCGCTTTGAAAAATAACCCGGTTTCATCTAAATTAAAAATGTCTTGAGCAGCGTAACCATAGCATATCTCGGATAATTTAGAAGTCCAGTCAGCCGCAGCACTCATATCTGAATCACCGACTTCGCCACATTGCTTACCAAACACAAGATTGTGTCTTTTAATGAAGGCCTCTAACCAGCCGTTCGATGCTTTAAAGACTGAGTTTTCCAATTCTTTTGCAAACTGTAAAGCTCGTTCTTTGATCATCGGCCCAGATAACGGAATTTTTCGTGCAAGTGCTGATTGACACCATTTCCAACAAAGTGTATTTATGTCTTCATTTCCCGTTTTCCTGCTATTCCTTCTTTTCATACTTGGTGCATTATTTTCAAAGTCATTCATATACTCGGCTTTTCTCTTTAACGTACGTAAAATCTGTGTCTTTCCCACTCCAAACTGTTCTGCCAATAATCGCGAACTTTTACCTTGCTGATTTTGTCGAATCACTGATATTCGTTCTTCCAGCGTTAATGCTTTTGGTTTTACACTTTTGACACTGGCCATTTCCTATATTGTGTGTAACACTTTTAAAATCCACAAAAATAATTCACTGAGATACTGTACATGTACATGAATACACTCTAAGCGGGCAATGACTAATTCTTTAGTTAATTCCTGTAATTTATACGGGCCACGCAATGGTCTACTCTGGTCTAGACGGAACCGCGAAGTGATGTCACTTCACGAATCATAGATCTGTGTCTGCACCAGTATTGACTGATAAACGTAACACGTCCCACTGTAATCTGGGACTCACTAAATACGGGAAAACATCAACACCTGTAGACACCTGTGTCGATCGTTTATAGCTCCCAGCGAGACGAAGGACTGGCTGGTCGTCGTAAACGGGATAAATAACATTGGCGGCGGTTAATTAGCCTGGTCTCTGGTCGCGTCATACGGTGAGCGCCGTAATCAGTGTTAGCATATAGTAAAAAACTCTGGGAAATTGTAGACCCGGTCCTATAACCAGGGAAACGCTTTAAACAGGTGGTCCTAAGACCAGGTTCGACTGTATATATATATATATATATATATATATATATATATATATAAATAAACAGTGAAATAATTACAATTTAAACTAGCATAACACTACATGATATTGAACCAATGGTAATGAACCAATAGGCTGCTAGGTAAATCATGAAAATAATTGAAATCAAATATGAATTGCGACTGGAAATGTCTCACTCAGCTGAAAGCAGTCAGCAACTCTTACCTGACTACTGCATATGGATCAATGAACTAAAGCTGGTCAAGATCCTTATCTACTTCTACGTGGTAGCCATGGAAATAGTCCAACCACATAACTGAGTTCCTTTCATTTCGTGACATTACATTACATTTTCCAGTATCACTTTTATTCTGTATCACTTTCAATGAATTTTTAATGCTGAATGTCTAGTATTTCAAAAACAGGGGCATATTTTTTTATATTCTCTGTGAAAAGCTTTGTGTATGCACCAGCTTCTTTCAACAAATGTGTGTACATGTTTACATGCGCAGGTCAACAATTACAAAAAATAAATAAATAAATAACAACCTTTCCCACTGCTGTCGCACTGGCCAGGATGTGAGTAAATTTAAACTGTTTCTGAGTTGCTTCAAGAAATGGAGTCACAGCCTCTGAAATTATTAATTACAATTAGCATTAAAAATAATAATGTTTAAAATAATGAAAACGTAAAGCAGATTCTTAAAAAATTGATGGAAACAATTAGCAGAAAATTATTTACAAATAATTTCTTTATAAATTTCTCTATAAAATTCATAATTGCAAAGACATGTACATATTATGATGTAAGCTTCTTTTGAGAAGATGATCTGTTGCATTTATATCATGCTTAAAGTTAAATTGCATTATCAGTGTCTAAGTATTGTCAGTGTGCATAACAGACTTTGCCATCTTTATCTTCCGCAAGTAACTATATGTTATATAGGCTTGTCAGGAGTGGTGTGATATCAACTCTAACAACAATGAACAATGATTATATAAATAAAACTAATTCGAAGGCCTCCGAGGCCACCGAATTAGTTTTATTTATATAATCATTGTTCCCACTGGAAGCTGTGTAAATCATACTCGTGGTTGGAAAAAAAAAAAAAAAGCCGCAGTCAACCTAGCCGCTGGCAGAAATGGGTACCAGGGTAGTACTCTGGGAAGGTGAGGAATGCTGCCTCGCATCTGAGTTTCGATGCTGAAGCGATACTATCCAGAAGTCTCCAAACACTTCTGGATAAGCGGCAGAGCACATAAGGGTGGAAACTCGCGTGCTAAGATGCCGATTCAAGTCTCATACTTTACCTTTTAACTAATTACTGTGTTAAATAGGAAGCTTACCTGGCAAAAATCCTTTAAAAGCTTCATTGTCAGCTACAAGAACTTTCGAGACACCCTTTATCTTGCTAACCTCTTGAGCAACCTTTAGTAAGCAAAAAAGTAACACCCTTACAAATCAAATAAGTTGAATCAAATCAAACATTAAATAATTTATATCAGATGTAAATATAATAAAAGCAATGAAATATTAATTAAGTAAATTGTTTTATGAATTCATATGAAGGAATAACATTTTTCATGATCTTGACATAAATATGTTTTAGTTTTAGCTTTATATTTCTGGCATCATTTGTACTGCCATACTTCTTCTCTGCTTACACCTCTCGACATCAAGATGAATAAGTTTGAAAAAAGTGTTTGTCAGTTCCTGACTGGTGACATCTCCCTACTGCTTGTCTCAGATGTTCAGCAGCCATTTTGTCTAGTGTCACAGTCACATTCATAAAAGTCCCCCCCCCCCCTCATCCTTAAGTTGTTAAAAAAGTGGTACTTTAATCTTTTGTGGTGTGTTCTAAATATTATTACTTGTTCTTCTCAGCAATTCCTACAGAGTCCAGCAACCAACGACTTCAGTTTTGTGTTGGTTCATAAGTCTTCTTACACGCCCACTAAGTTTCTTGTTTCTGGTAGTGCCCATCTTTACCATCCATAGGAGTGATGTGGACTCATGGTTGTCGAAGTCCTCTGCCCTACCCACATCTCAGAGGGCATTGATGATGTCCGCCTGATCCAATGGTTGACTGTCTTTAATGACAGTGAAATCTAGCCACACTGTCCGCTCTTTCATTTTGACAACAAAACAACGTGATTTGACAAAAACAACGAGGCAGACTCATATAAGTGTGTGCATAACAAACTTTTGTTATAATCTGCAATATGAGACATGTTGTGTGGTAAGTTTGAGGATTACAAACAGCAACAACAAAAATGTATAATTATATTTTAAACAGAGCTACTGTTTATTACTTACTCTTTTTCAAATTATATTTGCATGCAAGTTATTTTTGTAAATAAACTAATAACCAAATTTAAAAACAAAAAGCAGTTTAAGTGTTATCTATCTATCTATCTATCGTCCTTTCGAGCCGAAGACAGCACATAGGGCAGAACCACAATCTCAAAAACAAACCTTGTGTGCCAAAATGGCACATATTGCATAGATCACTGCTCTAAAATCTATGGCGCTGTTTCTATAACAATGCTTTTTACAATGACAGCTTGTCAAGCCATCTATCAACCTCCTTAGTCACCTCTTACAACATGCCTGGAAGATCATAGTGTCACTATTCTTTACCTCCCGCATAATGAGGCCCCGGTAACACACAGGAAGTTTAAGTGTTAAGTAAAGTTAAATTACATTTTTTTTTCTTCTTCATTTTGTGGAATTGTACCCTACTAATATTTATTGTTGTGTACACTTTTTAACTTTAATATGAGCATCAACAAAAAAAACTAGAGTATTTGAAACAATATACTATGGAAGAATACTATAATATCATGGAAACATTGAAGACAATCAGACAAAAAATTGAAGACAGCTCTACAATTTTCATAAAATCCCACCTTTGCACATTGACTTCCAAGTACCAGACATGATATCTCACCACCAATTTTAGTTGCAGCTGTCACTGTGTTGAGTGTGACTGGAGCTAGCTTCTCATTGTTGTGCTCAACGATAACTAGAGTGCTCTTAAGTCGCTTCAGGAAAACGAGCTAGAAATGAGATACAAGTGTTCAATTAGTGTTATTTATTCATATTAACTTTAATTTTGTTAGAGACAAAAAACAGAAAGTTTAGACAGAAAAGGAATAAATATAGCACAAAATAATTAAAAGAGAGCTTTTAACTAGAATGGAGTCTTGGTGGCTGAGTGGTTGGTGCCCTTGTTTCCGGATCAGAAGGGTCTCCTGGTCAAGTTCCCAACCGTGGTGAATTACTGTTCGAACCTAAACAGTTTCCAGGTTCACACACCCTCTAAAAATGGGTACCAGAGTTTATTTTCTGGGAGAAATGTGCTGTTGGTCATGGGAAAATATGATCACTAACATCATATTCCCCATAGGTCTGGCAAGGCAGGGGTGAGAATCATTACTATTTTTTTTCTTCTAACTTTAACTAGAATCTATAGATGAAAAGAATTGGAAGACACTGAAACATACATAGTAATTGGCAGAAAATGAACAAGATTATAAAAATAAAAGGTTCATGGCAAAGTCCATGGTCACTTCAAATTAATAAAAGTGATTGCAACTTTACTTTCGATAGGAGTAGGGTGGTCCTGAAAAAAAATCAGTCTTGCAATTTGATAACAACGTCCTGCAAGAACAATTATTTAGCAGCAGACTAAATTAAGTGGTATGTCTTCGTTTGTGAATCACATCTTTTTTGCATTTTTTGTACACGATGATCTCAGGACTTTATCTTCTTGTGCCACTATGTTGTGGTATGATACATTGTCTATTACTAGACAAGATGGTCAGTCTAATAAAGGAAGAACAGTTTTTCAATCTATTCTCTAAATATATGGCGGTTCAACTTGGAGTTATAATCCCAACTGTCTGTTACCTTTGAAAGAAAAAAGAGCTTAGCATTTTTCACCAGTCCATTATGTCTGCTACCTGAATGTGCAACTATCAAGTGCTGGCCTTTGCTGCTAGGTACCGATCTTTCAATACTTCCATCTGATAACTGCCATTCCTTTTCACTGTTGTGGTGAGCATTGATCCATGTTTTATCCAAATAGACAATATCATAACATCCTTAAGGCATTTCATTAACTTCACATAAATACTTGCTTCTCATTGCTACCACATGTAGCTACTCATAAATGATGTTTCATCCGCCAGCATATTTTCTAAATGTGAAGCCTACACTTTTCACATTCTCCATAATTTTTATTTTAAAATGTCAGTGCCATTGTTCTCTGCCAAATTTTCAATTTCCTTAGTGTCACTGCTTCATTCAAAGCAAACATTTGATGAACTTCTCCTCGTATAAGGTCTTTATAAAAACAATATTTCCTTCCTTCCTTGCTGTCTTGTATTTCTTGAACATAAATATCCGCATTCTTGGAACCAGTGATGAAATTACCTTTTACTTAACCCCAAAATATGCATTGTTCTCTTCTCAGTGTTTGATACAGAATGATAAAGAATCCCGTTTACTTTCTCTACAGAAATATTGATAAATCTTCATCACAATGTCTTGAAGTGTAACAAATTTCATCTTTACACTAGTTGTAAAATATTCCCAGTCCACGAGTTTTCCTACACCCTTGAAATGAATTAGAACACACAGGCAGTTTCCACTTCTCTATTCAATATAAACATGATGTGATTAGTCAACACGAATCCATACAAAAATCTGTGCAAATTAACTCTTTCCGCACATTTCGCCACACTGTGAGCCATGCCTATTTTGGTAGCGTACATTTCGTCACATGGTGCGACAATTTGATTAGTGTGAGTGCCATCAAACCATATACTTTTTACATGTCTTGTATCATCTTGGTATTGATGAAATCTAATACCTTGTTCAATTACCTAAGAATTCATGTATATGTTATATAGTAAAGTAAAGTACCCCGTCACGCCAAGTGGCATATAGGGAAATATGGTGTTAGTGACCCTATATTTTACAGACCTTCAGCACATGATTTTTGGGGTAATGTGGTCGGTATTACGCCCGTGCTGCTTTACTTTCCCAGAAAAACAATCTGGTACCCATTTAAGTTTGGGTGAACCCGGAAGCCGTCGGTTGGGATCGAACCCTACCCCTTGTCCTTTGTAAATATGTTATATGTTAGATAAATATAAATATGTAGATTGATTCTTAAAACCATGAACAATTTTGTCTCTGAAATCTCTTCCGTTGCATCGATAAAAAGCTTCCGTACGGAAAGAGTTAAGTTTCTTTCAAAATTGTATGTGTAAATAGAAGCAGTAAACATTCTACGTGACTAGTATCATTATGTAGGGAATCACAATTTGACCTTCCAATTCAGGAGTTGCACACGTGTGGTGTCCTCAAGCCTCATGACTGCAGACAGGTTTTTCACAGTTTAGGCATCTAAGCTACTGAGTTGGGCTGACTGAGGATTTATGTTGTCCTCTCTTTCACCGTGTTTCTTATTGGACACAAACAAGCAGGTTTCTTTTGTCAAACTTAAATCAACTGACCAAATCAAGATTTGAGGTTGTATATCATATATCTAATGGAGAAGACTTTTATTATTCGTTGCATAGTCTTAACTCTGTCTGTGTCTACTCTTTTTCTACTATTTCAAATTATTCGGAAAGGGTTGTTAGGCTACTGCCAACTGCAACTGCCAAGAGATAACTGATCTTCTCACTTATAAAGGCTAGTACTTTTCTTGTCTTTTACATGAAACTTCATCTAAAGCTGCTGCTATCTTCTAAGTCTTATAGCTAGTGTTTCATGTATAAAGTAACTCAAGTTACTTAGTCTACGACTACAACTTGATAGTAACTCTATATTTCCTTCTACCTTCATGCTACAGTTTTTTCACATCTGCCCCACCTGGGCCTGACACAGACTCCCAAAGTCCTGCCGGAAATCTAAAAGGGAAAAGAGAGGAAAAAACACATTGGGTCTCTTTATACTTGCCTAGCAAATACCCATAACTAGTCATGCTTACTGTTCCCGGAATATGGTAAAGTGACGCCACCTCTCCCTGCACCTTGGGTGCACAATTTGGCGGGGAACACATAACTTGGTCTTTTCTATTTCTTATCAAGGCCACTCAAGTCTATCTCCATACTTTGTCCATTATGGTTTATTCATATAGTTCACATGACTCACACTGTCACAATTATGCATATTTGCTTTTAAACGCCCTAAATAAGAGAAAATTAAAACCATCTGCTTGTTTCCAATGAACATTTTAAGATAATTTCCTAGCTTAAGAAAATAAATTAAAGCGTTCTCCACTTAGTTGGTGTCATGACAAAACTACAGCAGTTCTCAAATATAAAAATTATCTCTATGTTTATCAACAAAGTTCATCACTAACGCAATTTATTTTATTTTTGGGTTTAGGTTAGTAAACATAGAACTTTAATGTTACCCTCGTGCTGTTTCTCTTTTCTCTACAATTATTAGGGGTCTTATAATGACAGTTTTGAGAACCACCAAAAAGTGCAATGTCAATCAAGGGGATGTTACTTTTCTGATCTGAAATAATTTATGCACTTTAACTAGGACTTTACCTTTATTAAAAATATATTATTATATTAATATAATATACATAACGTTTATTATTATAATGACAACGTTGTGACAATCATCATTGAGTGCCATCTCCGCAACGAAGGTTAGCTACCATGGAGCGCCAATCTGCTCTGTCTCTTGCTCTGATGGTGCAGGTTGTCATAGGCTGTTTTGTCTATCTTTTGATGTTGCTCGTCCATGTTAGTCTTGGTCTGCCTCTGCCTCTTTTACCTTGTATTTCCCCCTCCAGGATTACTTTTAGTACGCTGTTGTGTCTTTTAACATGGCCGAAAAATCACATTTGTCTTGTTCTAAATGTGTTTAGTAGTTCTCTTTTCATTTTTAGTTGTTTTAAGACTTCAACGTTTCTTTTCTGTTCCTGCCATCCAATTCTACTTATTATATACTATATATGAGAATAAATAACCTATAAGTTTACATAAAAAATTTCAACTTCAAAACTTGAAGACGTCAAAACGGTTAGTGCTATTGATTTTGAAGATGGGCACGAGTTTGGAAACGGATTATAAGTTAGTTTGTTTTGTAAGTCTGCCAAACTTTGACCCAAGGTCCAAAAACATGAAAATGAACCGATTCATTTCCATTTTGGTCAATTTTCAATGATTATTATTCATAAAAATTACATTAATTCATTAATAATAATTTAACTAAATTTTTTAAAAATTATCTGCCGATGAAATTAAATATTGCCACACTGTTAAATTAAAACTGAGTAATTGATTTCGTTACATGTTCACATATTTAAATACTGCATTCAAAATCACATACTGATCGGGCAATGGGAAATCTTCCAGCAGAAAACATGGTAGACGTTTGTGGGGAAAAATAAAGACTAAAGGTCGTGTTTCTTGAGACAACACTAAAGACTGAATCAAGGGGCTGCACTGCCAAATTGTTTTGATAATGATAACAGAGTGGCCTATCATTTTACTATCGTTTATTGTGTCCTATACAAGAAGAAACTTGATATTTTGAATCAAAAGTAGTGTAGAATTACAGCACCTGATGTATCTTAGAAATTGTACAGATCAAGGAGGTGATGCAAGGAAAGACATTAGAATCAGAATAGCAAAGACTTTCGGAAAGTGATAAAAATGTTCATTTATTCATTGAGTGCCGTCTTCGCATTCTCTCTCTCCTCCTCTCTCTGCGATCAGGACTCAATCAGAGTAGGATCCCAGACTCTCACATGAAGTCAGCTGTCAGGTTAAGTGTGTTGATCGCCCCCACAGACAGAACATTGAGTGCCGTCTTCGCATTGAAGGTTGGCTACCATGGAGCACCATTCCACTCTGTTTCTTGCTTTGATGGTGCAGGTTGTCATAGGTTGACTTGTCCATTTTTTTATGTTATTCGTCCATGTTAGTCTTGGTCTGCCTCTGCCTCTTTTACCTTGTATTTTCCCTTCCAAGATTACTATTAGTGGGCTGCTGTGCCTTTTAACATGCCCCAAAAATCTCATTTGTCTTGTTTGAATTGTGTTTAGTAGTTCTCTTTTCATTTTTAGTTGTTTTAAAACATAAAATTACGGAAATCAAAATTGATCTCGGTCCTTCCTGCTCCGTTAGACGTCACATAGGACTTGTGGTGTTTTTCGCCACCCAACTCTATTCTTGGCGAGATTTTTGATCTTATCTAATGAGTCTGTGCTGGCAACTTTGCTTCTGTTATAAGTATTCTCTTCAGTGTCTCTCGTCTCTCTGTCTTCCTCTTTTTCTGTATTCTGATATTTCCCATATAAGAACATGTTTTGAAATACTATTGTTGTCCCTTCGCAGCACATGTCCGACACATCAAATCAAAATTATTAAGTACAAAAAATGCATTGTGATTGAAAAAAATAGGATAAATGATAAAGCTTAAACAAATGTATATAATCAAAGAAAAAGGTGGCCTTACTATATGTTGATAATGTGATGAGAAGAGACACGAGAATCTCAATCAAACCCTGAAATAGGAATCAGAGGACAAAAGAAAAAGAGACCTAAATAGGGAAACACTAAAAATAACACTGAGGTCAGAAGCATCAACAGCGGGCATGAGCTGACTTGCTGAGATTGAGCGGCTTACCTAGAACAAGGTGCGTGTGGCGCGATACAATGCTGACACTTGATACCAAAGTTCGTTTGACATAGAGTCTAGACTTTCTGCCCTATGGGCCGTCTTTGGCGCAAACGGACAATACATAGATATACGACAACACATCTTCACTCATAACTACACTGGAAAAATCCTATATAAATTATCAAGTGCTGAGATCGTCTCCTCTCCTCATTATATCCCCCGGCGCACAGCGACCTGACAACCCCATTAATGTATTGGTTTACAGGTCGTATTTGGATCCCACCATCTTGTCTAGCACCATCTCTTTAGAGATGGTTTTCTTGCTGTCTATCCGATCTTACAAATTCACGTTCGTTGCTTGAATCACACGCCGCCTGCATCCATGAGAACATTTATATTATCATCCCAATCTTGTTCAATCACAGCCTTGCCAGCAAGCCATTCATATTATATATATATATATATATATATAAAGACTTAAACATTAAAAAGAACTGTCTTATAGACACCATTCTTCATAGGAATTTAAAATACTATCTATCTGTCTGTCTGTCTGTCTGTCTGTCTGCCTGCCTGCCTGCCTGATTGGCTGCCTGCCTGCCTACCTACCTGCCTACCTACCTACCTGCCTGCCTACCTACCTACCTACCTACCTACCTACCTAACTACCTACCTACCACCCTATCTATCTATCTATCTATCTATTGACCTTCCGGTCCATAGGGCATAGACCCAGATACTCTTTCTCTTATCCAAATTTTATTCTAGCATTTTTCAATCCTTGTAAAGACCTTTTATCAAATCTCGCCATTTGTCTCTGTTCTGTGCAAGCAACTCTATCTCATCGAGGGAGCCGATTCCTGCTGCTCTTGCCTCTCTGATCAATGTTCCTCTCAGTGTCTCTTTGTGTCGACCTCTTTTCCTCTTACCTATTGTTTCCCACATGAGGGCTTGCTTTGTTATTCGGTTATTATCCCTCCTCATCATACCAACCATCGTCTTTTCTTGATTACTGAAGATAGTAGTGGTTGATTGGCGATTCTCTAATTTTAAAAATACTATGGCCGCATCAAAAACAAAGGGGGCTGGATAGAACAATAATGGAAGGCGTCGTCTCTAGACGAAGTTTCAGAGGCAAACCTAGAAGAATGTAATCCCAAGGAGTCAAAGAAATTATGATCATAATAACAGAAGAAGTGAGAGATCTGGCTAGAAGCAGAGATACTTTCAGAAAGGCTATGGTGAAATAACGTTCTACACAGCGCATGCGATCTGATGATATATATATAAGGGACAAGTGGAAAACATCAAACAGGAAATGAATAGGATGAATTTACATTTATTTGGACTGTGTGAAATGAGATACACTGAATCAGTATATATATATATATATATATATATATATATATATATATATATATACATATAAACACATGCATGCATATGCACACCCACACAGGGACAACAAATAATGATAAACAACAGATATAGAAACAGTTTGGTACGTGAAACCTAGACCAGGGGCAGATTGCAATAGTGATCATGTACCCGTTGTGGGAAAGCTTAGAATACAATTAAAAGCAGCAAAACGAGCATCAGTTAATATTAAGTTAAATTTAGTTTTACCCAAATCAGACAAGAGGTTACAGGACAAATATAACATCACAATTCAGAACCACAATAGAGAGGATACAAAGCAATGATGAACAGCGGGAAATGCTAAAAGAATTAATGCAACAAACATCAAAAGAGTTCATACCACCAGTGAGGACAAATATTCAAGAAAGAAATGGTTGACAGATAACATTTTACAGCTAATGGATACACGAAGAAGAAATAAGAAAAATAAAGATGAGTATAAGAGATTGTAATACATTAAAAAAAGTATTTAAAAAATGCTATGAAACAAAAAGCATGGATACAACAGAAATGCAAAGAGATTTAAATTCAACAAAAAGAGATGCCAAAGCTATTTACAAAGTGAAGAATTAGCAGGAAGAAGAACGCAATAAAAAACTGATTTCTAAGATCAAAGGAAGAACAACTGTTGATTGAACAAGAAAGGATAAGTGAACGATGGACAGAATAGTTTAAAGATCTTTATGATGATGAACGAACAGAAGTAAATATTAAGGATAATGGGGAACGACCTGAAATGCTCAAAGAAGAAGTGGAAGATGCCTTGCCCAATATGAAAGCAGGAAAAGCTCCTGGACGAGATAATATAACTATAGCTCGTTTCAAAACATATGCCCAACTTCAAAACGCTATTACTCTCTAACCGTTTGTTAAATACTTTTGACATTTTCCAAATGTTATTAGAATGCAAAAGACCCTTTAAATGTATATTTAACAAATATCTTGCAGCTGCAGTTTTCTTAAAGCGGCGATATTTCTTTGATGTTTGTCAAAATTGTAAATTGTGAAGCCCTAAAGAATAGAAATTACCGTAGTTGCTGGTCTACGATTAATTTTCACTAGGTAAAGGCGTGGCCGTAATGGGGAAATAACTGGATAAAACAAAAACAAAACACCAGGAGAATTATTGTCTGCTCAGTTCGAGGACGGACGATAATAATATCAAGGTATACCTGTATGTCCAATTTTCATAGTTGTGTGGTCCTGAAAAGGACCGTTTGTTGAAATAATTTAAGGTAATATAGGGCCAACATTGTGGGGGCTATATACTTTCATTCTGAATCAGACGAGTCTAAAAGATTAATAACTGTTTGGGGTTGAACATTCCACAAACCATCATTTTTCCAATATTCCTCTTCCTGTTTTAAGACGTGGTCTTCACATTCAGCCCAATAATCTTTGTCTATATTTAATAAAGCGAGATTAGCAAGAGTCTTTACATCGCATATTTTGAATGTTGTATTTTCATCTGCCACTTGTCCTTTTAATTTTGCCTAGATTAGTTCTATTGGATTTAAATGAGCATGGTAAGGTGGCAGCCTCAAACTTATATGACCGTGCTCTTGGATAATCTTATCTATTTGAAAAATCTTTGTCCTCTGTTTTTGCTTTACTAGAGATAGTAATTCAGGTTTTAAGTACATGTTATTAAATTGTATGTGCTCCTTTGTGAGCCATATCTTAATAGCATCTTTTGTACTGGATGACGTCGGCACTTTATCTTCAAGTGCAACAATGTTGTGGTACGCTGCATTGTCCATTATTAGGCAAGATGGTCGATCTAGTGCTGGGAGAACAGAATTTTCAATCCAATGTCTAAATATGTGACCATTCATCTCAGAGTGATAATCCCGATTGTCTATGGATTTTGAAAGAAAAATGAGCTCTGCATTCTGTATTAGTCCATGTTGTCGACTACCTGCATGAGCAATTATCAAGCGCTGTCCTTTGCTGCTAGGTATTAATCTCTTAATCTTTCCATCTGATGACTGCCATTCCCTTTGGTTAGTGTGGTGAGCATTGATCCATGTTTCATCCAAGTACACAATATCATAACCTTGCTTGCGCACCTCTTTTACTTCACGTAAGTACTTGCTTCTCATGACTACTATATGTGGCTTCTCACAGATGATGTTTCGTCCATTGGAATACTTTCTGAATGTAAAGCCTGCAGCTCTCACATTCCTCCATAATGTAGACTTTGATATTTCAATACTGTTGTTCTTTTTCAGCGATACTTTTAATTTTCTTATTGTAACAGTTTCATTCATACCCAACATTTTGCGAATTTCACTTCTAATAAGTTCACTGTCGAAATTATCCAACATTTTTGCTCTTCCTTGTGATTTTGTATATTTGGAACATTGTCAGTCACGTGCTTGAATCCAGCGATTAAATGACCGTTTAGATAAATCCAAAATGTGTCTTGTCCTATTCTCAGGGTTTTCTAAAGAATGAAATAATCTTCCTCGTTTAGCCTCTTTGCAAAAATAGTCATACATTTTTATTGCGATGTTTTGTAAACTGCAGAATTTCATTTTAAGACTCATGATAAATGTTATTGTTCCACGTTACGCCGCTGAATTAACGGAAATGGAACACACAATGTCTCGTGTTTACTACAAGTGTCTAATTGTGTCAGACAACTCACGCGGAAAGCGTGAAAAATCGTAAATTTGAGCGTGTATAGATTTGTAATCGCTATTTTTAACTTAATTACTGTAAACACTAAGTTTTGACTACATCAATGGGTCGTTATAAATTTATATAATTCAAATAATCAATAATAATAACCAAATGTTTGTTTTTAATGAAATTAATTCCCTGTTGGGTTCTAATCATTATAACTATACATGCAAATTTTGAAAAAAATACAAAAAGCGGTTTAAAAGATATTGATTTTTAAAGTTGGGCACGACTTATGAAACAAGCTATAAAGAAGATATTGAAGCGATGTGTGATTTTGGAATAATAATAATAATAACAAAAATATTGAATGACATCTACAACAGCGGATATATACCAGACATGCTCAAATCAATATTCATAGCTCTACCAAAGAAATCTGGTACGACTGAATGCGATGACCATAGCACAATATGCCTCATGAGCCACATGACTAAGATATTACTAAGAATCATTATGTGAAGAGTGCGAAACAAAATCAGTCCAGAAATGAATGATGAACAGTGTGGTTTTGTTGGAGGTAAATGTACGAACAATGCCATATACATCATACGATCGTTAGTAGAAAGAGCCATAGAGGTGAAAACAGATCTATACCTATGTTTCATAGATTATACCAAAGCATTTGACAAAGTAAAACACCAAGAAATTATCAAAATTTTAGAAGACTTAAATGTAGACAGCAACGATCTAAGAATAATAAAGAATATGTAATGGCAAAAAACAGCGGCCATAAGACCTGGAAGTCAATTGGAAATGTTTCAACAAATAAAATAAGGTGTTAGTCAAGGTTGTGTGCTGTCAATAGATTTGTTTAATATTTATAGTGAGATTATTTTAAGATCCACAAGGAAATGTCTGGAGTAACATTTGGAGGTCATAACATAAATAATCTAAGGTATGCTGATGATACAGTCTTAATCGCTAAGAGTGAAAATGAATTACAAGAAATGTTAGACATTATAGTGAAAGAAAGCAAAAATAAAGGACTTAATAGCAAAAGGACAGAAGTAATGGTAGCAACAAAGAAAAGGATTTCACGCAATGCACAATAAAGACAAGTGGACCAATATTAAAACAGGTAAATGAATTTAAATATCTGGGAACAATGTTAACCTCAGATGGTAGATGTACAACAGAGGTGAGATGCAGACTCAGGCAAAGCAGCTTTCTAAAAAATGAGGAAGATACTATGCAATCCATTTTTTACAATCGAAACAAGAAAAAGTGTTCTTACATGTTATGTAGAGTCAGTCTTAACATATGGATCTGAATCATGGACAATAGGACAACAAACAAAAAAATCACTGGAGTCTGTAGAAATGTGGTTTTACAGAAGAATGTTGAGAATACCATGGACAGCTAAGAAGAGTAATGAAAACATTCTGAAAGAGGCCAAAGCAAAAAGAGAGCTAATTTCCAATATTAGGAAGAAACAATCATAATTTTTTGGTCATGTAATGAGAAGAGAACAATTGGAATATATTGTAACAACTGGGAAAATTTAGGGACGAAGAGATAGAGGAAAGCAAAGAAAAAAATATCAGACAGCTTAAGAGAATGGCTTGGCAGAAGGTCAACAACAGTAATTATAAATAACTGTTGATATCGAAAATTGTGGAGAGACATGATCACCTACACCAGCAGACCCGGTACTTGATGATGATGACGTAAAGCTGCATCCATATATTTGTATCCCTTTTTTTCTTTTCTTTAGTATCATCAGCTTTACAGCAAGCTGCACTGTACCCAACACACCCACCTGCAGCACAACATTTCTGGTTTCCGGATTGTATTTCGTCTCCAACCTCAGCTCTCCAGTGCCGTCACAGGGAGAAGAAGTAGGATTCTGATCAACTCTGGTTTGCCAATTCATCGCTTTCATCCCCTATGCTCTCTGGCATCTTCTATTAACAGTTTAAAACTACACCAATTAGCTATTAAATTCGGCTTTTAATTGTCGATTGTAAAACGTTATGCTTATATACCAATATCTATTATTTATGTTGCAACCATGTTATCGTCGCTGTTGCTGCTTCTATCTCCATTCTCATGTTGGACATTGTAATACTACAGTTGCCAGATTCCCTAGCCACTTCTCTGCCGTGTTGGTACGCCATAAAACCCCACCCATTGGGTTGTCCGCGGAATACAACCCGTCTGTGTGCAGATGATAAGATCATGAGGGGATGACTTACTATACCACTATATCCGATGGTGAGGTTGCCATTGCTATCGATCACTGTTTTTACTTTCCCCGACTCAGTGTACCAGTTAGATATATCCATTGTTTGACTTGGATTGTCCAGAGGATTGTTCTGCATCCAGCGAACGTGGAGCAATTGTGGTTTTGTGACGTATTAACATGGCAAATAAGTGGCTAGGGAATCTGGCAATTCTTTCCGGCGTGAGAATTGACATAAACGCAGCAATGACAGCGACAACATGCCTGGTAACACAGAACGTGGATCATACAGTCTTGGTGACGGACTCATAAAGTATGCTACAGAAGATTGACAGACAATCTCTGCGGCAGGAGTGGATGAAGCTCTTTGGCTCTCAAGTGAGCGCGTTAATCTGAATGTACTGTCCACGACACGCTGGCGTTCATGACAATGAAATAACCGTTAAGCTGGTGGGTAGCTCTAGTACTGAGGGTGGCCTTACTCTGGACAAAGATGACATCGCCAAATGTTATTTTTCAGAAAGGAGAGGGAGAATGGGTGGGACAATGATGTATACACTGAGAGACTTATGAGCCTAATGGTGAAAAAGGGGTATGGTTGATCTAGAGAGCTTAGTGGGAAAAGCAGATGTCTCCACAATCAATATCTAATAGGAATAATCAGTCTTCGAGAAATGCTGGGACTAGTGGTGAAGCGGGTATGGGAGTGCTGCGACTGCAATGAAACTGATTCCATGAATAGAATAGAATAGAATAGAAAGCCTAAGTCTGTGATAGAAAACACTCTTCATCTATCATCGAACTTTCAGTACAAAGACTCTGAACAGAATGTCTTGCCAACCTGGAGATAACGTCTTACAATTCTAAGTCATTCGAGGCTAACATCAAAAGAGGAGAGAAAATAAGAGATATGACTCGTGTATGACAGACGCCCAGGACCGGATTTAGGCATAAGCTAAATAAGCCGCAGCTTAGGCACAATCCAAGGTGGCCTCACAAATAATTGGGAAGGTGTGGCTCAGAGTTTCCTTCAGTCTCACCAAAATGTAAATCTGGCTCTGCACAAGCCGTTAATTCAAACACTCATGATATCGATTTAGGCAGCTGCAATGACTTTATTTTTTATCTAAGAAAAGAATAAAAGTAAATCCACCATCCAGGACCAAGATATTCTTGGAGAAGACTGATTGAAGCAGAGATGAAGATGATGGGGGAGACATGGAATGATCCTAAAAGATTGGCAAGAAGCAGAACGGCTTGGAAAGTGTTTATTGAAGACCTAAGATCAACAGGGAGCTGAAAAGGTAGAAGAAAAAGAAGAATTGATTTTTTCTTTATTTCCTGGCATTTTCCTGGATAGGTTGTGTCTTTTCTATCCTAAAAGAACAATACTATTTGTCCTTTATCACAGGCACCATAACAGCGGAAACTGAGGTCCGAAGATTTTCACCTCATTGGCGAGTCGTTGATCGTTTACTTTAGACGCAAATTATTTCCGGTAATTTCTGGATAGACTTCTTAAACCTGTTAGGCTTAAGCTCTAAGGTTGTGGTTGGAGTCTCTGGAGAGGTCTATTCTAACAAAGGTTTGCTTCATTTTCTTGCCAGGGCACGTGGGTGTAAGAAGTAATGATCGTGTAGACAGACTTGTCATCATCACCTTTTTGACTGTCCAAAGCTAACTGACATCAGAGCAATTCTACTTCCTCGAAGACCTGATTAATGAAACGCCTTAAACGGAACTACAAGGGAATTCAGAAATACCAGCATATATCATTACATGGCACTGAGCCAAAGAGCGTCAGCTCACTGACTTCTGGATCCATAAGAATAGCGACAACATACTTTCCTTAATGACTGATGTTTAATGTGGAAGCGCTATAGTACCCGCTGACAGCCCGCAGGGACGCTAGACGAAAGAACGACTCAAAAATTGACCCCGAATCAACTGCTACAAACAGAATGAACGAATATTTTGTCAAGGTGGAAGGTGTCAGAATACACCAAGAATCCAAAGAAGACTTATCAACAAACACAAGACCAGTGTCGTTAGTCGCTATACGTTGAGGAATATACTTCGGAATAGACATGAGCACTTATGGACTTGATCGATATGCAATGAGGATGACTTTGTAACTAAACTAGTTAGGTTTTTATCAGCTTTGGGTCGCAGAACCTGGGTTGGTTTGTGATTGTGATTGGGATGTTTTACTTTTGTTCCCGAGGCAGAACGATAGATGTAGACTTAGCGAGAGAGAGAGAGAGAGAGAGAGAGAGAGAGAGAGAGAGAGAGATGAAGTGTTGGAGAATGCATGTTAAAATGACATTTGAACAAATCTTTCAGAGTTAAATGTTCCCATTTTTAACGCCAGATATGAAGTGAGAAGTACTCGAGCCATCACAATAAACAAACACATCCGGTGAAGGCGAGTTCCTTCTTAGTAACGGGTTCAACTGCTTGGAACTTTATCAGTCTGTTATATTTTTAGCTTGGCTATGGACTGTTTAGTTAACAGAAATAATTTTTCCTGGCGCATAACTTGCTGTGAATATCTCTTGTATTGACAAAGCAGCGAACATGCAGGTGTCGTGTAGGTAAGTGACCAACTAACTCATCATCATACAAAACAAAGATATAAAATATAAGATAAGTTTAAGTTACCAGTTACTTTGAGTTACTTTTACTTTTAAACTTAAACTAACCAGTAACTTGACTTACTTTACTCGAGTAACTTTTCTAACTTACTAAAACTACAACTTATTTTACATTTGTACTCATTTACTGTTTTACTAGTACACAGTCAGCACACTAGACCGTGCCAGGCGTTTGAGAGTCATATATCGAAAATAGCAATAAGCAATATAATATAAATATTGTATAAGTCGCACACTGTTTTCAAGATAACGTAAAAAATAGGATGATAATAGCTCTTAAGCATAATAAGTGAGTGTAACGCCAAATGTTTATGAAGTCAAAACAAAATTGATAGTCATAGTTACTAGTTAATGTTGATAGTGTATAATTATTTTATTAAATATTCTTCACTCTTCGCTAGTATTGACTGTAATAAATATATATAATTTGCAGTGTAATATATAATGTATGCAACTCGTTTTTTTGTGTGTAATTTTTGGCGTGTAAGACTACTTACATTTTATTGCCTCTTATTTTTATTTTGCAAAAAATAAATAAAATAAAAAATCAACACACACATACATACATACTCACAAACGAATTCTGTCTCTTTATGTATATAAAGTCACTGTCACATCTTTTCAAACTTGTAGTGCATTAGGTTTCTTTCCACCAGAATATATTTTGTTATAACAAAAGGTTAAACTTGTGAGTAAGTTATCTTAGTTATTATTAGCTTTTTGTCTGTTTACTCTTACATAACAACATATCCTATGAGAGTGTTTTAGTAATAATAAAACAACTCCATCTATTACATTTTATATTGTATGACATTACATTTACATTTTAGCATGTTATGTTATGTTAAGGTAATTGTTATTGCATTTTGGATGCATCCAGGTTTATGTGTTCAGATCATATCCTTGGAATACTGAGAAACTCCAATGAAAACTAATACCCACAAGCACAAATTTCATAGCATTTTCTGGAATCCGCATTTTAAGATAATTTGAAATAAACTTATAATGAAATATATTTTTATGGGCCACACATTAATAAGTTTACATAATAAATATTCTTAAAACTGTACTATGGAGACACATCAGTATTTGAAGCAACTATGAATATAAATTTAGCATGTTATGTTATGTTAAGGTAATTGTTATTGCATTTTGGATGCATCCAGGTTTACATTTTAGCATGTTATGTTATGTTAAGGTAATTGTTATTGCATTTTGGATGCATCCAGGTTTATGTGTTCAGATCATATCCTTGGAATACTGAGAAACTCCAATGAAAACTAATACCCACAAGCACAAATTTCATAGCATTTTCTGGAATCCGCATTTTAAGATAATTTGAAATAAACTTATAATGAAATATATTTTTATGGGCCACACATTAATAAGTTTACATAATAAATATTCTTAAAACTGTACTATGGAGACACATCAGTATTTGAAGCAACTATGAATATAATCTATACCTTCTATAAGCTAGACTTTTACTTATTGTCCTTTCAGTTCCTAACCGTCAGTGAGGGAATGCTCAAATTGTCACACTTTTTATTCCTAATTGTAGTATGTCAGTCCTAGCCAACGACAGAAGTATAGTGAAGTCGGATTGAATGATTTAGTTCACTTGTTTGGTATATATTTAAAATAATTAAATTATAGTGAAACACATTTTCTGTTACTTTTGTGATGTTACTACTCCTGTGACTGCCAACTAAATTCTCCATCATGTTGTCCTCAATATCTAGATCATTATCTAATGACATTATCAAATGCTCCTGTGATGGTCTTAACTGGTTTGCTTGAAAAAGAAATTATCTCATAATAATCAGTTTGTGTTCTTGAAACCCTTGTGGATCAACACTTTTTATTCATTCTTGTAACAACAGAACACCCCACTTTCATGTTTCACTTTAACATAGTCTAAAGATCTTGTCTCTCCCCTTCTACCCATTTTGATCAAGCCCGTGTATTCTTCTTATGTCAATGTGATACTTTTTAGCTAAGAAGAGAAATAAAAACGTTTTGAAAGAGGCCAAAGCAAAAAGAGAGAGCTAATTTCCTAAATTAGGAATAAACAATCTTCATTTTTAGGCCATGCAATGAGAAGGGAACAACTGGAATATATTGTGACAACTGGGAAAATTGAAGGATGGAGAGGTAGAGGGAAGCAAAGAGAAAAGATTCTAGACAGCTTAAAAGAATGGCTTGGCAGAAGGTCAACAACAGAAATGATAAATAACTGTCGAGATTGAAAGTTGTGATCACCTATACCAGCAGGCAAGGTACTTGATGATGATACTTTTTAATTAATCTTCCTATCAATGAAACTCTCAGATTCTTTCTTCTAAAACTACGTCTCTGTTCCTTTACTTTAATTTCATTCGTTCACTGAGTGTTACATTTTTAATGCATATAATGAAATGCGTTCACTAAGAAGCTTAAATATAACATGAAAATGAATGGACAACTGAAATGATCTTAGATGTTTAGAAAGCAGCAATAAAATTAATGGGGGGATTGATTAAAAACACTTCATTAATTGAAGTTGTTAATTATCTAATGTGACAATCAATGATTGTAGGTATGTCTCAGTGAAAAACATTAGACCAGTAATGGGTTAGTCTTGTCAGAGATTGTAAAATTTTTGCTCAGCACAGCAATGCAAAAATTGTGATTGAAATAATTTTGTCTGTACCTCTTCCTCTTATTTTACCTTTCAGCTCCCTGTGGAGCATAGCTCTTCAACAAACACTTTCCAAGTCGTTCTGTTTTTTGCCATTCTTTTAAGATCATTCCATGTCTTCTCCATCATCGTCATCTCTGCTACTATCTGTCTTCTCCAAGAATTCTTTGGTCTTCCTCTTTGTCTTTTTCCCTGGGGATTCCAAAAAAGGGCCTGTTGTGTAATACTCTCAGTTGGCTTCTGCAGTGTGTATCCTATCCAGTGTCATCGTCCTCGCTGTATCTCTTTATCCACTGGTATTTGACTTTTTTTCTGTACCTCAAAGAATAAAATTTGACATTTGAAGTGAAGAAACAAAAGCCTCGAAATGGAGAATTAAATTTGTACATTGTAGCAATAGAACAACAACTGTAAATTGAAGAAATAAAATGTCTAAGTTGTTGCAATAGAACAACAACTGTTAATTGAAGAAATAAAATGTCTAAGTTGTAGCAATAGAACAACAACTGTTAATTGAAGAAATAAAATGTCTAAGTTGTAGCAATAGAACAACAACTGTAAATTGAAGAAATAAAATGTGTAAGTTGTAGCAATAGAACAACAACTGTAAATTGAAGAAATAAAATGTCTAAGTTGTAGCAATAGAACAACAACTGTTAATTGAAGAAATAAAATGTCTAAGTTGTAGCAATAGAACAACAACTGTTAATTGAAGAAATAAAATGTCTAAGTTGTAGCAATAGAACAACAACTGTAAATTGAAGAAATAAAATGTGTAAGTTGTAGCAATAGAACAACAACTGTTAATTGAAGCAAATGGGTAAAGCATGTCATTTGTAGAAAAGGGAAAAGTAGTCCCATAGTAATTGTCTTTGAGCTATGAAATGTTAGTGACTTCATTGTACTAAGCCTCATCTTCATGAGGTAGTGGAGGTGGCAATTCTCTTCCTTGGTGCCTTTCCTTTTCAGATAATATCTCTGGTACTCATTCTTGGGGTAGATTTGACCCCAAGAGCTTTTGGAGTCTGAAAAATGTGTTGACCTCAACTGGAATTCCAAACCTTCAGGTTGACATTCGAGTGCATTACCATGATGCCACTGGGCTGTCAATTGTAGTAGTTAAATAAAACCTGCCAATGTGAAGTATTTGAGTAAAACCTGCCATATTCAGCCATAAGAACAAAACATCTCAGTTTTAACACCAAAACAAAACCTGTTAGTTGAAGTAATAGGGCTGCCAAATAAGGTAAAAGAACACAACCTGTCAATTGATGTAATAGAACACAACCTGTCAATTGATGTAATAGAACACAACCTGTCAATTGATGTAATAGAACACAACATGTCAATTGATGTAATAGAACACAACTTGTCAATTGATGTAATAGAACACGACCTGTCAGTTGATGCAAGTAAACCAACATAATAATGCATAACCTGTATGATCATTAACAGTATTACAAATGGTTATAATTGTATATTAGTTAGTTTCTAGAATGGACCTTGCTGCAAACCAGTAGCTGCTGGTTAGTCTTTTCAGCAGATGACAAAGGTCATATATGCTGATGAATTTATGATGGCAATTAGTTTTGCAATCTTTTAATTAATCTCTTCAGGTACTTTTCTCTATTTATGACACTCAAGATATACAACACCCAATACACTCAGGATTGATGCCATGCTCTCTAATTAAAGACATTAACTGATTAACTTCAGTTTTGTCTTTCTTTGGATGTAACTTTTCTGCTAATACTCATCTTTACTTCAAAGCTTTCATAGCAAATATGTCAGCTCTTTAACTAACGTGTACTTCTACTTGGCAGAAATCATATAATAACACAAGTCCGTGAGGATTTCAGATCTCTATGTAATCTATTTCTCACTTTTCGTCCATTTGAATTATTTCAGGCAAAACACTGAAAATCTGGCACTGTAACTGCCATTATAGAAAACTCTTTATACAGAGCTTTGTTACAGGAGGCAATCAGATCCACAGAATTAGGTTATAAATTAAACACATGTTTCTGTCATTTAGCTTCTTGACGCTAGGCAGGTGGGTCCACCTAGGTCACGACTCCCATCTCCTGCTGTGTTTGAGCTCAAAGCTCAAATGTTAAGCATGTTAAATATAATACCCAGGTCTACACATAACTTATGATGGAATCTCCAGTTCATATAATACCCAGGTCTACACATAACTTATGATGGAATCTCCAGTTCATATAATACCCAGGTCTACACATAACTTATGATGGAATCTCCAGTTCATATAATACCCAGGTCTACACATAACTTATGATGGAATCTCCAGTTCATATAATACCCAGGTCTACACATAACTTATGATGGAATCTCCAGTTCATATAATACCCAGGTCTACACATAACTTATGATGGAATCTCCAGTTCATATAATACCCAGTCTACACATAACTTATGATGGAATCTCCAGTTCATACACAATCGCAAGTTTCTGTGAAAGCACAAACCTAGAAGAGAACATTATTGTTATACAACAGTTAATGTCAGTAATACATAGAGGTACACAGAAGTAAACAAACCAATATTTGCCTGCTTCACAGACTACACCAAAGCTTTTGATAAAGTACACCATAATCAACTTATAGAATGCCTGAAAGATATAAATCTGGACAACACAGACATACGACTGATATGTAATGTGTACTGGGAGCAAACAGAAATAATAAAATATAACAAGGAGAAATCTACACCAATTGATATAAAAGAGGAGTAAGACAAGGATGCATCCTAGAACCAAGCTTGGTCAATCTATACACTGAGCAAATCTTTAAAAGCATCACAGAGATGCCAGGCCTAAACATTAATGGAAAGATAATCAATAACCTAAGATATGCTGATGATACTGTACTACTACCAGAAGATCCTAAAGATCTATAACAATTACTTAATGTAATAAACATGACAAGCAAAAAATATGGACTAGATATGAATATCAAAAAGACTAAAACTATGATCATAAACAAAGACAATTCTCAAGACCTACAATTAAATATCAGAGTTGAAGGAATACATCTGGAGAAGTTCAGAGCTGCAACTACCTGGGACATACTATAACCAATGATGGAAAATGTACATCTGAAATAAACAAAAGAATAGGTATGGCAAAAAGTAATTTTAATGCCATGAAAAATATACTAACATCAAAACAAATAACACCAGGGCTAAAACTAAGAATAGCAAAATGTTACATCTTCTCAATATTTCTGTGTGGTCCAGAAACATGGAAATTAGACCAGAAAACAGAACAAAAATTGAAACCTTTGAAATGTGGATCTATAGATGAATAGGTAGAGTTGGATGGAAAGAAAAGAAAACAAACGAAGTTTTAAAACAACTAAAAATGAAAAGAGAACTACTAAACACAATTAGAACAAGACAAATGTATTTTTCGGGGCATGTTAAAAGACACAACAGCATAATAAAAGTAATATTGGAAGGGGAAGTACAACGTAAAAGAGGCAGAGACAGACCAAGACTAACATGGACGAGTAACATCAAAAGATGGACAAGTCAACCTATACCATCAAAGCAAGAGACAGGGTGGAATGGCGCTTCATGGTAGCCAACCTTCGTTGCGGAGACAGCACTCAATGTTGATGATGATGATGAATGTCAGTAATCACTGATAATTACATTAGTTGTCAGCATGTCAGCTAGTAATAACCCATCAATGAATGATGTCATTAATTGAAATTGAAGCTTTATAACTCACACGTGCTGGCTTTTTAAAAATTCCATAACTTGATCTATTTGGCTGAAGAGCTCAACTTTTCGCCTATCTCAGAGCACAATGTACCTTTTCCGTTCTAATCTTCCATGTTGAACATGCGATATCTATTATGTTTTCTCGGTCAGGATTTTACCGTTATCTAACTCTCTTGATCTTTCTCTCTTTCCCTCCCCCGCAACAACAATGAACAATAGCACACGCTAGGCACCAAACCCTCCGGATCATACAGCAGAGCTATACGACCTACGGTCATTAAAGAAAATGTGGCATATAGCGCTGCTCTGCGGTCCACCAAAGAGAAGGTATTCATTCCACTGCGCAACAGCAATTTTCCTAAGGCTTTGTTTATATTATTCTACTGATAACAGAGGTGTGATACAAAATACCTGGCGAATAAGTAGGTTAACGAATGTTCAAACCTAATAGTTGTATCCACTCATTTTGGCTGGGTGTCAAACAGCTGGAATACGTGATCAGTTATACACATTTTTTAAAGGTTTGTTCAACTAATTAATCACGTGAGATACTATTTATAGACAAACATATTTTTTCTTTGTGTTAGTGTTCGAGACGTCTCCAAACTGTGAATGTAGACAGTTTGTAAAGTATATACTACACAATAGTTTGTTGTGAAATGAGTCATCTCGTTGCATTCGTGACAGCCATAAAGGTGCTGTAATTGTGCTTGCAAATTTCGAGCAATATGTATGTGGAAGGTTTCATTAGTTCACATATAAACATACGTCTTGTTCCCTCATTCATGTCTACAATACATATGGTGAGAAATATTATACACTTCAGCAAATGAAAAACGGGGGCGTAAAGGTTGTTGGTCACATGGTGATATGTGTAACGACATCATTGAGAAAACATCATAGCATATATTGCTACCGTAATTTGAGTCGTAACTGCTCCAGTATTAAAGAAAATAAATAAACATGATTTTTTTGTGTGAAACGTTTCTACCAGCAGACGTCTAACTTAAGTTAGTAGTGAGAAATTAATGTGAAACGTTTCTACTAGCAGACGTCTAACTTAAGTTAGTAGTGAGAAATTAATGTGAAACGTTTCTACTAGCAGACGTCTAACTTAAGTTAGTAGTGAGCAATTAATGTGAAACGTTTCTACCAGCATACGTCTAACTTAAGTTAGTCATGAGCAATTAATGTGAAACGTTTCTACTAGCAGACGTCTAACTTAAGTTAGTAGTGAGCAATTAATGTGAAACGTTTCTACCAGCATACGTCTAACTTAAGTTAGTCATGAGCAATTAATGTGAAACGTTTCTACCAGCAGACGTCTAACTTAAGTTAGTCATGAACAATTAATGTGAAACGTTTCTACCAGCAGACGTCTAACTTAAGTTAGTCATGAGCAATTAATGTGAAACGTTTCTACCAGCAGACGTCTAACTTAAGTTAGTCATGAGCAATTAATGTTCAGGCAAGAATGTTAGAAACAACAGAGATATGGTGATACTGAAGAGGAATGAAAGTATCACGGACAGATACGGGAAATGAATAATAAAGCTGTGTGGAAGGAAACTACTCGACAGAGAGGAAGACATTTATGCATGACATGAGACGATAATGACTTGTTACTTTTTGTAACAGTAGTGTCAGTTGAAGAAAAGGAAGACAGCGGCAGAAAATATTGGAAAGAATACCGTGAACAGTAATATTTGGTGAGGAGCCAGTAGTTGGTGAGGAGTGATCGTCTATGCCGGTGGAGATGCAGTGATGATAATAACGAGAGATAGGGAGATGGAAGTATGGAAAGAGAGAACGATTTCTAACAGTGTACAAGAACGTATATTTTGCTTTTAAATGTGATTCTATAACATAAATATGCGTATCGTTCATTCTCTCTGTCTCTCTTTCTGACTCTCCCTCTCTCTGTCTCTCTTTCTGTCTCTCCCTCTCTCTGTCTCTCTTTCTTCCCAATCCTCTTAAGGTGTATGTGCATTATGGTGTTAGTGCTCATATTTTTCAGCGACGAATTTGCTCATTATATGCTTTATGTTGTTGGCCAGGCCACCCTACTTTCCCAGAAAAAAACAAACTCTGACATATATTTTCAGAGGTTGTGTAAACCATGTCCGTCCGAACCCCCCCCCCCCCCCCCCCAAAAAAAAAAAAAAAAAAAAAAAAGAAAAAGCGCGCCACCTCCGGGACCACCTTTTTAGTCAATAGCGAGTAAATTAATAACCCAGTTTGAGTTGCAGTGGCTTCTTTTTCTGTAACAGATCACTCAGTTATTGAGCAGTTCTCCGAAAGATACCACTTTTATATTTGGAGTGTAACATGATTATTTAGTATTGCAGCAACAAACGACCCGCTCTCTTTTCGACTAGGGATTCTATTCAACGATTAACTTCAGCACGTTTCTCTAGTTAGCTCGGTGAAGCGGAGAACTAACGGGGTCTGGTTCTATCCTGATCGACAGTATCCAGGTTCACCAGCCTTAAATAGACTTCTGATATGACTGTATTGACGTAATACTGACCACATTAACCCCCCCCCCTTTCTCCCCTCCTTTTCCCCCCAAATAAAAAAAAATGTGTCACAGATCTAAAAAAGAAAAAAAGGATGTCTGTACTATAATACCATAATCCCTATGCGCCACCACATGGCGTGATGGGACTATTTTTAAAAAAAAATTCTTTGCAAAAGACCTAGTTACTTGATCCTACATATTCTCACAGACTACGTTTCTACTGAAACGACGCTGTCTTGAAACACATTATTTCTCCATGGGGTTCGACAAGGTACATTTGATCTTGGCCTCAGCTTTGAGAGCATTAACCTCAACTTGACAGCGATTACTACTCTGAGAGATGCTCCAACTGATGACCATTTTGGTGAACTTCAAATGTTAATCATTCTGAACAATGATGTTGAAGGAGATCGAAAGAAGATTAACTACAGGAACACAAAAATTAAGCGCTATAAAGACACGTGGAACAATACCAGCACGGCAGTCAAATTGAAATTATTGAGGGCATGTATCTTCATGATAGCAACACATGTTTGTGAATCATGGATAATCTCGAAAACAGCAAGGAAGAAATTTATTCTTTTTGAAAAAAAACCTCATTACGACCCTTAAGATATCTCGGATAATGAAAAAGGACAATGAAGATATATTAGACTTAAACATTAAAAAGAACTGGCTTATAAGCACCAGTTTGTAGAGGACATTAAAATAATATGGCCATGTCCTAAGACCACAGCGGACTAGAAAGAACTACAATAGAAAATATGGTTCCTGGACGATGTATTAGGAGCAGACCAAGAAGAAGGTGGTTTTAAGGATTCAAAGAGACCTCGAACATGACAACAGATGAAATAGGAGATACACATAAAGACAGGGTTTCTTTCAGACGGGCTGTGGTAAATGCAACTGTGGTGAATGCAACTGTGGTGCAATGCAACTGTGGTGAATGCAACTGTGGTGCAATGCAACTGTGGTGAATACAACTGTGGTGCAATGCAACTGTGGTGCAATACAACTGTGGTGAATGCAACACTCTGCAAAGAACATGCGAACTGATAACGAACAACGATGTAAAGTAAGAAAGTATTCACGTCTGTAGTAACAGTTTTGATTAAACAAAGAGATGTGTTTGTCCTTAACCGCTTCTCAGCACATCATTTTTTATTGTTATCTGCTTTGTCACATCCCGGCCCGGCATATAAAACCTGGGGTCCTGGGTCGATATTGGCGTCGATAAAGGGCGGTGTCAACGAGTATACGCCCTCAGTAGTTTATAAACATGGAGCTTGTCATCAAGCCTCGCCCTTCGCGAGAGCACTAATACAAGCTAGCACGCATATAACACTGCATTGCACGGTTGTTTGTCGTTGATGCTTAAGTTGTGTGCTTGATTAACTCAATATCTGTAAAAGTAGATATAAAAAAGTAAAAGTAAAGTACCCCCGCCACGCCAAATGGCGTAAAGAGAATATGGTGTTAGTGACCATATATTTTACAGACCTTCGGCACATAATTTTTTTGGGTAATGTGGTCGGTATTACGCCCGTGCCGCTTTACTTTCCCAGAAAAAATATCATGTACCCATTAAAGGCTGGGTGAACCGAAAGCCGTCGGTTGGGATCGAACCCTACCTCTTGTCCTTTGTAGTCCAGTTCACTAACTAACCACTGAGCTAAAAGTAGATATAGTATATAGTTGATGAAGTTGAGTAGAAGTTGCAACTTTAGCGATTTCTTTGATGAGAAATGTCTTTGTTTTACATTAGAGAAGATACATTAAGGGAAAAGAAATAAATAACCCCTTCAGATCCCAATATGTTTCCTACCATCAGTAATTTGTTTGGGAAATATCAATATATTTGTTTGGGAAATATTAATATATTCGTTTGAGAAATATCAATTTATTTGTTTTGGAAATATCAATATATTTGTTTGGGAAATATTAATATATTTGTTTGAGAAATATCAATTTATTTGTTTGGGAAATATTAATATATTTGTTAGGGAAATATCAATATATTTGTTTGGGAAATATCAATATATTTGTTTGGATAATATCAATATATTTGTTTGGGAAATATCAATATATTTGTTAGGGAAATATCAATATATTTGTTTGGGAAATATCAATATATTTGTTCGGGAAATATCAATTTATTTGTTTGGGAAATATCAATATATTTGTTTGGGAAATATCAATATATTTGTTTGGGAAATATCAATTTATTTGTTTGGAAATATCAATATATTTGTTTGGGAAATATCAATATATTTGTTTGGGAAATATCAATATATTTGTTTGTGAAATGCCATTACCTCGTCAACATCGTTAATTTTTATCAGAAAAAAGTATTCTGTATCAATTTAAGTCTGGGTTAATCAAGAGAAGAAGCTGTCGATTGGAATCGAACCCAACATCTTGTTCCTAGGATACCAGTATACCAACCACAGCTTCACTGCTATCGACTTGGGTAAAGAAGATATGATAAATAACATGTCCTGTAATAATCACTCATCTTCTACACTAATACCAACAACGATTGAATGGAAACATTGATACATTTTTATTAAGCATTTAATTCAGCTAACACGTCACACATTTTCATACAGGGCGGACGTTAGTGATCATGTCTTATCATTCCTCCACCTCTATCCACATGAATAAGTTTGGTTATATTTCATTAAATCATATTTTGGTTTTTCCTTCGCAGTGTCGTATTTGATTTGTAAGATATTTTCTCACATTTGCTATTCTCCCATATAATCTTCAGTTATTATCTGTTATCTGCTCCTTGTTTGCTGATTGTCAGAGACCATTTATCCATGACCATTGTGTTTTCCTTTTTAATATGTTTTCTCATCTTAACCGATTAAAAAAAAAAAAAACAGCACAGTGGCATTTGTGTAGTAAAATTTACATTATTTTTTTTTTTAAGTCTAAACATATGCAACAAGTCTAGAAGTAGAAGAGAGAAAGAGAGTTCGTCGTGGCTATATAGAACCAATTCTAACCTCTAGAAGAGAATCATGGACTGTAGACTAAAGAAAGAAGTGGAATGACACTTAGAGGCCACAGATGGGATTTCTCAGAAGAATACCGAGGATCCATTGGCAACCAAAAACCAACAAGGAAATTATCAACGAGGCCCGCACAAAAAAGTGAACTCTTAACTCTTTCCCTTCCTGATTATTTTGCTGGTTTGAAGTGAATTATCTAACTTAGATTTGTAAAAACCCGATTTCGCAAGAGTCGGAGAGAGCGTTATTGGGAATCGAAAGGCAAAAGAAATGCTCCGGTGTGAGCGTTACAGGGAAGGTAAAGTGTTAAAAGATATGAGAAAGAAACAAGGAACATTGTTTTCTGGTACATTATGGGAAGAGGAAAGTTGGAATATTTATGGTTACATATGGTAAAATGTAGGGGGAGGGAGATCATGGATCAGGGTAGATAGATTGGTGTCGTGGCACGGTAAACAACCAACAACAGAATCGATGCACAGTGAAGGACAGAATGACACAGTGAACACCCGTAAAAACGTTGCCAGTGGCCCAGTGCATCCGATTTCAGACAGCATTTTATTTAGGTTTGCATTCCTTAGCCTTTGATTGTCCCCAATCTTCCTGCAAGGCAGCAGATGATCTTTTCTGTAGGGGAATTCTGCCCTTAGATGGTCGACCCTCCCAGGTTTACGAGCACCATCTGCCCGAGTCACTAGAGGTGACTAACACAGACATGCACACACAAAGATATGAGATGTGACCAACACAGACATGCACACAGCGATACGAGGCATGACTAACACTAACACACATCAAGATATATGACACATGACTAACATAAATATGCACATAAAGATATGAGATATGACTGACATAGACATGCACACACAAAGATGTGACACATGCCTAACATAGACATGCACACAAAGATATGAGATATGACTAGCATAAACATTTACACAAAGATATGAGATATCACTAACCCAAACATGCACACACAAAGATATGACACATGACTAACACAGATACACACTAAGATATGAGATATGACTAAACACATACACACATAAAGATATGAGACATGATTAACACGGACACACCAAGATATGAGATATGACTAATGACACACACCAAGATATGAGCCATGGCCAGCACACGCACACACACAAGCTAAGATATGAGCCATGGCTAGCACAGAAACACATCAATATATGAGCCATGACTAGCACAGAAACACATCAAAATATGAGTCATGGCTTCACGGAAAAAACACCAAGAAATGAACCATGTCCAGCGCAGAAACACATTAAGGTATCCATATTTTGGGCTTGTTGTAGTCGGCAGACTCTTCTTAACGTGGGAATCATCGACATACGAGACGCAAGCCCCGATTAACTGTTCACAGGTTTCGTTCAAACAGTTGTCCGAAGATTTGAGAGTGCAGTCTGCCCGTAGAACGTTCCCTTGCATGTACAGTTTCCGGTTGACTGTTCACAGGTGTCGTTGAGACAGTTATCCGGACATTTGAGAGTGCAGCCTGATCCGTAGTACGTTTCCTTGCACGTACAGTCTGTACTTTCCGGGTCACAAATGATGTCACGGCCATCAGAACACGTCTGTTTGCACTGTAGCCCAACATTACCATCGGGTCAAGTGTCATTACAGGTGTAGCCATGATGTTTACATTGTAGGCATTTTCCGGATTTTTCCTCACATAAAGGATAGACACTGAGACAAATCATGGAGCAGTCGTGTCCATAGATCCCATGTGAACAGTTGCTGTGACACGTACCGATGATGACGTTGTAGCCTTTGCCACCCACTACATACTGCACAAAACGACAAAGAATGCCCGTCCAGACAATAGGTGTCTGTAAATGTTTGCACCTCACACACCGTCAGTGCACTGTCGCCCTGCGAAATGGTCGGTGAGAACTCAATCTTAATGTGTGCCATTGTCGCTTGTGTGTCACTACAATAGTGTTCACAGAAATGTTTGGGTATGATGTATCATTATACTGGAACACTACACCGCCACTGTAAGAGAAAGCCTTTAGAGTGACATTCTTTACCCGAATCATAGTGCTAGGTCGATGATAAATTCTAATGGTGTGAGTCTTCTGGGGCGTGGCAAAGTTCAGATACCAGTAAACATAATTGGTTCCACTTCTCAATTGTGTGTATTTGCAGTCATTGTCATAGAGATTGGTCTTTGATTTGCAATTAACTGCGGCCTCTGGTCCACATCCGTCTCCTGTATAGCAATCATTAAATGTGTTGGTCTGCTTTGTGTTTTGTTTGAGAGCCACATTCCGACCCCCGCCAATGTAGATGGAGCAGATATGTGCAACTATCGCCCCTTCAATCCGTAACTTGTTGATCAGCCCAACCCCAGAGCAAAAGACATCAATCTCGTGCGAACTAACTACAAACCGTGATACATTGTTACATGAGGCAGAACCATTTATTTTTGCCGCGAAACTGTCTGGATTTGTTAAGTCATTCACATAAATCCTAAACCAGGAGAACGGCAAAGATTGATTGAGAGTTGCCTCAACTGATGTAGAATCTGAGTCCAGATTACAAGGGGTGTCGTTGTTAACAAACAGGAAAGTAGGTTCAGATTTTTGGGCGTATTTGTAAACGAGATCCAAGTACTGACACTGGGGTCCGAAATATTCGTGCTGACAACTGTCATTGTTTGGGCATGTCCCTGTAGTCTTGTCACAAACTGAGTCATTATAGCAGTGACATTGTAACGTACAATTCGTCCCAAACTAACCGTCTGCACAAATTAGGTCATTAACTTCCAAGGTCTCGAACGAAGCCAGCAGAATAAAGACTTGATCTACAGCGGTGGTTAACGAACTGTGTATAACCATTTATTATCAAAGCCGTGGTTACATTTCTAAAAATCCGCCAACTCGCTGTGATAACAGATAGCGTGATGTTCAAAGTCAAGATTGTTTACACCATGGCTTGGACGCGGACAAGCTTCCATCTTGATGTATTCTATCGAAAGCTTTGGTGTAGTCTATAAAGCAGGCATATATTGGTTTGTTTACTTCTATGTACTTTTCAATCAATGTTCTCATGCTAAATATGGCTTCTTTTGTGCCACTGTTTTTCCTAAATCCAAATTGTTGCTCATCTAATTCAGTATTGATTTTATTCTGAATCCTTCCCTGTATAAATTTTAGTAAAATTTTTGTTACTTGGCTCATTATGCTTATTCTGAAATCACTGCACTCAACTGCACCATTCTTTTTAGGCAATGCAATGAAAGTTGATGTTTTTAGTTCGTTTGGTATGTATCCTGTATAGTATATGACATTGCATACTGACACAAAGGTGTGGAATCCACAGGCGAAGGTACTAATAGATCAGACCTGCATGTTTAGAACACCCTGCACTGATATGAAACTTTGACAACTTATTCATCATATTCATCATCATCATTGAGTGCGGTCTCCGCATCGAAGGTAGGCTACCATGGAACGCCAATCTACTCCGTCTCTTGCTTTGATGGTGCAGATTGTCATAGGTTGACTTGTCCATCTTGTGATATTACTCGTCCATGTTAGTCTTGGTCTGTCTCTGCCTCTTTTACCCTGTATTTTCCCTTCCAATATTACTTTTATTAGGCTGGTGTGTCTTTTAACATGCCTCAAAAATTTCATTTGTCTTGTTCTAATTATGTTTAGTAGTTGGACAACTTATTCAAGGTATGAGGAAAGACTAAACAGTTTCCATATACGTTGCCTTTGAATGATATTGAACATCAAATGGCAAGACAAAGGAATCAACCCATATGTGTCCTGAAGCTTTCCACTCATTATAACTTCATTCAGGATTCCAAATTTAGATGGCTTGGGACATGATAGAAGAGTGAGCAACACTCGCCTCTCCTAACAAATATTGTTTAGAGATATTATAGAACGGCCTGTGGGTAGACTAACATTGAGAAACGAAGATGTCTGCAAAACATTCATGAATAAAGTACCCTTTGTTGATCAAACCTGAGAAAATCTTGCAGGTGATTGTAGCACATGGAGAAACTATCTACAAGGGGAGATCTTAACATTTAAAAATAAGATGACGTTAAAGTTGTAAGAAAAAAAAAGACAAGAAAAAATAAATAATATAAAAAAAATATACTCGAGACCACTCGACATAAAACTGCCGTGTTCTTCCTGCAGCCGAAGCAGCAATATTGGTCAAATTGGCCACGAAAGTAGCAGCTCGACAAAACGGAGCCGAAAAGCAACCAGTACAGTGCGTTTTAGCATATTTTCACACAACGGCTACTTCTGTCACTTGTGGTACAATTGTCTTACCGTCTTTTATTATTTAAATTGGAAAACAAATATATCCGGCAATGTCTTCTTCTTTGCGTTCACCATTTAAGTGGGCGTTCATGCGTTGTGTCGCTATTTTACGACACAGCCGCGATATCTACGCCTGACACATTCGTCTTCGGCATTTATTTAATTTGTGCCCAGACAGCGGTAATCATTTGACCTGTTCTTTTCTATTTTTAACTGCCAATGATTCTTTAACCTGCGCGAGTGCACACTGGAGCTCCTGCTTTTTTTGCCGTTTTTCGACAGGACTAGATATCGAATCTGACTACACAGAAAGCAGGGAAGGGTAAAGCTACGCGGAAACAACGGATTCGAATTGAATGAGGCGGGTTTCAAACCCGGAACCTTCATGTCCAGAGTCCGACGTCTTACCTCTCGACCACTCATTTCCCCATAACCGGTAACGTCTAAATCCTGGTGTTCTTAAGAAAGCTTTGGATTTTAAGTTTCTTTCTATTTTTTTTTCTATTCCCTATAACCGGTAACGTCTAAATCCTGGTGTTCTTAAAAACGCTTTAGATTTTACGTTTTCTTCTTTTTTTTTTTTAACCTCTTTAGAAGTCGTTATCTCTCTTACCCAAGCTTGTTATTACCCCAAAAAACGTCACTTCCTGTGTAGCTTATATTTTTATGATTTGTTTCATTACAGTAACGCTAGTTAATTAATTAGCAGCACCATACGTTTAATTGTATTGCTCGCTATATTAGAATGATGTGAAGATTTAACACACATGAACATTTATAGTTGTCACAAATGTCCAAAACACCCAAAGACGTCGTGATGATTCACACATGATGGTTAGTTAAGGAGTGTTTATGCTCATTTAAGTAGTTGAAATACATCTTTTAATTAGTATAGTGGTATTTCTCTGTGAGGATAAGGGTTAGTAGATGAGGACTCCCTTCAGTGATAGTTCTCTGTGAGGATAAGGGTAAGTTGGTGAGGACTCCAAGATAGTCCTCTGTGAGGATAAGGGTTAGTAGATGAGGACTCCCTTCAGTTATAGTTCTCTGTGAGGATAAGGGTAAGTTGGTGATGACTCCCTTCAGTGATAGTCATCTGTGAGGATAAGGGTAAGTTGGTGAGGACTCCCTTCAGTGATAGTCATCTGTGAGGATAAGGGTTAGTAGGTGAGGACTCCCTTCAGTGATAGTCATCTGTGAGGATAAGGGTAAGTTGGTGAGGACTCCCCTCAGTGATAGTCATCTGTGAGGATAAGGGTAAGTTGGTGAGGACTCCCCTCAGTGATAGTCATCTGTGAGGATAAGGGTTAGTAGGTGAGGACTCCCTTCAATGATAGTCATCTGTGAGGATAAGGGTAAGTTGGTGAGGACTCCCCTCAGTGATAGTCATCTGTGAGGATTAGGGTTAGTAGGTGAGGACTCCCTTCAGTGATAGTCATCTGTGAGGATAAGGGTAAGTTGGTGAGGACTCCCCTCAGTGATAGTCATCTGTGAGGATAAGGGTTAGTAGGTGAGGACTCCCTTCAGTGATAGTTCTATGTGAGGATTAGGGTTAGTAGGTGAGGACTCCCTTCAGTGATAGTTCTCTGTGAGGATAAGGGTTAGTAGGTGAGGACTCCCTTCAATTGTTACAGTGTGACTCGGCCATGAAGACTTGGGAAGAGTGGAAGAAGAATATGACGATAGACAGGAATGGAAGAATGACACGATACGACGATCATATGACGGTGCGACGATGATAGGAGGTAAAATAGTTTTGGGCGGCGTGGAATTAAAGTGAAATCTTGAGGATTAGGAAGGTGACGTTAAGTCTATCGAACTCAGACGCGGTGGCGTAAACGGCTTTAAGATTACAAGGAAAATACGTACGGGTGTTCAGCCTGAGCTTGGAGGTCCAGAGAGATGTTTGCTCTGGTCGACAAAGTTGCGTAACGCAACGACGCGGCCGCTGGATTCTAGACACCTGCTGATTTGGGATGGCTAGCCCAGCCCTGTAACATTCAGAGTTAAGGTATAAAAAGGTCGTAATCAAAGACGTCACTGACACCAGGTCATCTTTATGTTCAGCGGTGGGTAACGCTTTGAGTCTCTCTGACTTGGAGATCAAAGAATCTCCGCGCGTAGACGAGACCAACGTCGGATTTAGTTGTGAGGGGAGAAACTTTAGAAGATTGACGGGTGTCGACAGGACGCTTAAAGCAATAAGACCATGGACATAATTACAAAGGAGGAGCTAACGATATAGTGACGGCAGACGGACAAAATATAAGCCGTACCTAGGCTAGATTTCTATGATCCTTTGGCCAGGTGGGAGTGGCTAAATGGACACTAAAAGGCCATGACTTGATTTGAAACCAGAACACACGGCAGGACAGAGGCAGAGAAACTTAGATACTCAGAGAAACTTAGATACTCACAGAAGATTAGACTTAGAGGACAACAAACTGGAAACTTAGATAGAGACTAGAGCAAAGGAGATCAGATACCCGTCTCAAGGCAGAAGGTAGAGTTGGACTTTGACAATTGAAATAGTTCGTTAGAGGATTGGTGATACGTTTTGGACTTAGATGTATAATAGTAGAAAGAAGTCCAACTGTGTAACTAAGAGCCGAGTCAAGATACTAGTTCCTCAGAATCACCGGATAGAGACATGCAGATATTAACAAAGAACACTATACGATCCACGAAGTTAACCATGATAACCATGGCCGGTCGGCTATGTCAGGTAACGACAGTTTTTATAAGAGAATATATGAAACCTGTTGAGTGAATCAGAGACATGTCAACCCATTGTAAAACAGGTGGATATTATCAATAAAGACTTTGTTAATACTTGTTCGAAAATGATGATGAGTTATGTGTGTGTCAATTAAAGAACAAGTACTCAATTAGAAAAAAGCCTGTCAGAATCACAACTAACAATAATAACAATAAGAAGTACTGCCACACAGTGACAGTTCTCTGTAAGGATAAGGGTAAGTAAGTGAGGACTCCTTTCAGTGATAGTCCTTTGTGAGGATAAGAGTAAATATGTGAGGACTCCCTTCAGTGACAGTCCTCTGTGAGGATAAACGAGTGAGTAGGTAAGGACTTCCGTCAGTGCTAGTCCTTTGTGAGGATAAACGAGTAAGTAGGTAAGGACTTCCGTCAGTGATAGTCCACTGTGAGGATAAACGAGTAAGTGTGATAGTCCTTTGTGAGGATAAACGAGTAAGTAGGTAAGGACTTCCGTCAGTGATAGTCCTTTGTGAGGATAAACGAGTAAGTAGGTGAGGACTTCCGTCAGTGATAGTCCTTTGTGAGGATAAACGAGTAAGTAGGTAAGGACTTCCGTCAGTGATAGTCCACTGTGAGGATAAACGAGTAAGTGTGATAGTCCTTTGTGAGGATAAGAGTAAATATGTGAGGACTCCCTTCAGTGACAGTCCTCTGTGAGGATAAACGAGTGAGTAGGTAAGGACTTCCGTCAGTGATAGTCCTCTGTGAGAATAAACGAGTAAGTAGGTAAGGACTTCCGTCAGTGCTAGTCCTTTGTGAGGATAAACGAGTAAGTAGGTAAGGACTTCCGTCAGTGATAGTCCTTTGTGAGGATAAACGAGTAAGTAGGTAAGGACTTCCGTCAGTGATAGTCCACTGTGAGGATAAACGAGTAAGTGTGATAGTCCTTTGTGAGGATAAACGAGTAAGTAGGTAAGGACTTCCGTCAGTGATAGTCCTTTGTGAGGATAAACGAGTAAGTAGGTGAGGACTTTCGTCAGTGATAGTCCACTGTGAGGATAAACGAGTAAGTAGGTAAGGACTTCCGTCAGTAATAGTCCTTTGTGAGGATAAACGAGTAAGTAGGTAAGGACTTCCGTCAGTGATAGTCCTTTGTGAGGATAAACGAGTAAGTAGGTAAGGACTTCCGTCAGTGATAGTCCACTGTGAGGATAAACGAGTAAGTAGGTGAGGACTTCCGTCAGTGATAGTCCACTGTGAGGATAAACGAGTAAGTAGGTAAGGACTTCCGTCAGTGATAGTCCTTTGTGAGGATAAACGAGTAAGTAGGTAAGGACTTCCGTCAGTGATAGTCCACTGTGAGGATAAACGAGTAAGTAGGTGAGGACTTCCGTCAGTGATAGTCCACTGTGAGGATAAACGAGTAAGTAGGTGAGGACACCCTACACTGATACTTCTCTGTAAGGATAAACGAGTAAGTAGGCGATTTTTCCTCTCAAATCTTAAGGTTAGTGTAGTCGTGTTAGTGAGCATATTTTACAATGACCACAGTTAATGGATGATGGTAAACAAGAAATATGTCTATTTATGCGGTTACGGAATCCTCGATATAAAACATCAGGCACGTTTCATACAATGAGAACAGCTGTAATGAGAGTTTCGAACCTTTTTTATCGATTGTTGAATAATAACGATATCCTGTTGGGGTGTCTTGATCACAGACAACTATAGGTTTACTTAGGCTTGCAGGGTGTGAGGGAATTCTTGGAAAACAACCGCCTAGTGTGGCGTTTTTAGCTCTGCAAACAGGGGTGTTTATGGACAGAGTGAGGGCAGCCGTCTATATTTCTTATATTTGAACACGTCACGTTAGTTGCTGGGTTTTTCGATATTACTTTCTGCTCGTGGGTCTTAGTAAATTTATAGTTGGCTGTGAGATTGATTATGGTGAAGTAGGTTATGTTAATCAGTATAAAAAAGTGACATGATCTTAACCTTTGTGCACCTAAAGCCCCAAGAGGTCAAACAAAAATTACGCCAGAAATTACCCACTTTGATTATTACCTGGTGAGGTGCGCGTGGCTGTGCGGCTAAAACCACTGTTCCGCTGGTTGAAAAGCCGGCGTACAGTGTTCGAAACCCGCGATAGATAGAAAGGTTGTTTTTCTATCGGGGGTGAAATAAAAATCCTGAGTCTCGCACGTCGTGGCGACTGTTTGACCAAGCGGCCTTTATCCCTCTGGTGCTATCGTTGCGCCCCCCCCCCCCCCCGACATACACCAGCAATGGTACTATGTGTCGTAAAGATACATTGTTACCTGGTTGCATGTACATGAACGAGCATTACTAAAATATGCTCATTTCCGTTCAGCCATTCTTTTAATTTGGTATTGCGCTGTTTAGGACCAGAGGAAAGATTAAACAGCTTTCATGTGAGTTGCCTTAGAAAGATTATGAACATGAAATGGCAGGACAAAGTAAGCAACTTTAATGTCTTACAACGAGCCAAACTACTATCCATCATGGCAGCACTTAGGGAGTCGTAGACTAAGGTAGCGGGGTCATGTAAAATGAATAGCAAACAATCGTATTCCCAGACAAATATTGTTTAGCGAGCTTAAGGACGGAAAGAGATCAAAGGTCAGACCAGTGCTGACATATAAGGATGTTTCTTGGAAATCCTCTATCAGTGAAAAGAAATTGGAGGTTATGGCTGCAGGTCGTAGCACATGGAGAACAAAACTAAAAAAACGGCACAAGGAACATTCGAGGCAGCGTCGATAACAAATTCAGAAGACAAAAGATGCAGGAGAAGGGAGACGAGGCCAGGTACAACGAATACATCTTGTTCATTATTCTGCGGTCGAATCTGCCCATACAATATTGACAGATTCAGCCACACAAGAAGATGTTCAGCAAAAACAGCATCCAGCATAATACACTAATATTATACCAAACTACTGACTTATAATGATTGCTTGCTACCAATCGTCTGTCAAGACGCCATAGACCATACAACGCGCTGTTTACCTAAGCCGGGTCCAGTGTATGTTGAATGAAATAACATTATCTTTATTATTAGCTTGCTGCAGCTCGTTTGGAAATGAGCAATATGTTGGTGTATGTATACTTTATTTACTACATCGTGATCATTGTGTATATTATGTCGTGTGTGTGTTTATTTTTGGATTTTTTTTCGCTCCCAGAATCAATGAAAGTTAGATAATACCATGGAAAGAAGTACGGGCAAACACCAAATAAATGTTTGTATATGCAAAGTAAGGAAATAAAGATAAAGTCTGAAAGAGTGTGTATTTATAATTTTACAATATAATGGCAATATATTTGGAAATGGGTTTATTCTGGTCTTGTCTTTATACCTTACATTTCAAGCACAGAACTTCAGTTGTATAATAAAATACAAAAGCTGAAGACTCAGAACAATAACCGGTCACAAGCACATCAATAGCTATCATGGAATCAACATCAAGACTACTGGACTTAAGCAGAGATAATGTCCCAGCGTTGCGGGAAATCATTTAAACGCCTTGAACGGCATTCCATACAAATAAAATACAGAAACTCTGTTACATTCTTTTCTAAAGATCAAGCTTTGGCCTCCAAATGCATGAAATAATAAACCCAGAATTAATCTTCCTGATACCTAAAAAAATGGGAACATCTAGAAGTCTTCTACTCTTACACAGGTATTACATTTTCTGTGAATATTCCTTTCACTGAAAACAAATCGTCAAGTGAGATAGATTTTCAAAAGACAAGCACTGTGAAATAATGAAACAGTCTATATCCAATATCACAGTGGATATATGTATTCACAAATGTGCCCTCAAAAGATTGATTCAGAAAAGACATTTTAATACAAATCGGAGCGACACAAAAATAACTCTATCAATAGCCACATGACAGCTTTAATCAAACTACATAGCAGAATGTCAAGCTATTCTAGAAGCCACTACGACACTCAAGGAAACATTAAACGGGCGAAAACAATAGAGATTTATAATATGACTGCGGATATATTCTGACTCTACAATGCAGACTAGATTTTTAATAAAAAAAGATGGCGGTGGAAGAGCTGAACCATCTAATTATCACCACAAAGGTGGTGCTACAGTGAGTTTTTTTTACCCCATGTAATGAAGAAGCTGACAAACAATTAAAAGCAAGTAAGTGCTCACGAAAAATTTATTTTTATTCCTATGATTATTGAAGGGAATCAGACAAATAAACTAAATAAAGGAATATATAAAATGCGGACAGACTAGAACAAACAATAAGTTCTCACAAGATCCACTCATGAACCTAAAGAAAGCACAAGAGACCAAAACTTTCCACTCCATTTTTCTCACAAGACTCAGTTGACTACATCTCCTTAGTGGCATGTTGGTCTGCAACACTATATAATCCAGAACATGTCCTTCAAACATTTGAGCCTACAGAGATATAAGAACTGCATTTTGGCTATATGGTACTTATTATGACTTTCTGCTACCGACTTGTCTTTCTGTGTCATATGTTGAGCATAGGAAACTGAACGCTGAGTAAGAAGAAATAAAATACCTTTCATTGAGCCATAAGACTTACTATACGTCCCAGTTTGTCCTGGATTGTCCCCCTTTAGCAACATTATTCCGACGCCCCGTCGTTTAAGTTTTTTCCCGGTTTCAATCATTTACCAAATGTTAATTTTTGAAAAAAATCATGCAGAATCATACTCATGCAGTCAGTTCGGCCAATAGGAATTGACAATACTAAAAGATCATGCAGAATCATACGCATGCAGTCAGTTCGGCCAATAGGAATTGACAATACTAAAAGATCATGCAGAATCATACGCATGCAGTCAGTTCGGCCAATAGGAATTGACAATACTAAAAGATCATCATCATCAAGTACCGTGCCTACTGGCGTAGGTGATCATGTCTCTCCACAATTTTCGATCTCGGCAGCTATTTATCATTTCTGTTGTTGACCTTCTGCCAAGCCATTCTCTTAAGTTGTCTGTTATTTTTTCCCTTTGCTTCTCTCTATCTCTCCGTCCCTCAATTTTTCCAGTTGTTACAATATATTCCAGTTGTTCTCTTCTTATTACATGGCCAAAAATGATGATTGTTCCTTCCTAATATTGGAAATTAGTCCTCTTTTTGCTTTGACCTCTTTCAGAACTTTTTCATTACTCTTCTTAGCTGTCCATGGTACTCTCAACATTCTTCTGTAAAACCACATTTCTACAGAAAGATAGATAGCATTAAAAGGTTAAAGGTCACGTCGCAAGTGCATGGGGTTGTTGCTTTTTCGTCATATTTGATAGTTTCTCTTTACTGATTTTCAAAATTTACTTTCGGTGTAAAATTACAATTTGTTATGAAATATGTCTTTCATACCTTAACCTTTGGAGTGAGAGTTTTAGATTTCTCTGTGGTAAAGTACTGAAGACATATCTACTAGGCCTAGTGTTGAACATCCTGCAATAACAATCAATAAAGAATCGTAACGCTAGCAGTAAACTTTGATAAATTATTTGATGAGGTCGTTATCGTTGAACTTATAAGGCAGACATTTGGGCAACGAAGAACTTTAAGCATTAAGAAAAGTTGCAATGTTTTTTTTTAGTTCATTGTAAAAAAAAAAAATCACATTAGTATAAGAAGAAAAAAAAAATCTTAGCGCTATAGAAGAATACATTCTTTGTCTCCTTGGCAATTCTGCACCAGTTGAGCCAGTGTCTTATATAATAAAGAATATGTGGTCAGACGAGAAAGAAAATATGTTAGAAGCTCCAATGGGGAGTTTTCTGGTGACTGAAATACCATTTACTCTAGGCTGCTGGGTTTTATGACAAAATTAAACAGAACATTTAATTTATTAGAAAAGTAGTTTGAAGTGAAAAACATGTAAGCAAAGCATAAATTCCATACTCCGCCCAGTTATACCCCAATTGGCCATGGGCAGCTCAGAAAATATGCTATTGTTCCCAGTATCAGCTCAGGAAATATGCTGTTGTACTCGGTATCAGTCCAGGAAATATGCTATTGTTCTTGGTATCAGCTCAGGAAATATGCTATTGTTCTCGGTATCAGTTCAGGAAATATGTTGTTGTTCTCGGTATCAGTTCAGGAAATATGCTATTGTTCTCGGTATCAGTTCAGGAAATATGCTATTGTTCTCGGTATCAGTTCAGGAAATATGCTATTGTTCTCGGTATCAGCTCAGGAAATATGTTGTTGTTTATCCCGGTCTCAGCTCAGAAAAGATGACATTGTTCCCGGTATCAACTCAAGAAATATGCTATTGTTCCCGGTATCAGTTCAGAAAATATGCTATTGTTCCCGCTATCAGCTCAGAAAATATGCTATTGTTCCCGCTATCAGCTCAGAAAATATGCTATTGTTCCCGCTATCAGCTCGGAAAATATGTTATTGTTCCCGGTATCAGCTCAGAAAATATGCTGATTGTCCCGGTTTCCACATGAAAAATAACAGTAAGACTTCTCATAATCTATTAACAAAGACCTTTGAATCATTTTTGCCATTAGGCGCTCTTCTAGTTTTCTATAGGTGTTATTGGCCTTACATAAAACACAAAAGATAGACACAATTACCTAGCTCAATGAGATAGAAGATGTTGAAGATCTATTGTAGTAAGTCCTGTAGTCTGTAGCGGCACATTATCTGTTTTTCTTTTTCTCATGCTCTCATTAATTAATTATATTGCGATTACGTGTTCTTTTGAAGTACAGAGAATGGAACTTTTGGTTAATACGACGTGCCAAGTTGGCCGCTTAGTTAATTTAGGCTCAGGACTGGTAGCATTTAAGGTGCAGTGTGTTTTCATGTGATTACTTCTGGTATGGATTTTCGTTTACGGAGACACATTGGCCGACGGCATTTACCTGACCACAAAGTCAACACGGTCGTGGCGCCGACATGCAGATAGTGCTGCGGGCGACTAACCCTTGATTGAAGTCGAACGGTACCAATCCCCGTCTTTGTCATGGAACGGGATTTATGATCTGTGTTCGTCTTCATCGAGCCACCGAAGTGGAGGTCGGACTTTATTTGTTGGAGCAGCGATTCTTGGAGCACGTTCCTGATTATGTAGTCTGCATGAATTTGGCGCGGGCGCATGAAGATCGTGCTTCCCGCGACGGCCGTTACAGCAACCCTGAAGTGTGCATCATGAGTTTCGTTCCTTTTTTCTAGACGCAACAAGTTCATTAGAGCCGTTTGAACGATCGAGATGAACACTTTGTTGGTTGCTGGGACGGGAGCTGAACAGATATGAGAATGCTCTGCCGGCAGTGACGCCATTCTGTTTTAGTCTTGACTAGAGAATGGAAATACAATGTAGAACAAAAGTGCTGTGGTTACAGCTTTATGTCCTATACCACTTTCTTTGCACATTTAAAAAAATCATTTATATCAGCTTTACCGGAGCTCAGTGTATTTGCGTGTATCTCATCTGATTAATTATGCTGTCTTTTTCATCGCCGCAAACCTGTCGTGCAGTATAATAAGCGAAATAAAGACATTCTCCTTCTTTGACCAGCACGCTCAAGGCAGTCAGGTAGAACATTTCTACAGTAATATTTTATAGGTCGCGAAGACACATGCTGTTGATACTTTTAATTAAATTTGTGATAAAATACTACCTTATCTTGTTGTGACCAGAAATGAATCTGGTTAAGATAACCTGGTCCCGTCAGGACAATTGGAAATAACTATCACCATCGTCATATTCTGAACGTTGGCGTAGTCGATCATTTCCTTCCACAATTCTCTATCAACAGTACATCGTAACAGTACTGTTGTTGACTGTTTTCCGTCCCAAGACACCATGGTATCCAGTATCTTTTCTCTTTTTCGTCCGTGATCTCTCTTTCCCTATATTTTGCCAGTTGTAACCATGTATTCCAACTTTCCTCTTTTCATGATAAGCCCGAAAAATGTTGATTGTTTCATTCTGAAGTTTCTTAGGAGCTCACTTATTGTGTTGGCTTCTTTGAGAATTTCCTCGTCTGGAAATATCCAGTCAGAAATAAATCTTCCATGTTCTTGCATCCACATTGAATTATATGTATTGCACTTACATAATCGTTTATGTTTATTCAAATTTAAACATTTAGTCAGTTCCCCTTTGTGGTAATATGTGTACCCTTCTTTGATCATTGTATTTGCATAATTTTTCTACGTATGTTGCAGTGTCCTATCAACCAGATCTCATTTCTCCGGATGTTATGAGGCAGCCGCACCAGGGTTTTATGCTAGTATGTTTGCTCTGAGGTTTGGGGGCCTCGTTAGCCGAGTTGGGAAAACCACCCGACCGGACTACTGATGTTCGATTCTCGCTGGGAGCAGTGTGAATTATACTCGTGGTTGAAAAAAAAAATACCCCCACGGTCGATCCAGCTGTTGGCAGAAATGGGTACCTGGGTATTACCCTGGGAAGGTGAGGAATGTTGCCTCGCATCTGAGTTTCGATGCTTGAGGCAACACTATACAGAAATCTCCGAACATTTCTGGATAGGCGGCCGAGCACATATGGGTGTAAACTCGCGTGCTAAGACGCCGGTTCAAGTCTCGTACTTTACCTTTTACCTTTATGTTTGCTCTTTATCAGTATTAAGTTGTAATAATGCTTCGTCTCATCTCTGCGAGTTCATCTGGCAGTCTGTAGGTCTGCCGGCCTAGCCTTCTTATGTTGTCTGATATATCTATCAGGCCGTCCGTCCATCTGCTTTCTTTCTTTTTTTCTTCCTTTATTTCTTTCTTTCTTTCTTTCTTTCTTTCTTTCTTTTTTTCTTTCTTTCTTTCTTTCTTTCTTTCCCTCCCTCCCTCCCTCCTTCCTTCCTTCCTCCCTCCCTCCCTACCTACCTACCTCAACCCCTCCCTCCCTTCCTTTTCTTTCTTTCTGTCTTTCTTCCTTTTGCTGGTTTTATTTCTGCTTGCAGTAGATAATATATACATGAAAGAAAATATGGCGTGTGTTTTTTTCCAAGTAACAATCATGAACTATGGTTGAAGTGTCCTTGTCCAAAGTATAGTAGACCAACTTTTATACAAACACTCACTATACAAATGCTTATCATTAAACCCAGAAACCGTGCATGCCAAATAGATTTCGTTATAAATCTCTTAACGATCAGAGAAGTTCTCATTAAGTCATTGTACAGTCGATCTCAACAATAAACAATTGTTGACTTTGGTCATTGAGCTGGATAATGTAACAGCAGCAAGAAGGACCACTGTCTACTCATCCACAAATACTGTACTTTGAAAATAAAACAGGGCGCAGTCCATCTCACATACCGTATTACACATTATTATGTAACTGCCTCGTTCAACATGCCCTTGCTAAAATGGCGTGACTCGTTAAACAATAGACGAGCTCGAGACTAACATTCTGTATCTAGGAAGTCCAAGGATAGCATGTCGTGTTAAGAAAAATGTCCATCACTGGGCCAGATTGTATAGAATCGAAAAAAGACATCGGAACATTGTATTTTAGAAGGGGTAATAATAGTAAATGACTATATTATTAGCAAATACTCTTAACGGCTCACAACACAAGACCCATCCATCCCCCGAAGCAAGCCATAATGGTAATCAATGAGTGAGCAATGCATTTAAATAAATCATTCTATTTTTGGATAAAACAATGGTTCTCAGATTTTATAAGCCTTTGGTCCCCCTTCTTGTCATTGTTTACACCCTGGGCTCATAACAACAGACAGTCCCTGGTGGGCGGGAGCGTGGGTGATTTATTATAAGTTGTTCAGTTTACTACTGGATCAACGAAACTTCGCAGATAACACATACCAGAAACAAAGTTAACAAACTGTTAACAAGATCGATTATAACAAATTACTTATTACTGACATCCGTAACTGCTTAGTAGAGACAAAGAATGGATCGACAATTGTTTCACAGGCACTGATAAAAACTAGTCGACGTGTTATATATAAATAATAAATATATATCAAAACGTTTTATCGGCCAAACATGGGCACTAATGCAGGCAGCTAAAAAAATTAAAAATGTCATTAGTTGAGATGGCTTGTGTCGGGGATAAATAAATCCTTGAAATATTGGATCTTGGATTTCAGAAACAAATGTTTTAGAACTGATAATAAACACAAACTGATTAATGAATTTAATGAAGAAATGTGAACTCACATATTTTAGCTACAGAATAAAAGTCATAATGTCAATGAATGATCGGTAAGAGAGAGTATATTTCCTGGAAAGCAGAGAAGGGGACGACCTAGCAATCGATTAAGGACTTCCTACAGACTGCATTCAGTTAGGCCAGGGAAACAACATTGCTAGGCGTGTTAGACATTAAGAAACAGGCGATCAAGAGGCCAGAGTTCTCCTCTAAAACATGCTATTTAATGTTGATTGTTTATTCACAATAAATGTTTATGTCTGCCATCATCATCATCATGTCATACCGGTTGGCGTAGGCGATCATGTCCTTCCACAATCTTCTATATACAGTGCATCGTATTAGTTCATTTGATTGTTTGCCATGCCATGATTCCAAGCTATCTAGTATTTTCTCTCCTTGTCGCCCGCGATCTCTCTTTCCTTGTATTTTGCATGTTGTAACCAAGTATTGCAACTTTCCTCTTCTCATGTTGTGCCCGAAAAATGCGGATTGTTTCTTTCTTATGTTTTTTAAGGAGCTCCCGTTTTGTGTTGGCCTCTTTGAGAATGTCTTCATTTGTCCTTATAGCTGTCCAGGAACTTTCAACATTCTTCTGAGAAATGCCATCTCTGCGGCCTCTAATCGTCTTTTCATTTGTTTGTCTACTGTCCATGATTCGCTTCCATAGGTCAGAATTGGTTCTACATAGCAGCGGTGATCTCTCTTTCTCACTTTTATTGACATACATTTGTTGCATAAAATATTTATATCTGAACAGAATAAAATAGAAGCTGTAGAGATGTATTGTTATTGAATGGTTTTGTGTATATCTTAATTAGATTGTTTCATGAACGTAAATGTTCGCAAAAATATTCAAGCAATCGAAGTACATGATGATCTTTTGATGTTTGTGAAGAAGCAAAAGAATTCGATCATTTGACCAGGCAAAGATCATCAAGGCACTGTGAAACGAGAAGGAAGAAGGTGAGATAGACTCGCCTTGACTTCGTATAGTCCCAGAGAATGACTGAAGATATAGATTAATGGAAAATGTTGATGAAGTCTATGAGTAGTGCCGCATCGAACCCCCATGACTTTGAGATGAAGAATACATTAAGTTTTATGTCAATAAGGAACATTCTATAATGCGAATACACAGTAAACATAATCTATACAACATTGTATACATATATTTGTTATGTACAATTTTAAATGAAATAAAAACCACAAAATGTGAGTCATGTGGTTGCTGCATAGGATTTTCGGCCTTTGTTACATTTCCCCATAGAGCTCCTTTGGTAGTCACTAGAAGCTGGATATTAATGTGATACATAGTTATTGACATAGTATATTGTATTATGTATGTTTTTTTTTTTTGTTTTAAGTCTATGACTTGGAGTATTATTCTGAAATTAACGAGCCGCAAGTTATAAAAACACGACTCAACACAGTCTGCGAACACGCGAAAAAAAAAGTATATTTATTGATTTCTACGGTCCACTGCTTCCGACTTTAGCTGGCATTTATTTATTGCTGCTCCCCATGTCGTTGGTTTTTTCTTGTCCTTTCTATTCTGTTTGTAGTCAATTTTGTCTCGCTCATAAAGACAGATTTACCGATTACTTTCCCCTGCGAATTTGTATTAAGGTTTCATTTATGTCATGTCCACCACGGCTATACACAACCAACTATAGATTTCAAAAGTAAACTGTTTGATTGTGGACTGCTGCATGGGTTCTTTTGCGATGGATATCAGTTCGGTATCATTTTTCCCAAGACGTGTTTCCTAGGTTGATGAACGATGAAGTCTTGCAACAACTAAAAATGGAAAGAGAACTGCTAAACACAATTCAAACAAGACAAATCAGATTTTTTGGGGCATGTTAAAAGACACAACAGTCTACTAAAAGTAATCTTGGAAGTGAAAATACAAGGTAAAAGAGACAGGCCAAAACTAACATAGACAAGTAACATCAAAAGATGGACAGGTCAACCTATGACAATCTGCATCATCACAGCAAGAGACAGAGAATGTAATGGCGATCCATGGTAGCCAACCTTGGATGCAGACGGCACTCAATGATGATGTTCCCTGGGTGTGATCATAATTGCAACATGGTGATAATCAAATATCTGATTGGACGGGCTAACGGCAGTTTTTTTTTTCTCCAAAATGTTTTTGAACAAGGTAAATTAAAAGCGTATTTTTAAACGAGTTTTTTTTTTTAAACTGCGTATTTTACTTTTGGCCTCTGGCAGAAAAAAAAAAAAAAAACCACTAATAGAAATAATGTTAACCTTGGTCTGAAATTGTAATCTGATTAAAATACGTCATTATCGTCGGGGCGGGGGGCACAGTATTGTAGCCGAGGGCACACGTGTTTATTAGCTGATTTTTAGTAGTACCACGCATGCCTCCGTTCCTTAACTGGAAATGTTCTATCTGCCTGGCGCGTGATGACTTTCTGAACTCTTCATCTGTCTCCGAATTGCTTCTTTTTGTTGAACTCGTTACAGTGCACTTTAACCAGTGGTCGTTACGCATACTGATAGCTCGTTGGATGGAATATCTAGGACTCTTGGGGTCTTCTGCGTGGTTACCACCATCATGTGCCCATGTCTATAGCGCAGGTGATAAAGTCTGTTCATACATCATCTTTACATTTTTTCATCCTTTTATCTGTTTACTTCTTGTTGTGATATGATCAAACGTTGTCCACGGATGCTTGTTACTGATATTTTAGTTGTTCTGCTTATTTGTCTCTTTTCAGAAATATAAGCTGATGTAGATTCCTATTTTTTACATTCAAGTTGATCAGAAAAAAAATTATATCTTAAATTGTGAAGACATTTGTATTTAAACATTTGAATAATGCACACAAGAAGGGGCCATATTGTCAAATTTAAAAGAAGATTATTCATACAAACACTGTTCTATTGAACAAAACTTCATATATAGTCTAATTATATTAGAAATGCAACATTTGTTTGTGTCGTGTCGCAAATTGAAACCACTTCCCCAAAATGTCAATATTAAAAAAATAATCAATATTTTAATATTGAAAGTCAAAATAGTCAATATTTCTTTGGGCAGATCATGAAAAGAGGAAAGTTGGAATACTTGGTTATAACTGGCAAAATAAAGGGAAAGAGAGATCGCGGACGACAAAGAGAAAATATATTGGATAGCATAGTGTAATGGCACGGAAAACAGTCAGCAATCAGAATTGATTCGATGTACTGGGGAAAGAAAAATTGTGGAAGGACAATATCGCCTACGCCAGTCGGTATGGCACGTTATGATAATGGTAATGATGATGACAATAATCATTGTCGACATCATCATCATCATCGTGTAAAATGCCTTTGTTTGTTCACGTTTTATTTTGCCTTACCAGAAGTGTAGACATTTAGATATTAAACAACAATATGGTTGTGCATTGACTTCACGACACCTTCACTCGCTCATCACACATTGCTTGTTTCCGAATAGACACGGTCTTATCGTGCCAAATGGTGTCAAATCTCTGCGTAACATTCATTCTCTCAGTGAGTGTCGTCTCCACATCGAGGGTTGGCTGCCATGGAGCGCCAGATTACTCTATCTCTTGTCTTGATGGTGCATGTTGTCACCTGTCCACCTTTTGATGTTTCCACTTCAGTTTTTTCTCTGCCTCGTCTAACTTGTACCTTCTCTTCCATGTTGACTTTATAGTAGCGTATTATGTCTCTTCGCATGTCCAAAAAATGTAATTAGTCTTTTTCGAATTAAATTATTCATTCATTCGAAATTAATTATTTCAGTTTAAGTAGTTCTTTTTTCGTCTTCAGCTGATGTAGAGCTTCTTTGCTTTGCTTTCTTTTTCTTCCACTCAATTCTCCAATTTTTTTTCTAAAAGGTAACATAAGGCCTCTGATATAAATATTTCGTGGAAATAACAACATCCAGGACAATAATCACACACACACACACACACTTTTACTTCCAAATGCGGACGAAAGAAAGCTCCAAAGGTATTATGTGGTTTTTTTTTCACTATTTTAAAACAAACAAAAAAATTGTTTCTCTTTTCAGTTTTTCTTTTTTTAGCCATCTTGTCTTGGCTGTGTTTTTGTCAGTTCTGGCGGGGCCTAACTTTTTTTCTTTAATTCTTTCTGTTGAATTTTTTCAAGCATGTTTTTTTTTTAAAATTCATAGTCTATTTCATGTTTTGTTTTATTTTATTTTTGGTAAAATGCTGATTTTATTATTACTGTGAATTTTTCCAAAATGTGAAAATAACGTTTATTTTAAAAGTGGCTCGTTAAAATGTATTTATTTATTTAGCAGCTTATAAAAAGTTTATTTATTTTTTTTTTTTTAGCGGCTTATGAATAGTGGCTTATTATGAAACGTTTTTCATTCTCTGAAAAAAAATGATTTTTAACGCAACTTGTTTCCCCCATTCTGCTTTTTCTTAACCAGAAACCTCTTCTATGACTTATAATTGCCTTTAACAACATTGATAGGCAGGCCAATGTCAACTCATCCATTTGCTTGAAATTCGGTGGATAGCTATTTTTAAATTAATTGAAGTTTACTATCCGTGTTACCCTCACTCAGAGTATATTTCATAATCAATGCATTTTTATTTAAGACTCAAGGGGAAGTAATCATCCAAATATCACATTTAATATGTATACAAAATTATGACTCTTGAATTCAAAAATGAAAAGTTGTTATTTCAGGGTACGAGTATATCTTTAATCAATGTACTAACCAACATGCTTTCCTCTGAATATCGTAATATACGATATTTGTTAACAAACGAGCATTGTATTTTTGCATACCGAACATTGTTCTCTGTATTTTTATCCACATGCATGCACGCACGCGCAAACACTCGAGTGTCGGTCAAACTGTTGCTGCAGTCGGAGATAAACCAAACACTGTAGAGACACGTTATTGGTTGAAATTTCCCTCGAACACATGGCACATTTGGGTGCCGAGCCAGACAGAGAGAAATTGGCGGGAAACTGATACAGCTGTGTATCAAGAGGCGTTTCGGAGGCAAAGCGCCCCACAGCAACAGAGTTGGAAGCTGTCAGCGATCCTCAGCTGATTGGTTGCGCCAGGATCGGTGAACCAGGATCGGTGAACCAGAACCATCCAAACCCTACTCCTCCTCTTCGTGGTGCCTCCAGAAATAAACTAACCTGTCTAGTCTGGCCATGCGAGTAGGGATCGAAGAGAGAAGACAACCCCGTACTCATACATAACATGCTGAAGTCGGATGTGTTGGGCCGAAAGGCGCAAATACCACAGCACTACTAGAAGCTACAACACAACGTATCTAAGTCCACTTAATGTCTTCTAAGGACGGATGACGAAGAGGGCAATTAATTCCTTGAGTAGTCTCCCAGTGAAAGACAGAAAAGTGACGCTTCAATTAGGTCAAGAAGTTGTGTACTTCAGCTCGAAGGAGTCAAGGCACGTAAAAAATGAGTGTAAACTTGAGTTCTTATTTAGGTATTCACTGCACAAAGCCATAAACTTCTCCACCACTTCATCACCTTTCTGATACTTTTGGTTGTCGAATTGCTCAAAATAGAATCCCAACGTCTGGAGTTGGATAATTGAATCCTTAATTATTTTTCTTTGACACGGCAGCCTACACACGCCATGTACTCGTCGAAAGTTTCAACAAATAAAGTGTTTTTATGATGACACATATCATTACCGTCTGCCGTAACGATTCCCTAGTAAGGTACCTAATAGTGACTGTCTCTCGTGTGTGAGTATATATATATATATTTGTGTGTGTGTGTATCGGAGTTGCGTGCGATAGAAAAGCATATTCTTTGGTCTACCTAGTTATTAATGCAAACACTGAAGTAATTACATTATCACTGTTCATCGTAGTCCCAATTTAGTTCAATGAATGGACTTACACTAGTGCTTGAAAAGTGCGTATACAGCACTGGAAAAGAATTGTTTCGGACTGGTGCACAGCCATTCAAGTACCATCATGCACCCTTCAGTTCATCATGATTGACGTGATGGGTTGCTCCAACACTAATGTCTAACAGTGGTGCCACCCCTTAACTGTGGCGCTCGAGTTTCCCCGTGTCACATTTTCAACTCTTTCCGTACGGAAGCGTTTTATCGACGCAACGGAAGAGATTTTAGAGGCACATTTTATATGGTTTTAAGAATCAATCTACATATCTATATTTATCTAACATATTATACATGCATTTTTAGATATCTGAACAAGGTATTAGATTTCACCAATATCAAGATGATGCAAGACTTGAAGTAAAAAGAATATGTTTTGATGGCGTTCACACTAATCAAATTGAGTGTGACGCACTATGCGGCGAAACGTACGGAAAGAGTACATGGAGGACTGCAATGTTGTTTTCCCTTTACCTGTCAGGATGAGGAGAATCATCCACACTAGTGACGTCTTTCTTGAATTTCTCATCCCATTCATACATTGTGTACGGCTGATATGGGGGCCTCGGTAGTCTAATTGGGAAAACCACCCGACTGGACTACCGACGTTCGGACAACCCGTGTTCGATTCCCGCTGGGAGCAGTGTGAATTGTACTCGTGGTTGGAAAAAAAAAAATACCCCCACGGTCGACCCAGCCGTTGACAGAAATGGGTACCAGGGCATTACCCTGGGAAGGTGAGGAGTTTCGATGCTTGAGGCAACACTATACAGAAATATCCGAACATTTCTGGATAGGCGGCCGAGCACATATGGGTGGAAACTCGCGTGCTGAGACGCCGGTTCAAGTCCCGTACTTTATCTTTACCTTACGGCTGATATATCATGTCACATTATTGAATTCTTATCGTATGAGTCTCTATAGATTTCACAACTTTACTAAAGAAAAATCTCACAAATTCCTGCTTCTATTTGTTGCGCTGTTGCAAGAGTGCCATCATCTTGTCACAGTCTCCCAGTTTATATGTGTGCATAGGCGAGTTCACACCATCTGTTGGTAGCTTAAGGTCAACACCTCGCACACCAGACACGCAATCTATCTGTCTGTCTGTCCGTTCGTCCGGAAACGTTCGTCCCACCTATCGTTCGCCTGAAGTATATATCTGCAATGTATAAATTGCAATATATAAATCCTGTATAAATTTTACTGATTGGAGTGATTGCGTCGCATCCTGATTGTTGTAGTGCGCCTTTTGTCTGGTTGCCTCCGACTTCAGCACTTAGACTTGCTAAAGCAAACTGTGGTCTTACTCAGGTGTAGGAAGGCCTAGCCAGTCTTGGTGTTCAGTCTCTGGTGACTGTTAAGTCCCATCCCCAGGACAAGGAACTGGCCTTGAAGGGGATGGGGCACGCGATAATATCGGTCTTACACGCGAGTTTCAACATAACTTTTCCGGTTTTTCACTCTACGACCCTTTTGTTTGTGTGTATGTTTGTGTGTGTGTGTGTACAATTTATATATATCCTCTTAATACCAAACATGTGTGTGTGTATATATATCATCATCATCATGTGCCATACCGATTGGCGTAGGCAATCATGTCCTTCCACAATCTTCCATCCACCGCGCATCGTATCAATTCTGTTGTTGACTGTTTTCAATGGCATGACACCAAGATATCTAGTATTTTCTCTCTTTGTCGTCGCGATCTCTCTTTCCTTGTACATTGCCAGTTGTAACCAAGTATTCTGACTTTTCTCTTCTCATGATGTGCCCGAAAAATGTAGATTGTATCTTTCTGATGTTTTTTAGGAGCTCCCTTTTTGTGTTGTCCTCTTTGAGAATTTCCTCGTTGGTCTTTTTAGCTGTCTAGAAAAATTGCAACATTCTCCTGAGAAATCCCATTTCTGTGGCCTCTAATCGTAGTTTCATTTGTTTGTCTACTGTTCATGATTCGCTTCCATAGGTCAGAATTGGTTCTATATAATGAACTCTCTTTGTCATCGATTTGTTGCATAAGACGTTTGTATATCTACGTCTGATCGCAGATATATATATATATATATATATATATATATATATATATATATATATATATATATATATATATATACACACATGGGTTTTAAAAGTAAATTAAGGATATAAGAGCTGTCTGTTTGTAATGTTTACTTTGTTTTTTGTATGGTCTTTTATCCTGGAGAATAATAAAAGAAAACGTCAACAAACGTGACCTGTCCGAGGATAAATATGAAAAGATTTTTGGAACTTTTAACTTCAGCACCCGAGAACATGAAAAACAGATGCAAGTAAGAGGAGAGCATGTCGACCAGACTGATGGATGAGGAAGCTGGGTATGACACGTAATCAGAAGAGATCCAGAAATCATCTCAAGCTCTGGAGGCGACAGAGAGAGAGAGAGAGAGAGAGAGAGAGAGAGAGAGAGAGAGAGAGAGAGAGAGAGAGAGAGAGCGAGAGAAAGACACTGGAATCAGAGATACGTAGTGTGGGTCTATGGCACTCTGCGAAGAATAACCTCTGATTAACAGGGTGGTGGGAGGGGGCGGTTTAGGGGGTGGTTGGGGTGTGGAGTGGAAATGAAAATTAACGTTGTCTCCCAAATCGAGACCGAATTTATGAGAAATGTATTATCTAGTGACGACCATAGACGTGAAGATGACGATGCTGCTGATGACGGTGAATGTGCCCAGCCGGCTGGCTTGGGGCGATCATGAATCCTCTCTTAACTAAAGTCAATCGTGACGTAAACAAGGATCATTGAGTTTCTCCCGTTATACATCCAGTTGACTATTCCAGTCTTTCGCATTCTGCGTCTTTTCATTCCAGATATTTGTATGTACATGTTACCTAATTAATTTTGTTCTGTTCATTATTTTTATTGTTGTTCTTCTGTTTGAGAAGTAAAATGGCAACATTTCTTTACATTGGAGATGATATGTTCTTTATGTAGCTTGAATAAGCATTTATAAACTGAATCTTTACCATATGCACATATTAAGTCCAATGAATAACCCATTTTGTGTGCCATGCTTGCCTCTTTTGGTCCCAAAATTTGATTCTCGGATTCGTTTGCTGAAACCAGAGTCACATAATCGGACTATCGAACCGTGTGATAAAAGCACGCGATTTACTCTCGGATTGTCTATCATGGCGCTTCTTGTTATGAACTCCATTTGAAAATAAACCAATATTCTAAACTCGTGCCAAGCCAGCCAGCAGCTGTGAGTGACCTCGTTGAAAGTTATTATATTCAAGTCAAGAAAAGTGCTTTCTCCGCTTCGAAAGTTGGCTGGTAATGATCTCCAACATGTTCTGTCTCATGACACGACGCTGCATTGTGTGCATGTTGCTCGTTCATATTATTTTGATATTACCCATCGATTACTCTTTTGACGTTATCCGTGTCACCTTATCTTTTACCTTCGACACCGCCTCGCACTTTGATCGGAAGAACAACTGAATGGGAATTTATCTTTACTCTTATCTAGATTCGTATATCAAGATTTGGCTTCCAGTTGGTATTAATAACATTAACATCCAGAATGTCAGTTATTTTTAGGTTAAATTGAAGAGCATTAAATTGCTTAGTCTGGAACGTAGATAAGGTAGCAGATAGGAAATAAACTGACAGAAGTGGTTGTTATAAATCCACATAGCTATATCATCAGACCTTTTATAGCATTGATGTAAGATTACCAAGAGGCTTTTTTGTCCCTTAATCAGTGTAACGGTGTTCAATATACCTTGACCTATGGCAAGAAGACAAGCGAGGAAAGAATATTGGTTTACACTGTACACACATTTATTGGTATTATAGCGTTGGTAGATGAGAGGCAGTTGAGATAATAATCATCATCATAAGGTCGCATGTCCTTTGCAGAACGTTGCTTTCATCACAGTCCGCCTGAAAGAATCTGTCTCTCTAGCCAGATCTTCCACTTCTTTTTGAGACAATCATATACACGAAAGCTGTAGTGAGCGCTGCCTGTAAGCTGATGATGTTGGGTGGTTTATATTCTGTTTTGTTTGTGTTAGTCCTAGGTTAAAGACTGAGTCGAAACGTTAGTTTGTCTGTTCTTGTCTCATCGGCAAAGCTGAAACGGCCTGTTTTTAATTTAAATTATAATGACATCAAGGAATAGCGATTTGACGCCAACATACAAATTAAACTTTGTCAATGATCACCGAGAGGTGAAGGATATGTGGAACAGTCCCGAATACGTTTGCGGTGAAGACGAATGCACTGAGCAAAATAATGCATATTACTGTGCAAAACAATTCCCTGTCCCCTAAGGAATAACAATTTGGTGACACAAAATTAAGTTAATAAGAATGTAAATTGTAAGACTAGGACCAATCCACTCAACATTACTGAACCAAACGGCCACTTCAAGGTAGCAACAGGCGTAATATTAAATATAAACGAATCATTGTTACTTCTGGTTACATCCTTTGGAGCGTTTCTGTTCGTGAGCGCGTCCATCTTATTCCAAGTTGTAGTCTTATGGATCACGCGTGAAATGTCTATTTTAAGCTGCGAATTTAAGACCGCTATCTCAGGATAATATGCATTCTAATATTGAGCTCTTACGGTCTGGGCAGAGATCTTCAAACTTATGAGACGAGGAGCAGATTACATCTTGATGGGGCTTGACGGCAGACGTGCCTGAGAGAAAGTTTATTATTATCATCGTCACCATCGTTATCTTTTCATGAAAAAAAAGCTTAGATATGATATTTTAGCTTTGCAGATAAGACAAGACTGGAAAGTGCAACGTTCATGAGATAGTGGCAATGTGTGAGAACTAGTGGGGAATAGGTGTGGAAACAGCTATAATTATATGAAGCCACAGAAATTCTGGCATAGATAAAAGTCTGAAATTAGGATTTTGTGCCTTATTAGAATAAGCTGAAACATCCTATCTTTAGTTATTTTCTCTTGCTTTTCATCAGCTTTGCCACCGCTCCGCATGATTATATTTGTTTTCATGCATTTTCTCATTATAACTTCACATCTTCACAGAAAGCATGTCTTTAATAAATTATATTTTGTTTGTTCTTGTGATTAGTGATTTGTTTGTAGAACTAAGCCTCATTGCTTTCAGATGTATTCTTTCAGTGCAGATAGTTTCTTCCTCATTTGCCCTTCAGCGTTGAGAGGCGATATACCGTAGTCTGCAGTCTTTTGCACTTCTGTTGGCTTCTCTTGCTGTTATGTTTCCTAGTGTTCCTGAAATTCCATCAATCTATATTGTTTGTGGATTGCCCGTGCTTCTGGTGTTCTCATAACGTTTATTAAAGTCTCCGTGTGGTATGTTTTGATCTGTTTCTCTTATCACATGGCCAAACCATTGTGTATTGTTTATTTATGTATTCAATGGCGGAAATTACTCCCCGGGGTTACCGTTCCTGAGGCTGAGATATTTTCCTTGGAAAAAAAAATAAAGATACTGGAATTAGCTTAAAAATTAAGATTTTTTTTTTAAGTCGAAGAGGAGAAAAATAAAGTGACGTTGGACAGTTTCAAAACAGAGAATTTTTTAGTTTCGAAGAGAAAAATAAAGTGAAGTTGGAGAATTTATTTATGACTTAGCAGGGAGAAATACATAAAGTAAAATTGGAGAGTATAACAATTTATAATTTGGAGTTTGACAGTAAAAGAGTACAACATTAAATCCTGGCCCTAGAAAACCTAATAGATTACATATTTACGGTACAGACATTTAAACTCTGGGTTACAGACCCTTCGCCTGGAGTGCACTTCTTAAAGTTATATATAATTTATCTGAAAGTTCATCGACCAGTGAGTGACTAAAAACGTAGTCAGTTCCTTGTTGAAAATCCTGCCCCTCCCCCCTTCCTCCCACTGAAAATTTCATTGAGGCCAGACGAAGTTGCAGCCTGAGCATCTCGTTCACAGCATTCCTCCATTATCTGCGGTCACATTTTCTACTCAAACCCGCGTGATGGAAGCCCATTCTGGGAGCCAAGCCGCTCAGAGATTAAAGTTAAAGCGATCACGTGTAGTTAGGCCTCACTGGAGACAAATTCTGTCTGTGGGCTAGATTTAAAAAAAAAAAAAAAAAAAAAAAAAGCTGGAGTTTAAAGGGAATATTTACTGCACAGCATTGCATCATTTCGCTTTTCTGTACTTAGAATCATTAATAACTTTTGGAACTATTTTTTTTTTACGGTTAATTTTATTTATCACCATCATCATCATTTCGCTTTTCTGTACTTAGAATCATTAATAACTTTTGGAACTATTTTTTTTTACGGTTAATTTTATTTATCAATATCATCATCATCATCATCATTGAGTGCCGTCTCCGCATCGAAGGTTGGCTAACATGGAGCGCCATCCTGTTCTCTTCTCTTGCTTTGATGGTGCAGGTTGTCATAGGCTGACTTGTCTATCTTTTGATGTTACTCGTCCAAGTTAGTCTTGGTCTGCCGCTGCCTCCATTAACCTGTATTCCCGTCCCTCCCCCCCCCCCCAATATTACTTTTAGTAGGCTGTTGTGTCTTTTAACATGCCCCAAAATTTTTTATTTCATTTGTCTTGTTCTAATTGTGTTTAGTTTTTCTCTTATCTTCCTCATCCAATTCTACCACTTCTTCTATAAATGGACATTTCAAATCTGAATATTAAAATACATTGGTCGAGTATAGATATGATGGTCGTAAGACTATCAACTTTAACTATAATATTGGCACAGCGCGCAGCTACTCTCTGTGCCATTTTTAAAATGGTCACTAAGCAACTATCTCAAAACTTCTGCTGCTCAGATGCTTTCAACTTTCTCTGAACATGATTCTTGGTTTGACTTCCAGAATCACGTAACTAACTCTCTCGCAGTATTTATGCTATTGATTATACTCAAACCACAAGTAGATGCGGGAGCCGCGATAGCTCAGTGGTTAGTGAACTGGACTACAAAGGACAAGAGGTAGGGTTCGATCCCAACCGACGGCTTCCGGGTTCACCCAGCCTTTAATGGGTACCTGATTTTTTTTTTCAGGGAAAGTGAAGCGGCATGGGCGTAATACCGACCACATTACCCCAAAAATCATGTGCCGAAGGTCTGTAAAATATATGGTCACTAACACCATATTCCCTATACGCCACTTGGCGTGACGGGGGTACTTTACTTTCTTACAAATAGATGCGATTTAACAGCAGGATGCCAAGAATACCATGGACAGCTAAAAGGAATGGAGCAATAATGACAGAGGTAATAACGCAAAGAAAGCTTTTAAATTCAGTCTGAAGATACTTCATTTTCTTTGAGCACGTGATAAAAAGATCATAGCTCGGAAATATTGCGACAATAGGAAAGATTGATGGTAAAAGAGACAGAGGAAGAAAAAAAAAATGCCAGGGAGGAAAACATTATACTGACGGAAGTCAGTAGCGGAATTGATAGAAAGAACTGGAGAGAGAGAGAGAGAGAGAGAGAGAGAGAGAGAGAGAGAGAGATGATCTACAACGTCTCCTGACATAGTATCTGATGATGAATATTTATACCATTTAGCACATATTGCTTGACTATGTCTCTGTTGCTTCATTATCTTTGCTGCTTCACTTTATCTAAATTGGTTCACTATCTCTATTTCTTAGCTATATCTATGTAGATTCATTATTTATGTTTCTTCACTCTCTTTATTTCTGTACTATATTTCTGTTGCTTCGTTATTTCTATTTCTTCACTTTATTACTATATCACTATTTCCTCACTATATCTCTGTTGCATCACTATCCCTATTTTTTTCACTATATCTATTTCTTCACTATATCTCTGCTGCTTCACAAACTTTAAATCTCCACATCTCTATTTCTTCATTATATCTCGTTTGCTTCACTATCTCTATTTCTTAACCATATGACAGTTGCATCAATATCTCTATAATCCCGCTATATCTCCAATGCTTTACTATATCAATTTCTTTACTATACCTCTATTTCTTCACTTTCCCTATTTCTTCATTATATTTTTTTTGCTTCACTGTCTTTATTTCACTATTTCTATTTCTTCCTATATCTCTATTGTTTCACTATATTTTCACCATTTCTTCACTGTCTCTATATCTTAACTCTATCTATATTTCTTCACTATGTATTTTTTTTCATCAACTCTATTTCTTCACTATACCTCTCTTGCTTCACTATCTCTATTTATTCACTGTATCTCTGTTGTATCACTATCTCTATTACTGCACTATTTCACTTGCTCCGCTCGCTACCTCCTATTGCTTTCGATAATTCGTTGTGCGTCTCAGATCATTAAGTCTCTACTCGTACTATATTTAACCATCACTCATGTTGAACAATGAAGCGTGCACTCTTACACCTCCCATAAATATTAACTCTAACTTTGTATTACTTCATTGTAACGGTACTCGGACTTTGTGAAGTATGTATCTTTCTTCTTCTTCTTCTTCTTCTATCCTTCCTCTGTTGCCGTTGGCGTCGAGAGGAGAAACAATCTGCGATTCTTTGCTCTTCTGTTGGCCTCTTCTGATGTTATTCCTCCTAGTGACTCTAGTATTCCATTTATCCATCTCTTTCTCGGTCTTCCTCTTAATCTGACGTTTTCGTAGCGTTTGTTTATGGCTCTTTGATTCATTGTTAGTTCTTTCTGTCTTGTTATGTGGCCGAACCAATTTATCTGTTGTTTCTTTATGTATTCGATGGCTGGTTCAATTTCGAGTTTCTTCCTCAGGTCAGTGTTTCTTACTCTGTCCCTTAAGCTGTTTCCTGTCATTCTTCTGACACATTTCATTTCGGTGGTCGTTATCTTTCTTATTGTTCTAGAGTCCAGCGTCCAATTCTGGCACTGATAGCTCAGAGTTGGTAGAAAAATTGATTTGTATATTGCCCTTTTTGCTTCCGTAGTTATTGCTTTGTTTTTCAATAGTGTTGATCTTTAGAATGATGAAATGTATGTCTTCACTTACCAAGTTGCATCTAAGCTTTGGACGAGTAATAACGAGTTTTAGCGAATGATATGAAAGAGGGCAAGCTTGTGGAAATAAGTAATAAGAGAGAAAGAAATAATGAAAGAAAGAAAGAATGAAAGAAAGAAACAAGGAAGGGAATAAAGTTGGTTTTCCTAGAATCACATTAATACGACGACGAGTAATATAACGCATGTTCTTCACAAGTACCGGGCCTGCCGCGTAGGCGATCATGTCTCTCCACAACTTTCGATCTCGACAGTTAATATATCATTTCTGTTCTTGACCTTCTGCAAAGCCATTCTCTTAAGTTGTCTGGTATTTTTCTCTTTGCTTCCCTCTATCTCTTCGTCCTTCAATTTTTTCCAGTTGTTCTCTTCTCATTACATGGTCACAAAATGATGATTGTTCCTTCCTAATGTTGGAAATTAGCTCTCTTTTTGCTTTGACCTCTTTCAGAACATTTTCATTACTCTTCTTAGCTGTCCATGGTATTCTCAACATTCTTCTGTAAAACTATATTTCTACAGACTCCAATGATTTTCTTGTCCGTTGTCCCATTGTCCTTGATTCACATCCACATGTTAAGACTAGCTCTACATAACATGTAAGGACACTTTTTCTTGTTTCTATTGTCAAAAATGGATTACATAGTATCCTCCTCATTTTTTGGAAAGCTGCTTTTGCATGAGCCATTCTGCATCTCACCTCTCTATATAAAACATGTTACAATTGGCATATTGAAGATTCTGATGGTAGCAGAACAGTAACAGATAAGCACTTTCCACTATAGTGATAATGTAAAGATGGCCACATTGTTTGTTGCATGCAACAAAGAGGAGCAGAGCTCCATCCTGAGTTCTTTTTTTTTTTATTCGTTAAGTAGAGTTGCGTAGTGCATTTCATCGGCGAATGCATGTTAGATATGGTGATGCAATGCTCAAGCTGCAGAAAGTTAATTACTGGATTAGGAACACTTGAGACAGACGCTTTCTTGACTTACATGTTCACCAGGATTTAGTGTCAGTCCTTTGCAGCAGGTGAAAATAAGGTGAAGAGAAGAGATTGACCGAAGGGTTCCTCTTTGGCGTATGTTCATATAGTGGCGATAATATTTACATTGCTACTGTGTCTGCGTGTTGTTTTTTTTCTGCACTGTGCTACCACACAAAAAAAAAAAATATATATAGTTTCCCTGTCACGCTAAGTGACGTATAACGAATATGGTGTTAGTGACCATACATTTTACAGACCTTCAGCACATGATTTTCGGAGTAATGTGGTCGGTGTTACGCCCGTGCCGCTTTACTTTCCCAGAAAAATCAGGGACCCATTTAAGGCTGGGTGAAACCGGAAGCCGTCGGTTAGGATCAAACCCTACCCCTTGTCCTTTGTAGTCCAGTTCACTAACCATTGAGCTATCGCGGCTCCCACGTGCTACCACAAGCAGTGTAATTTTTTGTTATTTCATTGTTATGTTAACAATATTGTCAGTCTACTGGACAATAATAAGAAGTTGAAGAAAGAGCCCCGTCACTCCTCATGGCTGGGGAACTGGTTGGTCTCGAGGCAAGACACCGGCCTCGAGACAGCGAGGTTGTGGGTTCAAATCCCGGCTACACCGGTTGGGATTTTTATCTATGATTTCTCTCTGCGGCAACCACCCCTGGTCTCAGCAGCGAGGCCCGGGCTTGAAACGTCAATTACTCATCGACGGAAAAAAAAATATGAGTACCTCCGAAGTCGGAGTTATCTGCCTGTGCGGCGAAGGACCCCTGTACACACAACTGCCAGGAAAAAAAACGGATTAACACGCAAAATTCAGTTTCTAGTCTCTAGGGGCTTTATCAGAGGTAAAAGATGGCGAACAAAAAAAAAGAAAGGAAAAAAAAAACTCCTCATGGCGTATATAGAATATAGTGTTGGTTAGTGTCCATATTTTTTTTTTTTAAATATCGATACACTTTTTGTGTGCTAATGTGGTCAACATTACGTCAGTGTCGTCTTTCTCAGAAAAGTCCAGTACCCGTTTAAGACTAGGTGAACTTCAAAGCTGTTGATTGGGATCAAACCCGACCTCTTGATCTCTGTAGACCAGTTCACTAGCCATTTTTCTAAATCTGTTATCACGGGACGTGGTGCAGTGTTAACGATCATTTCGTCCTATTAAATTTAAAGCTACTATTTGACTACTCATGTGTGTTCTTATTGTTATGGTTAGTCGAAGGCCCCGGTATCACTGCAAACGCAATCAAAAATCCATAATTGCTCAATCGCCCGCACCAGAGGAATCATCCGAATTAAAACGCATCGCATTGAAGGGTCCAAGCAAAGAAAGGCAGCTGCAGTCCCAGTCATAGCAGCTACAGTACACGCCAAAAAAACATAAGCCAAGCGGGACCGAAAGTGAACGCAGCTGAACTGTCATTCATCGTACGATACCATCATTCATCGTAAGTTATGAGAATATATAAACACGATCCGGATGGAAAGCATAGCTCACGGTGTGCACAGAGTACTAAACTCAGTAGCTCCAGCAGCAAGCCGGACTTAAATATATAGGAAACTGCAACAAGGAACACTTTTCAGACTGAGCTTCAATGGTTCATGCTGTCTATCCGCCATATTGACAGGAAGTCCGTGTATTCTTGATTTGCTACATTGTTGTCGTTTCTACAGAATTATGGTACCTATATTGAAGCAAGTCTTTTGGTCACTAAGTCAATGAGCTTTGTGTGCAGTCATTAACAAAGCAAGACAGCTAAAGTGTAAGTGGTAAATAACACTACATAGAATGAATAATTTAGGAAATAATGCAACCAGTGTAAGGGGCAACAAATACTGTATCGCCGGAAGGACGTGATCGAAAATATCCGGTTTTGATGACGTCACGGAAGGAAAATGGTGACCGATATTATTTGCCAAGCATGCAGGGACATTGTGGTTGAGGCTTATGCTGACTTGTCGAGATTTGTTCAGAACAACCGATAGTGGTGACGTGTGTGATCAGACTGGTTTCACTGACTATAGAATGATCATGATGTACGGCGTGCAATAAAAAGACAGTAAATTTGCATGATTGAATTTTATAAGGGGAATTTTTAGGCCTTAGATATGGCAATTTTGAGAGTGTCTTAAAAAATTCCTCAAAGTTGTGATATCAGATATATCACGTCAAACATTAACTTTTTTTTATAAAAAAAAAACATCACAGCACTTCAATTATAGCTGACTCCTTTAAGAAAATACTTTATACAAAATTTCTCCCACAGAGACCCCCTTCACATAATATTTCTTTCATATACAATTTATTGTTTATACAATTTCTTTCACATGCATTATTCAGATATCATTCTTTCACATAGCAATCTTTCACATAACTTTCTTTCACCTAATATTATTGAGAATACCACTCTTTCACAAATGATTTTGTTATTATAACAATTGTTTCGCGTATTGTTCTTTCACATAATATTTAAAAAAATTTAATTCGTGTTCTAATTTCACATACAATTTCTGTCATGCAAGTGCAGATTTATAAAAATGAAATTAGATTCGTATACAACAATGATGTCCTTACCACTGTGTGTTTTAAATTAGATTAAGAAGATGTTGAGGTCACTATTGTTTATGAATTTGAAACGTGAATGTTCCACCTAAACGTGTTAATATCCCACTCTACCGGCCGCACAGCTGAAAGAATGACGTACTCTGTACGCTTTATTAACCACATGTATGTGGAACATATTATCAAAGACATGTATGATGGTTACACATGTGCAGTTCGAACAGAGGAAGGACTGAGCGAATGTTTCCCAATAGAAACTGGGGTTAAACAAGGATGTATTTTATCGCCCTTGTTATTTGGAATTGTTATGGACTTCATAATGAAGAAATGCTGCACTGGTAATAAAGGCATCGAATGGATACAAGGAGACCATTTGGAGGACCTGGACTTTGCTGATGACATAGTTCTCATCAGCAATCAGATAAAAACGATGCAGGAAAACACAAATGAACTATCATCAATAGCCAGCAAAATTGGGCTTGAGGTCAATCATGAAAAGACTAAAGTCATGAAAAGTTTAATTCCAACAAGTGACAAAATATACATGGAAAACAAACCAGTAGAAGAGATCGATCACTTCATCTATCTTGGAAGTCACATTGATCGAGAAGGGGATACGAGCAAAGAAATTAGAATCAGACTGGCTAAAGCAGCAATGTCTTTCAGAAGCCTTGAAAAGTTGTGGAAATCAAAACTCATTAGCACAAACACAAAACTTAGGCTATTCAAATCAAATGTACTATCAACCCTTACGTATGCGTGTGAAAGCTGGAAAACAACAAGAGATATAGAAACAAAGTTGAACGCATTCGAAAATAAATGTCTAAGGAAAATACTTGGTATAGAATGGAACGAATTCAAAACAAACGAGGAAATTAGAGAAATCGCCAATCAACCACTAATATCTTCAGTAATAAAGAAAAGACGATGGTCATACGTTGGACATGTGATGAGAAGAGATAATAATCGAATAGCAAAGCAAGCCCTCATATGGGAAACAACAGGTAAAAGAAAAAGAGGAAGACCCAGGGAGACACTGAGAAGAACATTGATGAGAGAGGCAAGAGCAGCAGGAATCGGCTCCCTCAATGAGATAGAACTGCTTGCACAGAACAGAGACAGATGGCGAGATTTGATAAAATATCTTTAAAAGAAAACTGCTAGAACAAAAATTCATATAGGAGAAGGTGTATCTTGGTCTACGCCCTATGGGCCGGTTACGGCTCGAAAGGTCAATAGAATAGAATAGAATGTGGAACAAATATATTTCTTATAAATTGGACTCTTGAAACTTTGTTCTTGTAGCCTCGTCACAGTTCTATCTAATGGAGCTTTTGTTCTTGTTTCTTCATCATAGTTCCAATTATTAGAGCTTTTGCTCTTGTTTTCTTCATCACAGTTCTAGCTATAAAGAGTTTTTGTTCTTGTTTTCTTCATCATAGTTCTAGCTATACAGAGTTTTTGTTCTTGTTTTATTCATCATAGTTCTAGTTATTAGAGTTTTTGTTCTTGTTTTATTCATCATAGTTTTAGCTATTAAAGCTTTTGTTCTGGTTTTCTTTATCATAGTTATAGCTATTAAAGCTTTTGTTCTGGTTTTCTTTATCATGTTTATAGCTATTAAAGCTTTTGTTCTGGTTTTCTTCATCATAGTTCTGGCTATTAAAGCTTTTGTTCTGGTTTTCTTCATCATAGTTCTAGCTATTAAAGCTTTTGTTCTGGTTTTCTTCATCATAGTTCTAGCTATTAAAGCTTTTGTTCTGGTTTTCTTCATCATAGTTCTAGCTATTAAAGCTTTTGTTCTGGTTTTCTTCATCATATTTCTAGCTATTAGAACATTGTTTCTTGTTTCCTTCATCATAGTTCTAGCTATTAAAGCTTTTATTCTGGTTTTATTTATCATGTTTATAGCTATTAAAGCTTTTGTTCTGGTTTTATTTATCATGTTTATAGCTATTAAAGCTTTTATTCTGGTTTTATTTATCATGTTTATAGCTATTAAAGCTTTTGTTCTGGTTTTCTTTATCATAGTTATAGCTATTAGAACATTTTGTTCTGGTTTTCTTTATCATAGTTCTAGCTATTAAAGCTTTTGTTCTGGTTTTATTTATCATGTTTATAGCTATTAAAGCTTTTGTTCTTGTCTTGTCACAGATTCAACTTTTGGAACACTGGCCCTTGATACAAATGTATATTCTCACTCATAATTATTTTCAATGAAGGTTACCCCGTCATTCAGTTCTTAATTATGTGTACGTTCTTTAAAAGAGCCGCGGTAGCTCAGTGGATAGTGAATTAAACTACTAAGAAAAGGATTGGTTCTGTCTTGATCAACGGCTTCCAGCTTTACCCGGCCTTAGATAGTATTACATTTTTCCTGGAAAGAAAGACTTTACTGGTGTTATACTGACCACATTACCCCCCAAAAATAATGTGTAAGGTCTAAAACAAAATCACTGGAGGCTGTAGAAATGTGGTTTTACAGAAGAATGTTGAGAATACCGTGGATAGCTAAGAAGAGTAATGAAAACGTTCTGAAAGAGACCAGAGCAAAAAGAGAGCTAATTTCCAATATTAGGAGGAAATAATCATAATTTTTTGGCCATGTGATGAGAAGAGAACAGCTGGAATATATATACTATATATAATTATATATATAACATATAGTAACACCTGGGAAAACTGAGGGACAAAGAGATAGAGGGAAGCAAAGAGAAAAGATACCAGACAGCTTAAGAGAAGGGCTTGGCAGAAGGTTAACAACAGAAATGATAAATAACTGTCGTGATCGAAAGTTGTGGAGAGACATGATCATGTACGCTAGTAGGCTTGGTACTTGATGATGATGATAAAGGTCTAAAAGAAAAAAAAAGGGGCACTAGCACTATATTCCCTACATGCCACCAGATAGCGTGACAGGATTAATTTCTTCTTATTTAGAAGTTTCGTTGTAGGTGCTGCACCAATCTATGTTGTGCTCTATATGTTCACTATTTCGGCTATTTTAGGCACTAGCTGTCCCATTGTTTTGAGTGGCCCTCAAAAACCTGAAATATGAGAGTGATTGGGGTCTGAATGAGTTCAGACCTCACTGCTTGTTTTCTCCCATAAATTGAAGGGCTGCTCACATTTGATTGAGTCTGTTGTCTGCTATTGATCCATGGGCCTCTACGTTTTTTGCCTCCTTTTTTGCTGATTATATTAATTTCCTTTCCTAAACACAAGGTCGATTTGCCTCTTCTGTGCAGAATTACTCGATTTAAAGTCATCAGCTTAACCAATCGCAAGGAATTAGCATCTGTGGCCTTCCATTAATTGGTTAATTCAATTTATTGACCCGTCCTTCACCTCTCAAAACTTTTGCTGAGGGCCTGACATTTGCTTGCTAATCTTTTTATTTCAACTCCAGAATGTCCTCTCGACCCATGACCTTCATAGTTCGTGTTTTTCTTAATTAAAAAAAAAATGTTAGTTCTTCTCGAGTTTAAGACGGCACATAGAAAAGAAATCGAAGCTCTCCATATATGACTATTCCCTGTTAGGACTTGCAAATCTTGTTTATATCTTTCGTCAACGTCTTCTTATATCGTGATTGTTTTTATATGCTCATATACTTTCATTGGCGTGTATATTTATGTCTTCGGAGGCATTTGTTTTCAAAGGCAATTAGTTGTTTTTTTTTTAAAGAGAGTGGGTGGATTTCCAATAATTGAGATTAATGAAGACTTATATGACCACTATTTGTGTAAGACAGCCTAAGCTTGTCCAGTGGCCAATAACTATAGGGACCTTGATGTAATTATAGCGTTCTTAAAAGTCAGTGTCTGTTAGGTTTCTTGCGAGTTATTTTCCGTGGTCCTGGAGTTAACAGATCCCCAGCACAATAGTTACTGAGCTTTTCGCTATTTTCCGATTCCAATTGTAGTGCTGTTGCGTCATTGTTAATTCGATTTTTATTTCACTTTTAGACGCCAATATCGTGGCATTAACTATTCAGTCGAACGGTAATTTTGTGAGTGATTTATTCTAATCTTTAATTTATTTGTACAAATGTGTATTTACATTTTCTAATATGTGTCAAGTAACAATCCTTTTATTCTTCTTCTTCTTCTTATTATTATGAATTATTTTGTGATTAATTAATTATAATATAATTATAATTATGCAAAAGATATGGACTAGATATGAATATCAAAAAGCCTAAAACTATGATCATAAACTAAGAAAATACTCAAAACCTACAAGTGGATATCCAAATTGAAGGAATAGACCTGGAAACAGTTCAGAGCTACAGCTACTTGGGCATACTATAACCAGTGATGGAAAATGTAAAAATGAAATAAACAAAAGAATAGGAATGCTGAAAAGTAATTTTAATGTCATTAAAAATAAACTAACATCAAAATAAAAACACCAGAGCTAAAACTAAGAATAGCAAAATGTTGTATCTTCTCAACATTCCTGTATGGTGCAAAAACATGAACATTAGACAAGAAAACAGAACATAAAATTGAAGCCTTAGAAATGTGGATATATAGAAGAATAGGTAGAAATGGATGGAAAGAAAAGAAAACAAACGATGAAGTCTTAAAATAACAAATAATGAAAAGTGAACTACTAAATACAATTCAAATAAGACAAATTAAATTTTGAGGGCATGTTAAAAGACACAACAGCCTACTAAAAGTAATATTGGAAGGGAAAATATAAGGTAAAAGAGGCATAAGCAGACCAAGATTAATATGGACGAGTAACATGAAAAGATGGACAAGTCAGTCGTATGACAACCTGCACCATCAAACCAAGAGACAGAGTGGAATGACGCTCCATGGTAGTCAACTTTCGATGCGGAGACGGCACTCGATGATCATTATAATAGGAAGAATATAATCATAATAATTTATAATTTGTTGGAATTGGCAGAAGGTCAGCAGCAGAAATGATAAATATCTGCCGAGATAGAAGGTTGTAGAGAGACATGATCACCTACGCCAGTAGGTCCGGTACTTGATGATGATGATGATGATGATGATGATGATGATAGGAAACTCTTCGTACAGAGATATACAGTAGGATGTAATCTGATCATAAAAAAAGTCCAGGCAAGTAAGTGTTTCGGCCCTTTATCTTCTTGACACTCTAAATGAGGTGGGCCCGCCTGGGTCAAGACTCCCAGCCGTCGACCTTCTCCTGCATTGAACGCTTTTAATATATATATAGAGAGAGAGCACAATCTGGTCATTAGAAATATATTCGGCACAAAATAATTGCACTTATTCTACGCAACCTTGCTGGTCGAATCTACGGCCTATACCCAGTCGTATACTTACTTGTCTCAACTTTAACCCAGTAAATTGATGTGCTACGCGTGGTGGCAGCCGTCTAAAATGGTTTGTATTTGCAACGTCCTTTTATATACACGCTGCTTTTTGATCGGTAACTGATAATAGGTGATAAAGATAGGTTGAGCTGGGAACTTCATCTCTCTCTCTCTCTCTCTCTCTCTCTCTCTCTCTCTCTCTCTATATATATATATATATATATATATATATATTATATATGGCCCTTTTCGTCTTGTCAGACGGTCTAGTGGAGGCTATTGCGTATTTTTTTGAGGTATTGTTTTTGCCGAACAGCTTCTCTCGTGGCTAATTCTACCAATGTTTGACAAACACACGCGGTCACATAATGAACAGGTCAGGCTCGCTGGTCCACAGGGTTTACCAACCTTTTTCATGAGTCTCTTCTCTTCTAAGTCCTGTCTTAGAACAGTCTCAAATGTTGTTATACCGTTCCTTATACGTGCTCTCCATGATGTGCGATCACTTGCCAGATGTTGCCAGTCGTTTTCACAGATGGAGAAGTCTTTCAGAGATGATTTGCAGATATCTCTATATCGTAGTTTAGGTCTGCCGATTTGTCGTTTTCCGTGTTTTAGCTCGCCATATAGTATTTGCCTAGGAATGCGTTTTTCTTCCATCCGTTGGACATGCCCCAGCCATCTTAGCCTTCGACTTCTGAGCATCGACATGATTGGTAGGGTCTTAGCACGTTGCAGGACAGTTAAGTTGGTTATTTTGTCCTGCCATTTGATGTGCATTATTTTGCGGAGACATCGCATGTGGAAGACATTTAGTCTTTTTTCCTGGTTTGAGTATGTTGTCCAGGTTTCGGATCCATATAGTAGTGTGCTAAGCACACAAGTTTGATATATTAAGAGTTTAGTCTTTTGAGTTAGTTTCGTGTTGTTCCATGCCCTTTTTGTGAATTTGCCGAAGGTCGTAGCTGCCATTACCAATTCGACAGTTTATTTCTTCATCAAGAGAGATGGTTTGCGTAACTGTGGATCCAAGATATGTAAATTTCTGTACTGATTCTAGTGGGCAGTCTTTTAGAGTAATAGATATAGGTTTGAAGTCACCTTGATTTAGTATTACTGTCTTCTGAACATTAATTGACAGTGAAAAAGGTCGCATGCTTTATCCAGGTTGTTGATCAGCGACTGTAGGGTGGCCTCACTATGAGCGACTAGGGCTGCATCGTCAGCAAATAAAAATTCTTTAAGTAGGGCAACGTTTGTTTTGGTTTTTGCTCTTAGTCGTGCTAGGTTGAACAGTGAGCCATCTGGTCTAGTGCGAATGTAAATATCTCCTGAGCTGTTTTCGAAGGTGTAATTTAGGAGGGCAGCAAAAAATATACCAAAAAGGGTGGGGGCGAGGACACATCCCTGTTTCACTCCTTTGTTGACTTTGAAATTCTCTGATGGACTCCCATCAAAATGGACTTTGCCATTCATGTCTTCATGGAAGGAAATTATCAGCCTAAGTAATTTAGGAGGGCAGCCTATGCCTTCTAACACCTTGTAGAGACCATCTCTGTTTACTGTGTCGAATGCCTTTGTGAGATCCACAAAGGCAATATAGAGCGGCATATTTTGTTCCCGACATTTTTCCTGCAGTTGTCTAAGAGTGAAGATCATATCTATGATTGATCTCCCGGGTCTGAAACCGCATTGGGACTCGGGAAGCACCCGTTCTGCAAGTAACATTGGTGCTTTCTTCCTCATTTCACTTTGCCTACTCTGCCTGGGCACAGGATATGGAGATAGTGCTTTACCCAGTCGCACTATCCCCCTCTCGACTTCGTTTCAAGGATATAATCTATATACATGTATATATATAACGGCCTTTCTGAAGGAATCTCTGTCTCAAGCCAGATCTCCCACTTCTGGTGTTATGTTCTCCATGATGTCTTAAAACCACCTTCTTCTTTGTTTGTCCCGGATGCGTTGCCCAGTAACCATACCTTCCATTATTGTTCTTTCCAGCGCGCCGTGTCTTTTGATCTTGCCGTAGAATTTTAATTTCTTCTATAGAATGGTGTTTATAAGCCAGTTCTTTTTAATGTTCAAATCTTTTAGTATGGCTTCATGGCTCTTTTTCATTATCCAAGAAAAAGAAAAATAGAAATGCAAATATGTGTAATTGTTTAGCAGCATTTAAGTAACATTGTTTCTGTTAAAGTTAACTCCCCTTAAACGTATGTGTCTCCACTAGATAAGCACTTCTCTCTCTCTCTCTCTCTCTCTCTCTCTCTCTCTCTATATATATATATATATATATATATATATATATATATATATATATATATATATATTTTTTTTTTTTTATACCCCCGTCACGCCAAGTATAGGGCGTATAGGGAATATGGTGTTAGTGACCATAAATTTTACAGACCATCGGCACATGATTTTTGGGTTAATGTGGTCGGTATTACGCCCATGCCGTTTTACTTTCCTAGAAAAAAATCCGGTACCCATTAAAGGCTGGGTGAACCGGAGCCGTCGGTTGGGATCGAACCCTACCTCTTGTCCTTTGTAGTCCAGTTCACTAACCACTGAGCTATCGCGGCTCCCTATATATATATTTGAAACGAAGTCGAGAGGGGGATAGTGCGACTGGGTAAAGCACTATCTCCATATCCTGTGCCCAGGCAGAGTAGGCAAAGTGAAATGAGGAAGAACGATATAGAGATATCTGCAGATCATCTCTGAAAGACTTCTCCATCTGTGAAAACGACTGGCAACATCTGGCAAGTGATCGCACATCATGGAGAGCACGTATAAGGAACGGTATAACAACATTTGAGACTGTTCTAAGACAGGACTTAGAAGAGAAGAGACTCATGAAAAAGGATGGTAAACCCTGTGGACCAGCGAGCCTGGCCTGTTCATTATGTGACCGCGTGTGTTTGTCAAACATTGGTAGAATTAGCCACGAGAGAAGCTGTTCGGCAAAAACAATACCTCAAAAAAATACGCAATAGCCTCCACTAGACCGTCTGACAAGACGAAAAGGGCCATATATATATATATATATATATATATATATATATATATATAAGTAATAGTATCAGTAACAGTATAAGTCTACATTTGTTATCACAGAAACAAAGTACACTACCAACATTAAAAAGCCATTCTTTAGTGGGACTGGTGTCTCAGTGTAGAGCTTAGCTCTTCAGTTCACTTCTTCAGCAGTCAAGAAGTAAGCTACCGTGATGAAGATGTATTGCGGGAGCTAATTCAGGAAAGACAATCCAAGGAATCTCCTGCAGGCAATCATTACTGAGCGTCACGTATTGACGGTTGTTGCCTTGTTTGATATGGGTTGTGTTTTCTTAGCTGGGGCTAAGTGAATAAGTTCATTGCTTGTTTAGTGTGAATGTGTACAAGGAATCAGGGATATGCTATGGATTAGACACAGTGGTTTGAGTATCGCACTTTCTAAGCTTTCAGGGTATTTCTAAAATGTCTTTGTAAACAAAAAATTATTTGGAATTAATATGTGCTCATTTAGAATATGGGCTGGTTTATTAAATAATAAAACATATATCATCTACAATGCATGCTATTCAAAATATATATATATATATATATATATATATATATATATATATATATATATCATCAAGTACCGGACCTACTGGCGTAGGTGATCATGTATCTCCACAACTTTCGATCTCGGCAGTTATTTATCATTTCTGTTGTTGACCTTCTGCCAAGCCATTCTCTTAAGCTGTCTGTTATTTTTTCTCTTTGCTTCCCTCTATCTCTTCGTCCCTCAATTTTCCCAGTTGTTACAATATATTCCAGTTGTTCTCTTCTCATTACATGACCAAAAAATGATGATTGTTTCAGGGAAAGTAAAGCGGCGCGGGCGTAATACTGACCACATTTCCCTGAAAATCATGTGCCGAAGGTCTGTAAACTCTATGGTCACTAACACCATATTCCCTATTCGCCACTTGGCGTGATGGGGCTCTTTACTTATTATTTTTTTTTAACAATGTAGATTTATATATATATATATATATAGAGAGAGAGAGAGCGAGAGGGGGGGGGGGGAGTGTAATAGTAATTTCTTTATATAGAGCTTTGCAGCAGGAAACAATCTGGTAATTAGAAGTCGGCATGGTCGAGCAAGTGTTTCGGCCTTTTAAAGCTCCTTGGCACTCTCGGGGAGGTGGACCTGTCTGGGTCATGACTTCCAGACTCCGCCTCCTGCTGCATTAAACTAGAAGACTCACACTATATCATATGTTTCATGACTTTAGTATTTATATATTTATATATATTTTTATTTTTATAGTTTATTATATATATATACCCTGCCTAGAATATATAGAACAACAACAATTTAAATGGTTTGGCCACCTGGTCAGAATGAATCCTAACCAATCACCATCAAGGGCGTTCTTCTCGAGAATGCATGGAAAAAGACCAAGAGGAAGACACAGAAGAAGATGGACAGATGCAGTGACAGAGACATGTAACAACAAAGGAAAATCACTAATTCAAACAATTCGAGCAGCTCAAGAACGACAAATGATATAAACCACGACACCTTTTAGGTATCAGTGAAAGAGAAAAGAAGAAGAAGAAAAAATATATATATATGATTTTTAACTTGTGTATGGGGGGCTGGTGGTCTAGATGTATGATGTCGACCTCTACACAAGAAGGTCCCGGATTCGATTCCCACCACATGCGGTGGAATAAAAAAAAAAACCAATCCGTGGTTTAACCTCTCATGATCTCTGGGTAATGAGATCCGATATCTAGCCCTCTCGGAAAACGGCGAAAAAACAAGAGGTCCCGTGTGCACTCTGCGAAAGTTAAATACCCCGTGGCAGTTGTAAATCGAAAAGTGTAGGCCAAAAATTGGCCGCTGTCCCGGAAAAAAAAATAACAGGAAAAAATCTACCTAAAACGTTAAAAACTCTCGAAGATAGAAATATGAGAGTACATCTGAAGTCGGACAATATCTGCCTGTATGGCGGGGAACACCTGAGCTCTCGGTCGCCTTTATTAAAAAATATGAAAAAGGATAGTCAAGCAAAAATTCAGTCACCCGTGACTTCGCTAGAGATATAAAGTTGGTGAACGCAAACAACAACAACAACATATGTATGTTCAACGCATAAATGGTAAACAACATTAGTGATAATGTGTGAATACATCTTCGACCACGCCTCATAGTTATTTATCATTCCTGTTGTTGACCTTCTGCCACGCCATTCTCTTAAGCTGTCCGGTATTTTTTCTCTTTGCTTTCCTCTATCTTTTCGTCCCTCAATTTTCCCAGTTATTACAATATATTCCAGCTGTTCTCTTCTCATTACATGGCCAAAAACTGATAATTGTTTCTTCCTATTAAATGCTATATTACGCCTTTATTTGCCTGAATTATGTGTATGGTTTATTCTGCTTCTCTACATCCTTTTACACTCTTTATGATGTTGAGGGATGAATGCTTGATGAGATTTTGGTGTGAGCAGACATAGAATGCATACGCTAGAATTTGGTAGCACATGTTAGTTATGTTCTTGTAGCAAGGCATCAACAGACATCAGACAGCAGACATAGAATGCATACGCTAGAATTTGATAGCACATGTTAGTTATGTTCTTGTAGCAAGGCATCAACAGACATCAGACAGCAGTGTGTGCTCAAGGCATCAACAGACATCAGACAGCAGTGTGTGCTCAAGGCATCAACAGACATCAGACAGCAGTGTGTGCTCAAGGCATCAACAGACATCAGACAGCAGTGTGGTGCTCAAGGCATCAACAGACATCAGACAGCAGTGTGTGCTCTGCGGTAGTCCTCACACAGATGGCTAAACCGATGCGGACCAACAGCGGGAAGGAAATTATGAAGGTGGAAATGCTCAGTGTGAGCCCGGAAAGTCCGACTTGTGCCAAGGACTAGCATTTGTAAAGAGATTTTGCTGCTTCTCTGCAGGACTTGTTAATCCTTGTTGGCTATTGATTTTTTTCTCTCTTTCTTTTGTCATTTATTTTTTTTTATTTTTAGGTGGAAGGTCGGGGTCAGGGTTGAAGGACAGAGATGCAAATTGTAGAGTGAAGTTTTAATAATGCTTGACATTTGCTTTTATTTGCTTGTGCTTCATTTAGCCAAAACATCTTTATTCTTCTACCCCCTCCTCCTCCTTCTCCTTCGTCTTCTTCTTCTCCTCCTCCTCCGCCTCCTCCTTCTCCTTCTTCTTCTTCTTATTATTTCTTCCTTCTTCTTCCATCTCCCCTCTCTTTCTTTTCCTCTTTTACCCCTTCTTTTCTTTTACTCCTCTTTCCTTTACCCATCTTTCTTTTATCCCTCCTTTTTTTACCCCATTTTTTCTTTTACTCCTCTTTCCTTTACCCCTCTTTCTTTTATCCCTTCATTTTTACCATTCTTTTCTTTTACTCCTCTTTCCTTTACCCCTCCTTCTTTTACCCCTTCTTTTCTTTTACTCCTCTTTCCTTTACCCCTCTTTCTTTTATCCCTCCTTTTTTTACCCCTTCTTTTCTTTTACTCCTCTTTCCTTTACCCCTCTTTCCTTTATCACTCTTTCTTTACCCCTTCTTTTCATTTACCCCTCTTTCCTTTATCACTCTTTCTTTTATCCCTCCTTTTTTTATCCCTTCTTTTCTTTTACTCCTCTTTCCTTTACCCCTCTTTCTTTTACCCCTTCTTTTCTTTTACTCCTCTTTCTTTTACCCCTCTTTCTTTTACCCCTTCTTTTCTCTTACTCCTCTTTCTTTTACCCCTCCTTCTTTTATCCCTCCTTTTTTTACTCCTCCTCCTTCTTCTTCTTCCTTTTCTTTTTTCTCCTCCTCCTTTTTTCTACCCTCCCCAGCCTCTTCATTAATTATTTCCCCATTTACCTTCCAGCGTTGAGGGGAGATACATTTCATGGTCATCTACTCTTTCAACCTTTGGTCGACCTTTTCTATGATGTTTTAATGCCACATTGATACATCGATCTTCTTCATAAATTCGACACTAAAAATATCCGAATTTCGTTCGATCATCTTTCATCGTGATTTGTTTGTTTGTTTGTTTCTTTTAAACCTTTCACTTTTCCTTTTTGTGTGCTATTTAATCACACCAAAGTTCTGCTTCAAGACGCGGTGGTGGAATCTGTTAATCAGGTACTCAGACTTAAATTTGCAATCAATGGCAACAGTGTTTAAATTACAGGCACAAGGCATCTACGTCCACTTAACGTCCTTTTTAGCACGGACGATGACCAGAAGTAGTCACAGGGGGAACCCATACGAGAATTTTTACTAATTTCACAAAATTTTGTCAAGACAAAAACGCTTACGGGTGACATAGGACTCTGAAAATAGGTACTTGATGATGATTATTCTTTTTTTTTTTTTTTTTTTTTTGTAAAATCTGAAAATATTGAATTGTGTATGCATGTGCCCCTATATGAGCGAATTGTCACGGAAACACACGAACACTAACACCACATTCCACATAATGTCATACATTGTGACATTCACCATATTCTTAATTTAAAATAAAGTAAACTCTTTGGGTTGGACATAAAGTCATAGCATTTGAAGATAAGAAGTATCCAGCTCTTTTCGTGGCCAATAGACTCCTTCTTAGTCAGATATCTAAAAGTGTGTTTTTCTTTTACAAATAGATCCACTATACAGTGAGAATAGACGTGGAGTTCTTGAACCTACTGTATATTTCGTAGGTTACCATAAGATCTCTCGTTTTGTGTGTCGTGAAATTGTCACATCCGTCAGACGCCATAAGACGTCTCGTTTTGTGTGTCGTGAAATTGTCACATCCGTCAGACGCCATAAGACGTCTCGTTTTGTGTGTCGTGAAATTGTCACAGCTGTCAGACGCCATAAGATCTCTCGTTTTGTGTGTCGTGAAATTGTCACAGCTGTCAGACGCCATAAGATCTCTCGTTTTGTGTGTCGTGAAATTGTCACAGCTGTCAGACGCCATAAGATCTCTCGTTTTGTGTGTCGTGAAATTGTCACAGCTGTCAGAGACCATAAGACGCCTCGTTTTGTGTGTCGTGAAATTGTCACATCCGTCAAACGCCATAAGACGTCTCGTTTTGTGTGTTTTGAAATTGTCTCAACCATTTGATGCCATTATTTGTACTTTTGGGGTTTTGACACCTGTTTTATATGTTTGTTTAATTTGTATAATTTTATTTCCGTAATTTCCATGGAATATTCTTTAAACACCGAAACGTTTGCTTGTGTAATCGTATGTTATCCGCACAGCTTAAACATATTTTTCAAAGTTATTGTTTTGTTGTATGGACTATCAAGTGTCCCTAATAAAGTCACTGTCTTTGGCAAGTGAGGTCATCGCACTACAGCAACGTTTCACGTCAAATTGCTGTCAACGCTTTTGTTTCGTTTTCATAGATTGTGTTCAATTGTTTTGCATTTTGTGTTGCGTAAGAACAACATTGCTGTCTTTTACCTGGCACCAGGCTTTGCCTTTGCACATGCTGTGTACATGGTCTGTGTTGTTTAGAAATCAATAGTTATAATAGGAGTAACTAGACTTTCTATGACCATATTTGAGATGCTTCGTTGGGAAGCCAGTGGAGCGTGGATGTAGCTTTAGTTTATCTGAGCTTTGTAAGTTTGGGAAGGAAGAGAACGACAGAAAAAGAGAGAGAGATGGGGGAGTTAGAAAGGGAGAGAGACGGTGATATAGGAAAGGGGGGAACGAATGAGAGAGAGAGAGCATGGGAGAGTAGAAGAGACAGAAGGAGAGATAGTGAATGTGAGAGAGAAGGAACGAGAGAGAAGAATTAGAGAGAGGAGGGATAGAGAAGGAAAGAGAGAATAGGAGAGAGAATGAGAGATAGAGAAAGGGATAGATGGAGAAGGAAAAAAGAGCGTAAAAGAAAGGTAGAGAAAAGGGAGAAGGGAAGAGAGGGAATGAGAGAGGAGGAAGGAAATCTAACTAGTTATATGGTGTGCGTATATGTCTAAGTGAATGCGTGAGCGCGAAGAGGATGAATGTGTTTGAGAAAGTTCTGTTTGAGAGATTAAGTGGAAAAGATAAAGAGGAGGGCAATGAAAACGTTAGAACCTTTGAGATATAGAATGAGAGAAAGAGAGAGAGAGAGAGAGAGAGTGATTTTGGGAAAGTGATAATGCATGAACGTAGCAGTGAAATCGAGTGAAACAGAGTGAATGAGTGGTGAATGGTAGTGCGGGATTATGCACAATAGAGTGTGAGATGCAGTGAGACAGAGTGTGTATGCGTGAGTATGGTAGAGTGAACGAGTTTTTACTGAATGTGTATATAGGTATAGAAGTTTGGGAACGTGTGTAATTATACACATAGACAGGGATGTGTTTAAGAGAGAAGGAGCGACTGCTAGTGCAGTTATGAGATGGAGGGCAATATAAGGATACACCTTAGCAAGAAATTATAATTAAAGCTGGACTTCCGGTTAATATGGCGGATAGGCGACAGGAACCGTTGAGGCTCTGTTTGAAAAGTGTTCCTTGTTGCAGTTTGCTCATATTCCAAGTCCGCCTTGCTTTCGGAGCTACCGAGTCTAGTGCTCTCTGCCCATCGTGGTTTGTGTATTTCATCCGGATCGTGTTTCGATATTCCGATTTTTTACAATGAATGATAATATCGTCTGACGAAGGATAGTTTGGCCGCGTTCACTTACTGTGCGGTTACGCTTTATGTCTTTTGGTGTGTGCTGTAGCTGCTATGATGGGGACTGCAGGCTCCTTTCTTTGTTTAGATCCTTCAGTGCGATGATATGTCATTTCGGATTGTTGCACTGGCACGGGCGGTTGAACAATTATAGATTTTAATTCGTTTGCAGTGATACCGGGGCCTTCGACTAACTACAACTACTACTACAAATGAAGCTGTATGATGGAGAGAGAAAGATTATAAGAGATGAGGAGAAAGTGGCATTTGAGAGAGTAAATATGTATAAGAGAGTGACTGTGTCATTAATTTGTGGAGACTTGTGTGAAGAAGAGAATGAAATAGTAAACAGCTTAAGAGAAAGCAAGAACGAATGTGTGTGTGTTTGCAGATTGTATGTTTCTGTTTGTTTTAGTGAGAAGATGTGTGTGTGTGAGGTGGAGAAAGATATAGAGAAAATACGAAATGAAATATGAGTGAAGTACAACGAATTTGTACTTTTTGTTTAACACAGAGTATGAAACAAAAAAGTAATGGGTGTGGACGATTGCATTAAGAGAGAGAGAGAGAGAGAGAGAGAGAGAGATAGAGAGATAGAGAGAGAGAGAGAGAGAGAGAAAAGAGAGAGAGAGAGAGAGAGAGGTGTAGTGTAACATGAAAGAAGAAAGCTGGGAATGAATTATAGGAATATAAGAAAGTATTGATTTTTACAAGAGAGGGCGTTAAAGGCTGTGATCTCTGAGATGATGTGGAGAAGAGTATACTCGTGACAATCTTGTCTCCACGAAATAATAGAGATTGGACGGCCAGCAACCGTCTATAGAGATGCATCTAGTACCTTAAAGGACAGGACGGCCAGCAACCGTCTATAGAAATGCATTTAGTACCTTGTAGGACAGGACGGCCATCAACTGTCTATAGAGATGAATCTAGTATATTGCAGAACAAGACGGCCAGCAACCGTCTATAGAGATGCATCTAGTACATTGCACAACAGGACGGCCAGCAACCGTCTATAGAGATGCATTTAGTACATTGCAGGACAGAACGGCCAGCAACCGTCTATAGAGATGCATCTATTACCTTGCAGGACAGGACGGCCAGCAACCGTCTATAGAGATGCATCTAGTACCTTGTATGCACTGTTGTATGTTTTAATCTCAAAGTGATATTTTAGTTCTAATCTAAAGGTCAAGATGATGTACGGGACTTGAACCGGCGTCTTAGCACGCGAGTTTTCACCCATATGTGCTCGGCGTCCTATCCAGAAGTGTTCGGAGACTTCTGGACAGTGTCGTTTCAAGCATCAAAATTCATGACGCGAGGCGGTATTCCTCGCCTTCTCAGAGTACTACCCTGTTACCCATTTCTATCAGCGGCTGGGTCGACCACAGGGGTATTTTTTTTTCAGTCACGAGTACAATTCACACTACTTCCCGCGGGAATCGAACACGGGTTGTCCGAATGTTGGTAGCCCAGTCGGGTGATTTTCCACACTAGGCTACCGAGGCCCCCGGTTCTAATCTAAACAATTTGGCAACATTTATGAATGCCGACGTCCTGAACCGACTACAATGCTCTCATTGTTAACATTGATATTTTGTGGGAGTGGTTTCAGTTTGTGATTCCACACACAAAATATTACATTTTTAGCCAAAGTAAATATTTATGTATCGGTTATATTTAGAAGTTAGTGTTCGTAACATGATACATAAAATATTTGCAATTCTAAGAGTTTCGGGAAATGCAATATTCAGTTTTTGACCACGAAATTTCAATATATGTCAAGTTTTAGCTTCTTCCAAAACTGTGAATGTATAACAGAAGAAGCATATGTATTTTATCTTCCTGGGAAGATACAAATGAGCAAATCAACTAATGTATCAGTGACAAACAACTGTTCAGTATAACACTTCCGTGTTATCCAAGAGGATCTGTTAGGTCAAGTACTCCACTGCTATAATAACACGGCTGCATTCCGCGTATATTAAAGTGGTATTTTTGTTATAATCATAATAATGTCGCTGCATGGTTAATAAAAGATGTCACGAGAAAACAACTCTTCGTTGAATCTTGAGATGTATATTTTATTAGAGTAGTTAAAATTTGTGACAGAGTACACAAATATGAATATTCTAGAATAGTTATTTGTCATACTATTGATATTTTAGTCCAGAAACCTTTATGAGAATAAATATTTCACAATTTGACAAACTTGGCCCAAATAAGATGCCAATAATGATAGTTTAACCACAAACATTGTAACAATTTAAGTTATTGCGTCCCCTATGATCATTTTTAAAGTATACTAACAGAATTATACGTAAGTCATGATTCAGAGCTTGAACAGTTTACCAAGACTGTGTAGGGTTGTTCTAAAAGAGTTTTGTAAGAACAAAGAAGGCATCAACTTCTGTCGTGAAGGTTTGTTTAGGCCATTCTGCATCTCCATAACCTTCCATTTCCGGTGTTGGTCTTAAGTCTAGCCAGGGTTTTTTTTTTAGCCGGAACAAACCAGAAATCATGTCGAAAGACTTTTAGGACTTTCAAAATCCCAAGATACAAATTACAAATGTTACAAGTAATTACACATGTTACAAGTAATTACAAATGAGAATTGCCGCAGGTTTACATTCTTATATTACGGCTGGTGAAAATGATGATACAAATGTAACTACACCAAAACTTCACAGGCTTGGATATGTCACGATCTTTTCTTTGTATCGTATGAGACAATAGAGTCCGGTAAACTCTTATTTAAGAAAAGAAGCACTAGAGTCTAGCTATTCATTTTCTATCCAACAACGATGGTGTTAAAATGGTTAGGTCACATAACAAGACAAAAAAAAGAACTAATATTGACTCAAAGAGCCAAAAACAAACGCTACGTAAACGCCAGATTAAGAAGAAGACCGAAAAAGAGATGGATAAAGGGAATACTAGAGTCACTAGGAGGGATAACACCAGAAGAGGCCAACAGAAGAGCAAAGAATCGCAGATTGCATCTCTCCCCGAAGCCAACGGCATAGGAGGAAGGATAGAAGAAGAAGCAAAAGAACGATGGTGCTAATTCTGATAACAATACTTCCTATGCTTCATAGCTGCTCGAGTTAATCGATTAAACGTTTGTTCCATTGTCTTAGATTTGAATTCAGCCATCCCCCCTCCCCCTCCCCCTCCCCCTGAGTTCTATTTATTTTCCCAAACAAAGAACAGTTCCTCATAATTTTTTTTAAATTCTGATGTCGACATAATTGTCTACAACATAACCCATACGAGGACAAGAGGATTAGGTGCTGCGGAGACAGGAGGGGAGGGTGTGATGACAGAACTATTCTTTATGTTTAGTTTAGTCGACAGATCATCTTCAGTGAATAACGGACACGTCTAAAATGTTCAGATCTTGTCAGCACATACCCCAGTATGAAGCACGCCCGCCACACACTAGCGAAAGCATTGAAGATGGTTCTCAGCTCATGTGAACGAAGATTGTAGCACCGACGTAGACGTTGACCCCACAATCTCCATAGTCGCCTCTAACGACAAGCGTCTCAGATAACAGTGGCTCTATTCTCTTCGGTACCTAGTTAGGGCCCCAGTAGCCACACGGGCGAAGCATAACAGAGTTACACATAGAAAGTAGAAGAAAACCACTGTTAAGAGGCTTGAAAGCTTCCAATAAAATCAAACACAACCAACAAATTAAAACGTTCGAAAATGGGTTTGGTTTTGTAATCTCCGAAAAAAAGAGGTGACAGATTGAAGTATATACACTGTTGATTTGATATTAAAAAAAAACACACACACAGAGAAACTCCGGTGGTTGAGTGATCCGTCCGCTTTACTTCTGACTAGAAAGGTCCGGGGTCGATTCTCACATATGGCGAATTTTTTTTTTTAGAACTCACAAAGCTTCGGCTCCACACAGTCTCTAAATATGGGTACCAGAGATTCTTTTGTGAAGCAGAGGCGGCGTGGTGCGAGACCGACCGCATTATCCAAAGACAAGATTACTTACTAGGCTACTGACGTTCGGACAAGACGTGTTTGATTCCCGCTGGAAGCAGTATGAGTTGTACTCATAGTTGGAAAAAATACCCCCGCCGTCGACCCAGCCGCTGGCAGAAATTGGTACCAGGGTAGTACTCTAGGAAGGTGAGGAATGCCGCCTCGCATCGTGAGTTTTGATGCTTGATTTGAAAAAAAAATACCTTCGCGATCGACCCAGCCGCTGGCAGAAATGCGTACCAGGGTAGTACTCTAGGAAGGTGAGGAATGCCGCCTCGCATTGTGAGTTTCGATGCTTAAGGCGACACAATCCAGACGTATGCAGACAATTCTTGATAGGCGACCGAGCACATATAGGTGAAAACTCGCATAGTAAGACGCCGATTCAAGTCTCGTACTTTTCCTTTACCTTTATCCAAAGATGTAAATGGTCTTTGAAAAATATGGACACTAATATTATATTCCTTAAAAGTTTCACAAGGTATAAACTGAACATTTCCTTTTTTTTTATCTTTGCATGTTTTAAAATGATGAAAATCGATTATGGATATTAGAAGATTTAAGAGGAAACATGGAGTAAAGAGATTAGTAGATGTTAAAAGAGGAAACAGTTAGTGGATGTTTAAAGGAAGAAACAGATAAGAAAGCTGGAAAGTTTAAAAAAAAGAGACAGGTAATAAGAGACTAGTAGATGAGAAAACTATATATAGATGTTAGTATATGTTAAAAGAAAACAGCGTAGAACAGTTGTGTTAAAAACAACGATGTAGCAGGAATAGGCAGTGTGAAGGTTAAATGTGATATAAGAGGGATAAACAATGAAAAGGTTTAACACTCAGAGGGGACGATTATAGACATGAATAAAGTAGGAAATATTAGTCCTTGACAGGAACAGGTCACAGTTGTTTGTCACTGACACTTCAGTTGATTTGCTCATTTGCATATTTCCAGGAAAATAAAATACACATACTTCTTCTATTTTATATTGAAGTTGATTAGAGGAAGACAAATAATAATAAATGAATATTACTATAGAGGGAAACATCCGAGGCGATAATTCAGGAAATCATAGGAGGATGAGAGATTTTTTTCTGTTGTTTATTTGTAATTTTTTCTGAGTGGTGTAATACATACCTCTTCCTCCTATGATTCCCTTGATTAGAGGAAGCTATATCTTAAAATTTAAATTCTTCCGCGTTTCAAAATTAAATATTGCATTCCCGGAAACGTTCAAAATTTGCTAATCTTTGATCTGTTTATTTTTTTGTTTACGAGCATTAATCATAAAAAAAACATCACTCATAAACGTTTATTTTGGATGTAAATCTTACATTTGGTGTCACAATTTGAAACATCACACATAAACGTTTATTTTGGATGTAAATCTTACATTTGGTATCACAATTTGAAACATCACACATAAACGTTTTTTTTTTTAATGTAAATCTTACATTTGATGTCACAATTTGAAACATCACACATAAACGTTTATTTTGGATGTAAATCTTACATTTGGTGTCACAATTTGAAACATCACACATAAACGTTTATTTTGGATGTAAATCTTACATTTGGTGTCACAATTTGAAACATCACACATAAACGTTTATTTTGGATGTAAATCTTACATTTGATGTCTCAATTTGAAACATCACACATAAACGCTTATTTTGGATGTAAATCTTACATTTTGTCACAATGTCACAATTTGATGTCACAATTTGAAACATCACACATAAACGTTTATTTTGGATGTAAATCTTACATTTGATGTCACAATTTGAAACATCACACATGTAAATTTATTTTGGATGTAAATCTTACATTTGATGTCACAATTTGAAACATCACACATAAACGTTTATTTTGGATGTAAATCTTACATTTGGTGTCACAATTTGAAACATCACACATAAACGTTTATTTTGGATGTAAATCTTACATTTGGTGTCACAATTTGAAACATCACACATAAACGTTTATTTTGGATGTAAATCTTACATTTGGTGTCACAATTTGAAACATCACACATAAACGTTTATTTTGGACGTAAATCTTACATTTGATGTCTCAATTTGAAACATCACACATAAACGTTTATTTTGGATGTAAATCTTACATTTGATGTCACAATTTGAAACATCACACATACACGTTTATTTTGGATGTAAATCTTACATTTGATGTCACAATTTGAAACATCACACATAAACGTTTATTTTGGATGTAAATCTTACATTTGGTGTCACAATTTGAAACATCACACATAAACGTTTATTTTGGATGTAAATCTTACATTTGGTGTCACAATTTGAAACATCACACATAAACGTTTATTTTGGATGTAAATCTTACATTTATTGTCACAATTTGAAACCACGTCCACAAAATATCGATTTCAAGAATGATGAAGACTCAGGACATCTTTATTCTTATACGATGGAAAATTTGTAAGACTGAAACTAAAATACCACGCAGAGACACCAGTAAACAGCTGTGAGATAGGCATAAATATATAAGCTCGCGTGGGGTTGCTGCAAAGATGTATGAAACGTGGGTAAATAAATAAACATTTTATATAGCAAATTGAATGCAAGAGCTGTAAATGAAACTCAAGAAGTAGAAAGCAAATTGGATGCATTTGAAAACAAGCGCCTCAGGAAAATACTTGATATATGATAGAACTTTTTTTTTCGTCAGCTGTCGAAATCCCTAGAGACTAGAAACTGAATTTTGCGTGTTAATCCATTTTCCCCTGCAGCCGTGTGCACAGGGGTCCCTCGCCACACAGGCAGATAACTCCGACTTCGGAGGTACTCATATTTTTTCTGACGATGAGTAATTGACGTTTCAAGCCTCACTGCTGAGACCAGGGGTGGTTGCCGCAGAGAGAAATCAAGGATAAAAATCCGTGTGTAGCCGGAATTGAACCCACAACCTCTCTGTGTCGAGGCCGGCGTCTTGCCTCGAGACCAACCAGTTCCCCATATATACCATAGAATGAATTTAAGACTAGTGCAGAAATAAGAGAAACAACAAAGCATCCTAAAATATTAACTGTAATTCAGAGACGAAGGTGGTCGGTCATATGTTGGCCATGTGATGAGAAGAGACAAGAAGAGAATTTCAAAGCAGGCCCTCAAATGGGAACCAGGTGGTAAAAGAAAAAGAAGTCGACCTAGTGAAACACTTATAAAAAACCCACCGAGGCGAGAGGCAACAGCAGCAGGAATTAGATCCCTCACAGAGATTGAGCTGCTCGCCTAGAACGGAGTATGGGTGGGTTTAGGTAGGCGGTTAGTTTGATTGATTGTGGTTGGATTGATTGGTTCATTGATTGGTGGTTAGATTGAGTGGTGGTTAGATTGATTGATTCATTCATTGATTGGTGGTTAAATTGGTTGATTCATTGATTGGGGGTTAGATTGATTGGTGGTTAGATTAATAGACTGGTGGGTTGGTGGTTAGCTTGGTAGGTTGGTGGGTTGGTGGTTAGATAGATTGGTGTGTTGGGGGTTAGATGGATGAATAGATAAAGCGGCTTTACTTAAAAAGAAGACTCTACATAATTTAAACGTTTCGGCCACTGACCTTCGTCAGTACGACAAGAAAGCTATGGACCTTTGGCGACCTACGCTCTGACTGAAGCTAGGTTGAAATATATCTATTTAATCTTCCCCGCGTTTTGTTTATTGTTGTCTTGTACTGGCGCGTTTAACCGTGTTTGAACAATTTTTTTCAATTTATTTTCCACCTGACAGACATACATAAAATTGGTTATTTATTGAAAAAGTGTGCTTTCACGAGGAAAGCTTTGAAGACAATACAGCCAAAACTCTGTGCGCCATATTGTTCCACATCATTTATCACAGCGTAAATATGAGTGGTCTGAGGATATGACAGTGAGCCGGCACGTCTCGAAACGTCCTCGCGGCGGATGGGGTCATCGAAGAGGAACTCACTCGCACAGATCACACTGCACAGCCGATACCAGCCCCCACAGTAGCGACCACCGCGTACAGCTGTGGCACCGGAGAGTATTCTCGTCCGTTGAGTCTCCCCAGCTGGAGAAGCTGCCGACGGATTTACGTGATTCTGTGGTCAGTGTGGACTACCTATACTTGTTGGTAATTCTATCTTTTTTTGCCCTCGGAAATGATCTTAACGATATGTGTCTTTGATGTCTGTGCATGCTGTGAGAGGATAGCTGGAGTAATATATTTGTTTACAAATTAGACCTAAGTATAGGTAGCGTTATGGTGTAGTTATTAACGTGCTGACTGGGCTGTAAAATGAACGCAGGTTTAATCCCAGCCTCAAGCTTCTCAATCGATTCACTTGGAGAAAAAAATGGGTACCTGATTCACTGAATTTGGAAATATATCATCTAGGCATAGCACTCACTGGCCACCGCACCTCTAAACATGGTGGTCTATAACGGTGAAGCTTAGTAGTCTTCATGATGTCACTAGACCACAACACTTGGTGATGAGGGCGCAGTGCTTTCCTACGTTGTTATTTACCCTCCCTACCTCATTTAGTCTGATACCCCTACGTCATTATGTTTACGCAGCATCCTTTACCATGCTATTTCTATAAATGTAAAAATAACGCAAACGCATATACAATACTGACATACGCAGTCTGTTAAATGGCAATATTTAACCACGAGGTTTTAGTTTAGTTTAACCATTTTCAGTACAAAACAGACAAATCCATAGTGTTTAGATCCCCTCCTCAGTTTAGTTTAGTCAATAGATCATCTTCTTCCTCAGCACGTTCCCTAGCATGAAACACGTCCACCACATACTAGCGAAAGCACTGACGATATGTTTCTTCGCAGGTGCACTAACTCCGTAGCACCGGTGAATATTTGGCCCCAAACCTCCTTAGTCGCCTCTTACAACATGTGTGGCATGCTCTATTATTTACACCCCTGTAGCTACACGGGTAACCATGCTATTTCAAATGATTTAGAAGTGCAGCATGGAAAGTGTAATGTGGTGACTCTGTGAGGTTGAGATCAAGTCTCGAAACTGCAGGGACTTATTTATACTGAGGCTGATAATCTTTAATTTTACAAAATAATTGAATGCATGAAGACCCAAATCTTGTACCAACCTGGCACACATCATGTTCACTTGAGGGCTTGCAGTGGTTGGACTGAATAAATATCTAAAGGGAAAAACTCCCACCATACATGTCAGGACATAAATTGACCTCATTATTTCGAAACCGTGAATGATATATTATATTTGAATGGTCAGGACAGAAGAATGAATGGCCAGACTGGAAGAAAGAAAGGTCGGACCAGAAGAAAGAAAGGTCGGACCAGAAGAAAAAAAGGCTGGACCAGAAGAAAGAAAGGCCGGACCAGAAGAAAGAAAGGTCGGACCAGAAGAAAGAAAGCCCCGACCAGAAGAAAGAAAGCCCCGACCAGAAGAAAGAAAGGTCGGACCAGAAGAAAGAAAGGTCGGACCAGAAGAAAGAAAGGTCGGACCAGAAGAAAGGCCGGACCAGAAGAAAGAAAGCCTCGACCAGAAGAAAGAAAGGCCGGACCAGATGAAAGAAAGGTCGGACCAGAAGAAAGAAAGGTCGGACCAGAAGAAAGAAAGGCTGGACCAGAAGAAAGAAAGGTCGGACCAGAAGAAAGAAAGCCCCGACCAGAAGAAATAAAGGCCGGACCAGAAGAAAGAAAGCCCGGACCAGAAGAAAGAAAGGCTGGACCAGAAGAAAGAAAGGCCGGACCAGAAGAAAGAAAGCCCCGACCAGAAGAAAGAAAGCCCGGACCAGAAGAAAGAAAGGTCGGACCAGAAGAAAGAAAGGCTGGACCAGAAGAAAGAAAGGTCGGACCAGAAGAAAGAAAGGTCGGACCAGAAGAAAGAAAGGTCGGACCAGAAGAAAGAAAGGCTGGACCAGAAGAAAGAAAGGTCGGACCAGAAGAAAGAAAGCCCCGACCAGAAGAAAGAAAGCCCGGACCAGAAGAAAGAAAGGCTGGACCAGAAGAAAGAAAGGCTGGACCAGAGGAAAGAAAGCCCGGACCAGAAGAAAGAAAGGCTGGACCAGAAGAAAGAACGGCCGGACCAGAAGAAAGAAAGGCCGGACCAGAAGATAAAGATAGAAAAAACTGGTCCCAACACAAATATTTATTAATGGCAAACAAAGGTGTGACTTATCCCGAACTTTCATAAATTTGCAACTTAGACAAGCTGACATTGATGACAAAGAGTGAATAACTCGCAACACCTGATTAGAAGATACAAGTTACAGAACTGGACTGCTATGTTTGGATAAACGTGATAAGTGGCATTCTTTACTTATGTACTTTACCTAAATCAGCGAGAGATATAACAATTTGTTGCTGATGTTTGGCTGCTGAGTCCTCCACTTATAGCCGATACTAGCTTCACTCTTAGTCATTGTGATCAAATCCAAATTTGCGTTAAATGCCCTTAAATGTGTGGCATAAACTTTCACGTAAAAAATCACTGGATTCCGTAGAAATGTGGTTTTACAGAAGAATGTTGAGAATACCATGGGCAGCTAAGAAGAGTAATGAAAACGTTCTGAAAGAGGCCAAAGCAAAAAAGAGAGCTAATTTCCAATGTATTAAATAGGAAGAAACAATCATCATTTTTGGCCATGTAATGAGAAGAGAACAGCTGGAATATATTGCAACAACTGGAAAAATTGAGGGACGAAGAGATAGAGGAGATAAAGAGAAAACGATACCAGACAGCTTAAGAGAATGGCTTGGCGGATGGTCAACAACAGAAATGATAAATAACTGTCGTAATCGAAAGTTGTGGAGAGACATGATCACCTACGCCAGCAGGCCCGGTACTTGATGATGATGCTGAAACGTTGAACGATTTAAAATTTACTAAAGAAAGTTCAAAATTCATTTCTGTACCTATATCACTAGCTTAATGTTTTTATACATATGTCATAATGTGCAGGATGTTTACGATCTTTTATTGTGATGATTCACTCATTCTATTGCTTCTATAAATGTATGTGTTGTCAAACTGTTGAACTTAAGTGCTAAATTGTGATTCCTGGAGAAGATGAATACACTTGACCTAAATTTGGTGTCTCAATAATTGATGCAACGATAGTATATTTATTTGTTCAGTAAAGTTTCTAGCCATTTCTTAAAAAAACTACTTGATGGCAAAAGTGCAGTGTTAGTGGATAGACGTTAGAAGCATTGTTGGATTTCTGCCAGTCAAAAGTGCAGTGTTAGTGGATAGACGTTAGAAGCATTGTTAGATTTCTGCCAGTCAAATGTGCAGTGTTAGTGGATAGACGTTAGAAGCATTGTTATATTTCTGCCAGTCAAAAGTGCAGTGTTAATGGGTAGATGTTGGAAGCATTGTTAGATTTCTGCCAGTCAAAAGTGCTGTGTTAGTGGGTAGATGTTAGAAGCATTGTTAGATTTCTGCCTGTCAAAAGTGCTGTGATAATGAGTAGATGTTAGAAGCATTGTTAGATTTCTGCCAGTCAAAAGTGCTGTGTTAATGGGTAGATGTTAGAAGCATTGTTAGATTTCTGCCTGTCAAAAGTGCTGTGTTAGTGGGTAGATGTTAGAAGCATTGTTAGATTTCTGCCTGTCAAAAGTGCAGTGTTAATGGGTAGATGTTAGAAGCATTGTTATATTTCTGCCAGTCAAAAGTGCAGTGTTAATGGGTAGATGTTAGAAGCATTGTTATATTTCTGCCTGTCAAAAGTGTAGTGTTAATGGGTAGATGTTGGAAGCATTGTTAGATTTCTGCCAGTCAAAAGTGCTGTGTTAGTGGGTAGATGTTAGAAGCATTGTTAGATTTCTGCCTGTCAAAAGTGTAGTGTTAATGGGTAGATGTTGGAAGCATTCTTAGATTTCTGCCAGTCAAAAGTGCAGTGTTAATGGGTAGATGTTAGATTTCTGCCAGTCAAAAGTGCAGTGTTAATGGGTAGATGTTGGAAGCATTGTTATATTTCTGCCAGTCAAAAGTGCTGTGATAATGAGTAGATGTTAGAATCATTGTTAGATTTCTGCCAGTCAAAAGTGCTGTGTTAATGAGTAGATGTTAGAATCATTGATAGATTTCTGCCAGTCAAAAGTGCTGTGTTAATGAGTAGATGTTAGAATCATTGTTAGATTTCTGCCCGTCAAAATTGCTGTGGATAATAGGCAGATGTTAGAAGTTTAGTTAGGTTTCTGCCCGTCAAAAGTGCTGTGATAATGGGCTGTGATAATCACCAAGCTTGTTCAATCTACACACTGAGCAAATCTTTAAAAACATCACAGAGATGCCAGGCCTTAAACATTAGTGGAAAGATAATCAATAACCTAAGATATGCTGATGATACTGTATTACTAGCAGAAAATCCGAAATATCTACAAACATTACTTAATGTAATAAGCATGACAAGCAAAATATATGGACTAGATATGAATATCAAAAAGACTAAAACTATGATCATAGGCAAAGAAAATTCTCAAGACCTACTTACAATTAAATATCAAAGTTGAAGGAATACATCTGGAGACAGTTCAGAGCTATAACTACCTGGGACACACTATAACCAGTGATGGAAAATATACAACTGAAATAAACACAAGAATAGGTATGGCAAAAAGTAATTTTAATGCCATGAAAAATATACTAACATCAAAACAAATAACACCAGGACTAAAAATAAGAATAGAAAAATGTTACAACTTCTCAGTATTCCTGTATGGTTCTGAAACATGAACATTAGACAAGAAAACAGAACAGAAAATTGAGGCCTTTGAAATGTGGATTTATAGAAGAATAGGTAGAATTGGATGGAAAGAAAAGAAAAAAAAAACGATGAAGTTTTAAAACAACTAAAAATGAAAAGAGAACTACTAAACACAATTAGTACAAGACAAATGAAATTTTTGAGGCATGTTAAAAGACTACAGTCTAATAAAAGTAATATTGGAAGGGAAAATACAAGGTAAAATCGACAGAGGCAGAAGAAGACTAAAATGGAAGTGTAACATAAAAAGATGGACAAGTCAACGTACGACAATTTGCACTATCAAAGCAAGAGACAGAGTAGAATGGTGCCCCATGGTAGCCAACCTTCGATGCGGAGACGGCACTCAATGATGATGATGATGAATGGGCAGATGTTATAAGCTTTGTTAGATTTCTGACCGTCAATTGACACTACTATTTTCTTTGGTTTGGTTGATCCTGCAGTTGAAGAGTGTCATTGGTCTGGTATTAGACCGTTGGCTTGGCAATAAGGTTAACGGGAGTTCGGTACCAGCGTTACGCTATACAGTCGATCCTGGTGTCATAAAAATAGATGGCTGGCCCAGTGAGTTGGGGAGGTAAATAGCCGGAAGAAAAAACAAGCCCCTCTCTCCTTCAAATGCTCTGTTTGATGAAGTTGAAAACTAGAAGTAAAGTAAAGAGCCCCCGTCACTCCAAGTGACGTATAGGGAATATGGTGTTAGTGACCATAAATTTTACAGACTGAAGCACATGATTTTTGGGGTAATGTGGTCGGCATTACGCCCGTGCTGCTTTACTTTCCCAGAAAAAAATCCGGTACCCATTTAAGGCTGGGTGAACCCGGAAGCCGTCGGTTGGGATCGAACCCTACCTCTTGACCTTTGTAGTCCAGTTCACTAACCAGTGAGCTATCGCGGCTCCCAGTTGAAAACTTTGGTCTTTTATAAAGTTAAAATATGCACCAAGGAACCCTTTACGTAACTTTAGTTTTAAACATTAATCATTCTAAAAAAAAAGTCTTCTGACCGCAACTGAGGTTTTATTTATTGCAATGATTTTTGCATCACAGAAGCGTCCAGATTTGCTTCCCTTTTGCGCAAGAGAAAAAAAAAATTCCAGATTGCTCCCAGAATGCACTGACTATATAGCCTTTATTCTCAATCTCTCATTTAGCACATGACAAAGCCTAGAAATGAAATAATGCCGTAAGGTATAATTTTTACAAAAACAAACAAACTGGTGTGCATTTTTTTTTTTTTTTTACATCAATAGCGTAATACTGGTTGTCTTGACACCACAGAACTTGCCTCATTCTCACTTCCAAATTGATGCACTGATGAACATTTTCATTGATTTTGCCAATTTATACATTATTTGCAGATTTGCCTAATAAAATAATATTAAAAAAATTAAGGACAAACCCGGACGCTAAACTCAAGAACAATAAGAAAACTATCGGAAATGAAATGTCTTTGCGCATGACAGGAAGCAAGCTGAGATATAAGATCGGAAGTGAAGAATTAATTGGGGTGGGGGGGGGGGAGAGACTAGCATTAATATCCTCGATGGTATTGAATACATAAGGAAATAACAGATACATTAATTTGGTCACGTGATAAGACAAATCGATCAAAATACAACGCAGTAAGCCTTCAACAAATACTAAAAGAATACTTGATCCAAGAGTTGACATCGAGAAAGAGGAGAGAGATTAGATAAACTAGGAAACCTAACAGCTGGAGGTCAACAGATAAAAAAAAATAAAACGATACAAACGATACACCATATCCCCATACCACCACCCCCTGCACCCTCAATGCTAAAAGGAGAATGAGAATGGAAATAAGAGAACACACACATCATACTAAGGATGTGTGAGAGCTGTGTACTTTTAGCATTTTTATGTTAAGTCAGAATGGTGGAAAGCAAAATAATAGAAAATACTAATACTATGATGGTATCATACAATCTGCATAAGGAATACTTTCTGAATATTTGGCAACGTGGAACTGTTCAAGAGGTCAAGCCAAGAAGAAATGTGTCTTGTAGTAAAAGGCAGACGATGTTGCTAGGTATATATCGTTAGAAGAGATCAGTAAACAATCACAATGACTACCATGCAGTGAATGGACTGCTAGTGGAAGACTAAAGAGAGAGAGAGATAAAGAAACATTTGGAGACACAAATAACTAGGGTCAGATTTTGGGCTCTTGGCTGCAATGGATGATCTTTGACCGTAGACAGTGAAGGAACCGTTATCTTGTCCTACATGACCTCACAAGGCGTATTGACTGACCATTGACAAATTTATAGCTCTGTGACCATTGACATGAATATTTTCATTCTGTCAGAAGCTTAATTTAGTCTCACGTGTATTCCCTTCCTGTACACTTTACATCTTCCATATTATATGGTGATTCTTCAATATTTGTGCTATCCCTTCTGCTTCAGTGTGTTACCTACCTGTTACCTTAATTTCACATTTTATTGTTTGCTTGCCTCATATTTCAACCATCTTTATATTGTTGACAATATTATACATTGCCGAGAAAGTAAAGTAAACAGCATACTTTGAATTGTATTAAGAACATTATCGTAATCAACGTAGACCTTTTAAAGATAGTCCCATTTGTAGATGTATATTGACAACTGAAACAACGGTTCAGTATTCTTTTTTCCAAAGGAGTGAAATGGAAATATAATTGTTGTTGTTGTTTAGACCATTATCAATGTACACCGGACGATTCCATAGGTGCTCCAATATCCTTCTTGAAAATCTCGGGAAAATCTGATTAGAATCCGGGCCCACTTGCACGACGCCGTAGGACGTCCGGGATTCACGATGTGGTTAGGTCTCTGCTGACAATTTTGCCCGAGCAGTGGCCCTATTTGTGGTCTACTCTTTTCGATGTTAACTGCCAAGGGTTCTTTAACGTCCGCGAGTGTATACAGAACCGCTTGTTTGTTGACGTTATCCGAGAGGGCTAGACATCGGATGTCACTACCCATGAGATCAGGGGAGGGTACCGTCATAAGGAAACCACGGATTAATTTTTCCTACTTTTGAAAAAATCTTCACTGCTACTGGTGAGTTTTGATCCTGGATTCTTCCTGTCCTGATGCCGACGTTGTACCCCTAGACTACCCAGTCCCCCATGGATATAGAGTAACATGAAACATTGAAACAAGGCAAGTGATTGGGTATACAGTTGTTTTTTTCCCCCATTGAGCATGAAGAAGTAAAAGGCGAACGTTGAAACCTAGGCATTTTAAAAGTTCCTTCTATTTGTACCAAATGCATAAATACTCATTTCCTCGCTCATGGGATATTTCTGTTATGGGGAGAAACACAGTATACCCTATTTACCTGATGTGCTTCTCGTAAAGAAAGAGGATACGTTGCTGTTGACAGGTGCTCAATCATTGTCAGTCAATAAAATTTTGACGACCATGGCGACAGTAGATAGAATTTGAGTTCCCCATTATGGTACGGCATCCAACATTTGCAGCATACATTGGAAACCTCTGACTCTCCAACAGCTGTCAATGTTTGGTGCACAGAAACCTGCAGGAAAAGTGATGCTGACTATGTTTCAGAACGCTGAAGATGTCATATTAAAAGAGTAATTGCATCATGGTAACATGGCTAGTGGACATATGCAGATCTCGTTAAATGACAAAGCAAGTTCGTGACCAGAAACGAGGCATATCACGCACTCACAATCTGTCTTTGCTTCAAGACAACAAAGTCTCTTACAAAGCATGGTTTGAGGACTTAATGACCAATGTTGTGAATATTGAGATCCTTTCACATCCACTCTATTCTTCGGACTTGGCTCAATCAGACCATTTTCTTTCCCCAAATCTTAAAAAAAAAATATAAAAAAAAAACAGCTAGAGTAAACTATTTTGACAGTGATGAATAAGCCATATTGGCACGTGGTAAATGAATAAATACGGTGTTCTTTTCCCAAAGTCTGTTAAAGGTCAAGCAGAGATATCAGAAGCGTGTCAATTAAAGCGGCGGATACTGAGAAAATGAATAAACACTTTGAAAAAATGGTTCATTTCTCGGTAATACTTCCGTCATAGTCAATGTACGGACATATGGACAGCTCCTTATACAAACGAGCACCGATTCTATTCTGTAGAAACGCATGCACATATAGTTACTTGATTGATTGATTATTTGATTATCAGAGGTTACCTGGATGTGTTTGTTGTTGGTGTTCCAAATTCCGTTCGCCCTCCTCTTCTTATCACCGCGTAAATGTAACGGCAACAAATGTAAGGTATGCTTCCAACTGTAACTTTGTTACCGTTATTCTTATTTTAAAATATCATATCGTCGACTTTACTGCAGGCTCGCATAAATATATGCTAGGCTGAAGACGTAATTGGACTGGAATAATGGGAATAAAATAAACAGGATAATTGAAGGAAGCCATGGAGCCCTGGATTTTGCAGACAAAATGTGAAGAATCACGTGATTAGAATATCAATCAATGATGTGATCAGAGAATGTAATATAATAATACAAGTTATCACATATGCACATACTTGAACAGCGAGATATTTGTGCACATATCAGGATTAAAACGAAATTATATGGCGATGTAATCAGAGTAATTTTCGGGTTTTTTTTTCTGAGTTTAATTTCGCGGCAAACGAGAAAGCAACCAAAACTTGCACAAGGCGGTGAGAATTTCTAATAGTTCAACCCAAATCAGAGCATCAGAGTACAGGCATTAATGACAATTTTTTAAAAAAAGAAGAAAGAAAAAAGTGGGATGGTAACAGCTTTACGTAGGTGAGGAACAAAACAAAAGACGAACGGCGTTTTGGCCAAGTAGGCCATCAGCTGGAACAATAAACCACAACACTAATATATATATAAGGTTATACACAGAAACTTAATCACATGGCGATAATATGTTATATACTCAAGAAAGGGAAAAAAAGTAACTTTCCTGCCGTCCAGAACTTGGTCAGCCACCCAGTCTAGTACAGGCATTCCCGAACCAAGCCAAGAAAACAAAATGGATAAAACTATAGGAAAGATATGAGTCAGAATATGACAGCCCTGTAGACACGAGGAACCAAGATCTTCAGACTCAGAACAAGTCTCTGTGGCTTTTCAGCACACCAACATAAAATAAGACTCAGCGACGATGCAAAATGCGATTGTGGCGCACCCAGACTCCATAGCATATCCAATGGGATTGCGTCGCTCTCAACACCCCGAGAATTCAATATGGTCAACAGAAACAAGCCTGCATGACCAACTATGAATAATCGGTGAAGATATAACCGTTGTGTTCTCATGACCTATGTTGATCTAACCGAGGGATGCATGGTAAACGCTATTCGTCGAAGAAGCAGAGCTTCACGACATTAGAAATATTTCACGCATGGAATAGTTAATAGTACAACTGAGGCACACCATATACTATTGTTTGAGATTTGTGATTTTGCGGAAGTCTTTATACGTAGATCGCACAATGTTAGAACAGAAAATATAGGGACGGGTGGGTGGTTGAGAGTTGATGACGGAGATACTATTGTGCTCCTGTTTTTTCTCATATGCTGTATATGTCATTATGTAACAACAACAAAAAACAACATAAATGGAGGAATGATTCTTGGCGATAAAGGAGGAGATATAGGTACCAAGGCAACAACCTGACCAGTAGTAAAGTGCCGCCATCGGCACATCAGTTGAAGAAAGAGTGCGGCTGTCCCTGTCTATACATAACATGATTGTTGCTGATTGCTTCTCTATTCATCGATGACACAAATAAAGAAGACACATTTCGAATAGACCGAAACTATTCATCTCTAATTTCCTGTTATCATCTTTGCATCTCTGTTGCGTGTGATGCTTCCATCAATTTTTCTAAGCGCATATTAAAGCGTCTGTTGTCTTTTTATATTATTAATGATGAACTGGACTCGGAATGTCGTCCATTATGCTTGCTAGACATCATAATCTTTTCCCTAGTTAATTGATTGTTGGCCAGAGTAATTTCCACACAATCAGTAACATTTATTTTTAATGTTTCTATTCATAAAAGCTTTTAACAAATTCACAATTGCTTTCGGTATGCCTGTTAAGCTATTTCTTATTGACCTGTACTTCATCCTTTAGAATGTTAATGCGTGTCCTAATGTGTCTTATGTATTGGATATTGCTTTTAGACTGCTGATAGTTGTATGAGAAGAATACTGTACACAAAAAGAATGAACAGTTATGTTCTATTATATCCATAGAAACAGTTTCATTGCAGTCGAAAAATTTTCATATCCGCTCCACAATTTGTCACAGCATCTCCCAGAGCGCCTCGGTAAACTATGTTGACAAGTTCAATCTCAGTGCAATCCATAATCGGCTGCAGAAGTGACGACTTCCATCGAAAAGAGAATATTTGCGCATAATCACTTCCTCATTTCAGCTTCCTCCAAAAGTTCATTTAAAACCAAAAAAAATCAGCTGAAATATTGTAAGAGATATACTAGTCTCTGAAAAAAAAAGCCAGTATAATGGACCGCCTTGTGACGTTGGTTTATGTCGTTAGCAAGATCGCACTCCTTGCAAGCCATATTCGGCTACATAGGTGATAACTCCAAACGACATCGCCGTATAGAGAGTACATGCAGCCGTTTCACTACTCCAATTCACTTGAATAAGCAGAATCAGAAATAACAACATGAGAAAAGATTTTACTCACAGTAGTGCTTTACAACAAAGACAATACATTAAAAAAAGAAAACAACAATGAGTTAGACTTGTAAATACAACACGGGTTTCGCCAGGCAATACAAGAAAATGTAAACGCACAGAAACAGCGGACAAGGAGGAAAAGTATGATTTAGAAAATGATGAATTACAAAAGAGGCACATCTTCGAGCACATTGCACTAGGAAGTTTACAGAATATTAACTTTAACGTTTTCTATTGATGTCTATAAAGCACCAGTAGATGTAGACAGTAATTAGGTAAAGTGGAAGTTGCCAAAAGTTCTATGAATAATCAGTCGAAATTTGACTGTTATACCTTTTATTTTATTTGTTTTTCTCAGTGTTACTTTCTTACAATACATTATTCGTTGTAGATGATTTCTTAGTTATCCACGCTAAGGGAAACATTCTTATGGAAACATCATGCCTGCTTTAGTTGTGGTTACTTTCTGTTCGTGATTCACATCTGTAAAATAATATAATTCATAAGTATATTACCAAATCGTTTTTATCCTTCCCCTACTTCAAAAGCCTTTGACGGATTTATGGTTTTTTTCATGTTCTCACAGCTGAATAACCCTGTCTCATTTACCTATCGCGCTTTCACTCTCTCTCTCTCTCTCTCTCTCCGTCTCTCTCTTTATATATATATATACACACACACACACAATACACTCATACGCGTCTAAACACTCAATATCAATCAACTCGCTGTGTAAGTGATTACTGTGATTTAGTAGCGAAAGATCACCCGAGCCTTAATGAATCTGATTACGCAGTCATTGATTTTAAATCGATGTCAGATGTAGTTTGATGATCAATTTCCACACAGAATAACTCACCTCTTTTCAATTCTCTGATCAGTCTTGTTCTCCTACAACCCGCGTCCTTTTGCCAAAAATTCACTTCTTGTTTCCCCGATTCTAAACAGTTACACAATCTGTCTCAATTTCTGTCTGCTCTTATTGTAAATATCCGGAATTTCTTGTTAAAATGTATTTTCAAGTTCATTGATGTCCGTTCACCTCTTATCTAATTCGGTTATATTTATTGAAGTTTGATACCCTGGGGAGGTTAAGAGGCGTATTCGGCGCGGTCAATATATATATATATATATATATATATATATATATATATATATATATATATATATATATATAGCGGGTAGACCACTGGTTATCAAATTAATAACAGCCGCTCGCGACCACTTGCACGCGCACACATTCACCAACCGATTTGTGCGTCTGGTCAGTTTGGAAGTTTTCAGAAAAAATCCCGCCAATAGGAAGTGACACTCTTTGTCTGATCTGAGCCGTATTCTCAAGCTCTTCCTAAGCAAGGACAGTCTATAAAGTCATGAACTGTTGTAAACTCTTTTTTTCCCCTTCAAAATACAGCACGTTTAATAGAACAGTATGGGCGTTTAATGTAATGAAGAACATACTAACATCAAAACAAATAACACCAGGGCTAAAACTAAGAATAGCAAAATGTTATGTCTTCTCAACATTCCTATATGGTGTAGGACCATGGACATTAGACAAGAAGACAGAACAGAGAACTTTGAAATGTGGATATATAGAAGAATAGGTAGAATTGGATGGAAGGAAAGGAAAACAAACGATGAAGTATTAAAACAACTAACAATGAAAAGAGAACTACTAAACACAAGTCAAACAAGACAAATGAGATTTTTGGGCCATGTTAAAAGACGCAACAGCCTACTAAAATGTAATTCTGGAGGAGAAAATACAAGGTAAAAGAGGCAGAGGCAGACCAAGACTAACATGGACGAGTAACATCAAAAGATGGACAAACCAGCCTATGACAAACTGCACCATCAAAGCAAGAGACAGAGCAGAATGGCGCTCCATGTTAGCCAACCTTCGTTGCTGAGATGGCACATGATGATGATGATGATGATGGGCGATCATGATGAACGCTTAATGGATGTTGGGACGGAGGTGTGGCAGGTATGACCCCCGCCTGCAGTGATACTAATCTAAGTCTAAAAAGGCTAGTCCTTTAGCTTCAGAAACATTATGAGCTTATTTAAGAAGACTGACAAGATAACTCTTGGATACCAGTGTAAATTAACTATAAGCGAGATATTCTTCTTGTGCGGTCATCGTTTTAAATTGGCAACACTCATTTACTAGAGATGGTTGCATCAAGATCGGCATTTGCCTATTATATATATATATATATATATATTGCGTTTGCCAGTTTTTACCTCTGACGAAGTCCCTAGAGACTAGGAACTGAATATTGCGTGTTAATTCGTTTTTTTCCTGGCAGCCGTGTGCACAGGCAGATAACTCGTCTTCGGAGGTACTCATATTTTTTTCCGTCGATGAGTAATTGACGTTTTAAGCCGGGCCTCGCTGCTGAGACCGGGGGTGGTTACCGTAGAGAGAAATCATAAATAAAAAAATCATAAATAAAGATCACAACTGGTGCATCCGGGATTTGAACCCACAACCTCTCTGTCTCGAAGCCGGCGTCTCTTTTTGAGTTAATCTCAATGAAGAACAGTATTTATAAATTATGTACATCATTAAACGTTATGGGCAAATTAATGATTAATACAATTGAATATGAGTGATTCGTGGTCTATGAGTGTTGATTGTATCAAAATCATGGTTTAAAACATGATGTGATATACGTAATTGTCAACATAATAGAAGTCCAACGAAGAGATTGCTAAGAAGCAAACTACATACACACATACTATATGCTTCACTAGTGCGGTTCCAGAGCAAGCTGTGTGATATTTAAGTTATTAGCGTTATATTGGCCACTGTTTTTCTTGAATTTGTTTAAATTGGCGTTAAAAGTGTACTCAAAACTAATAATGGCAGAAGAATATAACAGTGAAGATAATCCCATGGGTCATGTGTATTGTTGATTGCAGTATACAACAATCAGCTCTTTGTGTTCGGTGCGCATCATCAATTTAATTTAAAGGTTTTCCAAACTCTCTTTAACAAGTCTTCTTCCTCTTCTACCTTTTAGCTCCCAGTGGAGCATAGGTCTTCAACAAACACTTTCCAAGTCGTTCTGTTTTTTGCCATTCTTTTAAGATCATTCCATGTCTTCCCCATCATCTTCATCTCTGCTTCAATCTGTCTTCTCCAAGAATTCCTTGGTCTTCCTCTTTGTCTTTTCCCCTGGGGATTCCAAAAAAGGGCCTGTTGTGTAATACTCTCAGTTGGCTTCCGTAGTGTGTGTCCTATCCATCGCCATCGTCTTCGCTGTATCTCTTTATCCACTGGTATTTGACCGGTACATTTCCATTTAACAAGTAGCAAACGTATAAAGAAAGTAGATTTTCCCTCAATCTACGTCGTAAAGACTTATGGGGAATAAAAAGATAGGGTCCATATCTTTCAGTTATAAGCGGCATATTCTATCGAGGTAGAATGGTGAAGTATATGTGTTTGTGGTTCTATGTAACGTTGAACTTCAAGTACTTGTGTCGGTTGGTCTATGTAACGTTGAGGTTAAATTACTTGTGTTTGTCAGATTGTGTGACGTTGAGGTTAAATTACTTATGTTTGTCGGAGTTTACTGTGTTAAGGTTAAATTACTTGTGTTTGTCGGATTGTGTAGCGTTGAGGTTAAGTTACATGTGTTTCTTGGCCTGTGTGGCGTTGAGGTTAAGTTACGTGTGTTTCTCGGCCTGTGTGGTGTTGAGGTATAATTACTTGTGTTTGTGGTAATTGTGCGACGTTGAGGTTAAATTACTTAAGTTTGTGGTAATTGTGCGGCGTTGAGGTTAAGTTACTTGAGTTTGTGGTAATTGTGCGGCGTTGAGGTTAAGTTACTTGAGTTTGTGATAATTGTGCGGCGTTGAGGTTAAATTACTTGAGTTTGTGGTAATTGTGCGACGATGAGGTTAAATTACTTGTGTTTGTGGTAACCGTACGGCGTTGAGATTAAATTACTTGAGTTTGTGGTAATTGTGCGACGTTGAGGTTAAATTACTTATGTTTGTCGGATTGTGCGGCGTTAAGGTTACATACTTATGTTTGTCAGATTGTGCTGCATTGGGGTTAAATTAGTTCTGTTTGTCGGATTGTGCTGCATTGGGGTTAAATTACTTGTTTGTCAGATTGTGCTGCATTGGGGTTAAATTACTTATGTATGTCGGATTGTGCGGCGTTGAGGTTAAATTACTTGTGTTTTTCCGCCTGTGCCGCGTTGAGGTTAAATTACTTGTGTTTGTCGGATTGTGTGGCGTTGAGGTTAAATTATTTGTGTTTCTCTAACTGTGCGGCGTTGAGGTTAAATTACTTATGTTTCTCGGCCTGTGTAGCGTTGAGGCGAAGCTACTTGTTTCTGTTGGTGTTTTCAGCATTAAGGTGAAGCTATTTGGATTTGCGCGACATAAGTGACCCGCCAAACTGAGTTTGGCTTCTTCTCTGTAAATTATTAACTTCACTGCTGATCTGAGTTGTTATCGGCAATGAAGTAAGTGATCTTAAATGGAGTACTCCCTCCCTTTCTACCAAAAATTTATCACTTACTTCATGAACCATGAGTTCCTATCACACAGCACGGCCCACTATGGTTCTCCAAGTTCACCTTTACTTCATACGTACTTCAGGACAGCAATCGCTGTAACCATTTCATCTTGAAGTTTGTAAATGTTTTGACTGATCTGTGGGGTTAATATGTCACGTGATAGAGAGCTCAAGTTAGACGAATTCTCAGATAAGGTTATCTAATCAAAGTTCAAGGATAACACCTGCTTTCAGCTTGTAATTTTTGTAATAAGGTTGTGTCTTAAGGTGAAGGAGAGTATAAGAGAAAATATTGATTTACCCGACTGGACTACCGACGTTCGGAAAACCAGTGTTCGATTCCCGCTGGGAGCATTGTGGATTGTACTCGTGGTTGGAAAAGAAAAAATACCCCCCACGGTCGACCCAGTCGTTGGGGGAAATGGGTACCAGGGTATTATCCTGGGAAGGTGAGGAATTCGCCTCGCATCGTGAGTTTCGATGCTTGAGGCGACACTATCTAGAAATCTCCGAACATTTCTGGATAGGCGGCCAGATATGGGTGGAAATTCGCGTGCTAAGACGCCGGTTCATGTCTCGTACTTTACTTTTACCTTTACATGAATTTGTAACGACTTTCTGGTGTAGAAAATAACTCATGATACAACAAATGCTGCTGTCACAGACCTTTTGTAGAACATGTACAGAAAACAGCAGTAATAAATACAAATAAACCAGACAAATTCACACTCAGCCTAGGTAACATCCAGTTCAGCTGGACCAAGAAAAACTCCGCTCAACAGAACAAACAAATTAAAGTGAACTTTGTTGTGGGCATTTTCCTGTTTGTGATCATAGCTAGAATTTCTATCTTTCAATTTTGAAACGTGTTTAAGATTCTATTCCATTCCTCTCCTCCTATAATAGTATTAGCTGGGTATGTTGTTCCTGACAATATCTATCAGCTTGTGTCTTACAGCCAATTTGAGCAATCTTCAGGTTAATAAAATAATATTAGCTGGGCATATTGTTCCTGACAATATCTATCAGCTTGTCAAACAACCAATTTGCTTGTGAGCATTCTTCAGGTTAATAAACATAACGATTACTTCCATTTTGAAAATTAGAAACTTCATTTACAATTTTTTTTTAGAATATGTTCATGTGACCCAACATAACGGCTACAATAATATGTTCATGTTACCCGACGTAACGGCTACAATAATATGTTCATGTGGCCCAACATAACGGCTACAATAATATGTTCATGTGACCCAACATAACGGCTACAATAATATGTTCATGTGACCCAACGTAACGGCTACAATAATATGTTCATGTGACCCAACATAACGGCTACAATAATATGTTCATGTTACCCAACGTAACGGCTACAATAATATGTTCATGTTAATCAACGTAACGGCTACAATAATATGTTCATGGGACCCAACATAACGGCTACAATAATATGTTCATGTGACCCAACATAACGGCTACAATAATATGTTCATGTTACCCAACGTAACGGCTACAATAATATGTTCATGTTAACCAACGTAATGGCTACAATAATATGTTCATGTTACCCAACGTAACGGCTACAATAATATGTTATGTTACCCAACGTAACGGCTACAATAATATGTTCATGTTAATCAACGTAACGGCTCCAATAGTATGTTCATGTTACCCAACGTAACGGCTACAATAATATGTTAATGTTACCCAACATAACGGCTACAATAATATGTTCCTGTTACCGAACGTAACGGCTACAATAATATGTTACGTTACCCAACGTAATGGCTACAATAATATGTTATGTTACCCAACGTAACGGCTACAATATGTTCATGTTACCGAACGTAACGGCTACAATAATATGTTCATGTTACCCAACGTAACGGCTACAATAATATGTTCATGTTACCCAACGTAACGGCTACAATAATATGTTCATGTTACCCAACGTAACGGCTACAATAATATGTTCATGTTACCCAACGTAACGGCTACAATAATATTGTTTGGTCGTGCCATTTCTCAGAACATTCAGCAGCTTGCACCGATAACGTCATTACAAGAACCGAGATGAAAATTAAGCAAGCCCCAAATTGTAAATTGTATAAGCACATAAATAAGCTGCACGTAAGAACACTTTCTGGTTTGGCTTTCAAATCGATAATGCGGTCCAACTGTCTCCCAGCCCTTTTTCTGGCTACACTTAACTGCATAAACATTATAGGAAATGAATAAATAACGGCAATGATTTATATTATATACGAATATTTCACCTCGTCATATTAAGTCACGGCATTGTCAATATACTGGATTGCGATGGCTAACAGAAGTCAGCACTTTCTTTTTGTGTCATTCTTCAGTAATTTTTTCTTTGTTTTCGCAATTCTGTATTTAATTTCCACCATGTTAACTTGACATGAGATGGCTTCTAATATTGGACAATTTATTTAAGAAGAATTAAAACCAGATCTCTGACAGACGCCACTCCGAGTCTTCAACTCTTTTTGTTTTCTACAATACCCCGTACTGACCCCGTTATTATTTTAATGGACAACATCTGCATCCGACTCTTCGGATTCAGCTAGGATCAACTATTTTTGTTAATCTTCGACTTCAACTCATCGACTGGGGCATCTCTAATTTTTTAATGTTTAGATTAAACTCAGCAACTGGGACATCTCTATTTGTTTTCTTATTTACGAAAAAAAACTCAGCAAATTTGAAATTTCTAAATTTTCGATTTAAACTCATCAACTGCGGCGTCTCTGTTTGTGCTTCTCTGACACAGAGCAACTAAGGCCACTACCAACTCTCACTCTGACCTCGGGGCAGTACAGTAACAAACGTCCTACATTTTGTCCGGCCCGCAGCTATCTTTATGTGTCCTGATGTGTTTAACTCTACCTCCACTGTTCCCATGACAATTGCTTCCAGACGACTTTTATTATTGCCAGTCCAGCGAATTCCAAACGCCAGGATGTCCAGCCATCGACAAAATATGTTCATTTATTGAAGTTCCCATCATCATACTCAAGTACCATGCCTGCTGGCGTCGGTGATCATGTCTCTCCATAACTCCCGATGTCGACAGTTATTTATAATTTCTTTTGTTGATCTTCTGCCATGCCATTCTCTTAAGCTGTCTGGTATCTTTTCTTTTTCGTATCTGGTAATGGTCCCATACCATTCTTTTAAAATAAAACGATACAAAATACATTTATGGTTCTTATTCCTATGCTCCAGCCCAGAACGTGGGTGACTCTGGAAACATACACACAAACATATATGACTGTTAGTCCTATGCTTCAGCCATGAAGTTGGGGGTCTGGACACATACACACAAACATATATGACTGTTAGTCCTATGCTCCAGCCCAGAACGTGGGTGACTCTGGAGACATACACACAAACATATATTACTTTTGGTCCTATGTTTCAGCCTAGAACTTGAGGGTCTGGACACATACACACAAACATATATGACTGTTAGTCCTATGCTTCAGCCCAGAACTTGGGGGTCTGGACACATACACACAAACATATATGACTGTTAGTCCTATGCTTCCTCCCAGAACTTGGGGGTTTGGACACATACACACAAACATATATGACTGTTAGTCCTATGCTTCAGCCCAGAACTTGGGGGTCTGGACACATACACACAAACATATATGACTGTTAGTCCTATGCTCCAGCCCAGAACGTGGGTGACTGGAGACATACACACAAACATATATTACTTTTGGTCCTATGTTTCAGCCTAGAACTTGAGGGTCTGGACACATACACACAAACATATATGACTGTTAATCCTATGCTTCAGCCCAGAACGTGGTTGACTCTGGAGACATACACACAAACATATATGACTGTTAGTCCTATGCTTCAGCCCAGAACTTGGGGGTCTGGACACATACACACAAACATATATGACTGTTAGTCCTATGCTTCAGCCCAGAACTTGGGGGTCTGGACACATACACACAAACATATATGACTGTTAGTCCTATGCTTCCTGCCAGAACTTGGGGGTTTGGACACATACACACAAACATATATGACTGTTAGTCCTATGCTTCAGCCCAGAACTTGGGGGTCTGGACACATACACACAAACATATATGACTGTTAGTCCTATGCTCCATCCAGAACGTGGGTGACTTTGGAGACAAACACACAAACATATATGACTGTTAGTCCTATGCTTCAGCCCAGATCTTGGAGGATTCTAAACACATACACACAAACATATATGATTGTTGGTCCTATGCTTCAGCCCAGAACTTGAGGGTCTGGACACATACACACAAACATATATGACTGTTAGTCCTATGCTTCCTCCCAGAACTTGGGGGTCTGGACACATACACACAAACATATATGACTGTTAGTCCTATGCTTCAGCCCAGAACTTGGGGGTCTGGACACATACACACAAACATATATGACTGTTAGTTCTATTCTTCAGCCCAGAATTTGGAGGACTCTAAACACATACACACAAACATATATGACTGTTGGTCCTATGCTTCAGCCCAGAACTTGGGGGTCTGGACACATACACACAAACATATATGACTGTTGGTCCTATGCTCCAGCCCAGAACTTGAGGGTCTGGACACATACACACAAACATATATGACTGTTAGTCCTATGCTTCCTCCCAGAACTTGGGGGTCTGGACACATACACACAAACATATATGACTGTTAGTCCTATGCTTCAGCCCAGAACTTGGGGGTCTGGACACATACACACAAACATATATGACTGTTAGTCCTATGCTTCAGCCCAGAACTTGGGGGTCTGGACACATACACACAAACATATATGACTGTTAGTTCTATTCTTCAGCCCAGAATTTGGAGGACTCTAAACACATACACACAAACATATATGACTGTTAGTCCTATGCTTCAGCCCAGAACTTGGGGGTCTGGACACATACACACAAACATATATGACTGTTAGTCCTATGCTTCCTCCCAGAACTTGGGGGTCTGGACACATACACACAAACATATATGACTGTTAGTCCTATGCTTCAGCCCAGAACTTGGGGGTCTGGACACATACACACAAACATATATGACTGTTAGTCCTATGCTTCCTCCCAGAACTTGGGGGTCTGGACACATACACACAAACATATATGACTGTTAGTCCTATGCTTCAGCCCAGAACTTGGGGGTCTGGACACATACACACAAACATATATGACTGTTAGTCCTATGCTTCCTCCCAGAACTTGGGGGTCTGGACACATACACACAAACATATATGACTGTTAGTCCTATGCTTCAGCCCAGAACTTGGGGGTCTGGACACATACACACAAACATATATGACTGTTAGTCCTATGCTTCCTCCCAGAACTTGGGGGTCTGGACACATACACACAAACATATATGACTGTTAGTCCTATGCTTCAGCCCAGAACTTGGGGGTCTGGACACATACACACAAACATATATGACTGTTAGTCCTATGCTTCCTCCCAGAACTTGGGGGTCTGGACACATACACACAAACATATATGACTGTTAGTCCTATGCTTCAGCCCAGAACTTGGGGGTCTGGACACATACACACAAACATATATGACTGTTAGTCCTATGCTTCCTCCCAGAACTTGGGGGTCTGGACACATACACACAAACATATATGACTGTTAGTCCTATGCTTCAGCCCAGAACTTGGGGGTCTGGACACATACACACAAACATATATGACTGTTAGTCCTATGCTTCCTCCCAGAACTTGGGGGTCTGGACACATACACACAAACATATATGACTGTTAGTCCTATGCTTCAGCCCAGAACTTGGGGGTCTGGACACATACACACAAACATATATGACTGTTAGTCCTATGCTTCCTCCCAGAACTTGGGGGTCTGGACACATACACACAAACATATATGACTGTTAGTCCTATGCTTCAGCCCAGAACTTGGGGGTCTGGACAAATACACACAAACATATATGACTGTTAGTCCTATGCTTCAGCCCAGAACTTGGGGGTCTGGACACACACAAACATATATGACTGTTAGTCCTATGCTTCAGCCCAGAACTTGGGGGTCTGGACACATACACACAAACATATATGACTGTTAGTCCTATGCTTCAGCCCAGAACTTGGGGGTCTGGACACATACACACAAACATATATGACTGTTGGTCCTATGCTTCCTGCCAGAACTTGGGGGTCTGGACACATACACACAAACATATATGACTGTTAGTCCTATGCTTCAGCCCAGAACTTGGGGGTCTGGACACATACACACAAACATATATGACTGTTAGTCCTATGCTTCCTCCCAGAACTTGGGGGTTTGGACACATACACACAAACATATGTGACTGTTAGTCCTATGCTTCAGCCCAGAACTTGGGGGTCTGGACACATACACACAAACATATATGACTGTTGGTCCTATGCTTCCTCCCAGAACTTGGGGGTTTGGACACATACACACAAACATATATGACTGTTAGTCCTATGCTTCAGACCAGAACTTGGGGGTCTGGACACATACACACAAACATATATGACTGTTAGTCCTATGCTTCAGCCCAGAACTTGGGGGTCTGGACACATACACACAAACATATATGACTGTTAGTCCTATGCTTCAGCCCAGAACTTGGGGGTCTGGACACATACACACAAACATATATGACTGTTAGTCCTATGCTTCAGCCCAGAACTTGGGGGTCTGGACACATACACACAAACATATATGACTGTTAGTCCTATGCTTCAGCCCAGAACTTGGGGGTCTGGACACATACACACAAACATATATGACTGTTAGTCCTATGCTTCAGCCCAGAACTTGGGGGTCTGGACACATACACACAAACATATATGACTGTTAGTCCTATGCTTCCTGCCAGAACTTGGGGGTCTGGACACATACACACAAACATATATGACTGTTGGTCCTATGCTTCAGCCCAGAACTTGGGGGTCTGGACACATACACACAAACATATATGACTGTTGGTCCTATGCTTCCTGCCAGAACTTGGGGGTCTGGACACATACACACAAACATATATGACTGTTAGTCCTATGCTTCCTGCCAGAACTTGGGGGTCTGGACACATACACACAAACATATATGACTGTTGGTCCTATGCTTCCTGCCAGAACTTGGGGGTCTGGACACATACACACAAACATATATGACTGTTGGTCCTATGCTTCCTGCCAGAACTTGGGGGTCTGGACACATACACACAAACATATATGACTGTTGGTCCTATGCTTCCTGCCAGAACTTGGGGGTCTGGACACATACACACAAACATATATGACTGTTAGTCCTATGCTTCAGCCCAGAACTTGGGGGTCTGGACACATACACACAAACATATATGACTGTTAGTCCTATGCTTCCTGCCAGAACTTGGGGGTCTGGACACATACACACAAACATATATGACTGTTAGTCCTATGCTTCAGCCCAGAACTTGGGGGTCTGGACACATACACACAAACATATATGACTGTTAGTCCTATGCTTCCTGCCAGAACTTGGGGGTCTGGACACATACACACAAACATATATGACTGTTAGTCCTATGCTTCAGCCCAGAACTTGGGGGTCTGGACACATACACACAAACATATATGACTGTTGGTCCTATGCTTCCTGCCAGAACTTGGGGGTCTGGACACATACACACAAACATATATGACTGTTAGTCCTATGCTTCAGCCCAGAACTTGGGGGTCTGGACACATACACACAAACATATATGACTGTTAGTCCTATGCTTCAGCCCAGAACTTGGGGGTCTGGACACATACACACAAACATATATGACTGTTAGTCCTATGCTTCAGCCCAGAACTTGGGGGTCTGGACACATACACACAAACATATATGACTGTTAGTCCTATGCTTCCTGCCAGAACTTGGGGGTCTGGACACATACACACAAACATATATGACTGTTGGTCCTATGCTTCCTGCCAGAACTTGGGGGTCTGGACACATACACACAAACATATATGACTGTTAGTCCTATGCTTCAGCCCAGAACTTGGGGGTCTGGACACATACACACAAACATATATGACTGTTAGTCCTATGCTTCCTCCCAGAACTTGGGGGTCTGGACACATACACACAAACATATATGACTGTTAGTCCTATGCTTCAGCCCAGAACTTGGGGGTCTGGACACATACACACAAACATATATGACTGTTAGTCCTATGCTTCCTGCCAGAACTTGGGGGTCTGGACACATACACACAAACATATATGACTTTTAGTCCTATGCTTCCTGCCAGAACTTGGGGGTCTGGACACATACACACAAACATATATGACTGTTAGTCCTATGCTTCAGCCCAGAACTTGGGGGTCTGGACACATACACACAAACATATATGACTGTTAGTCCTATGCTTCAGCCCAGAACTTGGGGGTCTGGACACATACACACAAACATATATGACTGTTGGTCCTATGCTTCAGCCCAGAACTTGGGGGTCTGGACACATACACACAAACATATATGACTGTTAGTCCTATGCTTCAGCCCAGAACTTGGGGGTCTGGACACATACATACACACATATATGACTGTTAGTCCTATCCGTTTGTTTCTAATTTGCGAGAACAAGAAAGACCAGCACAAAAACGTGATAGAGGGTCTTTCGAGAAGTTCACCGACTGGACTTACATTGAAGTAAGCGCTTGACCTACTTTTTTGCGAAAATGTCATGGTCAATGCTGCCAAGTGTCCTGAGTCTTTGTGTGACGTCACATGTCAGCTTCTACACATCATTTGACAACCGTGTTAATGAGCAGCTCTTTGATACACGCGATAGTTGACAAATTCGAGCAATGCGTTTTCATCAAATTGTTTTTGAAGCCTTCCAAATCTGTTGTGGGTCTAAAAATACTTCTTGAGACCTTTGACGGACATTCTTTAGGTCGACCACATGTCTTTGACAGGTACGCGTGTTTCAAAGGTAGTCCAGAGTCTGTTAAGATTCATCATCATCATTTGCCATACCGGTTGGCGTAGGTGATCATGTCCCTCCACAATCTTCTATCTACAGTGCATCGTATAAGTTCTGTTGTTGACTGTTTTCCATGCCATGACACCAAGCTATCCATTATTTTCTCTCTTTGTCGCCCGCGATCTCTCTTTCCTTTTATCTTGCCAGTTGTAACGAAGTATTCCAACTTTCCTCTTCTCATGATGTGCCCGAAAAATGTTGATTGCTTCTTTCTTATGTTTTTTAGGAGCTCCCTTTTTGTGTTTGCCTCTTTGAGAACTTCCTCATTGGTCTTGTTAGCTGTCCAGGGAACTTTCAACATTCTGCTGTGAAATCCCATCTCTGTGGCCTCTAATCGTCTTTTCATTTGTTTGTCTACTGTCCATGATTCGCTTCCATAGGTCAGAATTGGTTCTATATAGCACCGATGAACCCTCTTTCTCATTTTTATTGACATAGATTTGTTGCATAAGATATTTTTAATTTTCTGAAATGCCATTTTGGCTATAGCTCTGTTAAGATTACGAGCTCTCAAAACGTCTTGTTACCAGCATAATGTCAGAATCCTGGTCAACTCCATCTCTTCTACTGTGACAACTGTTGTTTTGGCTCCCGATCGTAGCTAATATAGTAAATACAACTTGTAATTGCCCGTGATGATTCTAAAGACGAAACTTTCGTTGTTGTTCACATCTCATGCAACTCAAGACACACATCGACGCCTATGTTTTTTGTCGAGTGTGGTGGACGAATTTCGCAGCAGCGTCATGAATTCTCAGACCTACTATTAGAATTTTGTGAAGACTACACAGCTGATTCCAACTGTGTGAGAGAAGTGATGGACTTTACGGTGACAGGCTTCATCGATTAGTTCAAGAATGTAATTAATTTGTTTTCAACATTTTCTGGCGTTTTGCTAGTGGCAGGTTGCCCGGAGCGCTCGTCATCGTGAACAAACATTCGGGTAGCATGAAACGCATGTCGGTCAAAGAGCTGCTTTAGATCCAATGAAAGGTCGCCAAAGGCTTCAAGAGGCATATCGATATATATATATATATATATACCAGGTTCCCGGTAGCTGATTTGCCAAATCAAATTTCATGCAAAATTTGATGCTAACACTTTGCTTGAATTTCTTAAATTTGTCAACCACCATGTTGATCATAAAATCGTAAAGTAACCCATTCATAAGGTCGACAAAATTGCGTGCAGAACCTGACCATGTGTAGACACTATGATGTCACGCGACCCATACATCCAGGATGCTTGACAGCACTGACCTTGCGGTTTTAACTCGAATAGGTCAAATGGTTACATCTCGGTAATTACAGTCCGGAAACTTTCCGGTAGCCTCTCGCCTGTAGTTGTTATTCCCACACTTTAACTCCCAAGATAGAGAACTGCCTTGGCTATTATTTGCCTCAATCTTGCCCGTGTAATTTTGTCCAACTTGTGCCTTTCATATTGTTAATTCAGGAGTCTATCTCCAACCAAAATACCTACCACTAGTAAAATCCCCCTAAATTGCCACCAACTCCGAATGCAGTACGCCGGAGACAACTCCAACCGGCTGAACGGCACGCATTCTAAATAATCCCATACGTGTGACGTCATTTCCCCCCTTCTAGCCGTAATGACAAGAGCTGTGACCTTTAACGGACATTTTTCTCCACAGTTTGAATAGCTTTTTTATTTTCCTACGCTCTGTTGTTGAGTCAATTAACCTTTCCGTACAATTATATTTTTGGTTTATTCCTGATCAGAGCATGTTCTCTGTCTTGTAATTCTGCTGGGACCGAACCATGGCTTCGATCGAAGTTGGCTCAGCTCACATTAGACAAAGGCTGGTTCCAATGTCTTCGCAGATCTAGAAAATTCCGGAACTTGAATAGCTGTTCTGAGTCTGTCAGCGAACTGTAGATCTAGACAACATGGCCATGGCTGCACTTTCTTGTTTTTCTTTTTTTTTCACCTTTTTTTTTCTAGACGCTATTTACTACCTCTATAACTTCTTATTTTTTCAACTTTCCATCATCTACTATAATTATAACATATTTTTTCTAGTCTTTTTATTCCACTTTCCGTCATCGACTACCATTATAACTTCTTGTTTTCCACTTCATCGATTACCATTATAACTTCTTGTTTTCCACTTCATCGATTACCATTATAACTTCTTGTTTTCCACTTCATCGATTACCATTATAACTTCTTGTTTTCCACTTCATCGATTACCATTATAACTTCTTGTTTTCCACTTCATCGATTACCATTATAACTTCTTGTTTTCCACTTCATCGATTACCATTATAACTTCTTGTTTTCCACTTCATCAACTACCATTATAACTTCTTGTTTTCTACTTCATCAACTACCATTATAACTTCTTGTTTTCCACTTCATCCACTACCATTATAACTTCTTGTTTTCCACTTCATCAACTACCATTATAACTTCTTAATTTCCACTTTCTGTCATCGACTACCATTATAACTTCTTGTTTTCCACTTCATCGACTATCATTATAACTTCTTATTTTCCACTTCATCGACTACCATTATAACTTCTTGTTTTCCACTTCATCAACTACCATTATAACTTCTTGTTCTCCACTTCATCAACTACCATTATAACTTCTTGATTTCCACTTTCTGTCATCGACTACCATTATAACTTCTTGTTTTTCACTTCATCGACTACCATTATAACTTCTTTGTTTTCCACGTTCCATCATCGACTACCTTTATTATTTGTGTTTGTTCACCACTATCTCTCACTCACTATCATTATAAATTCATCCTTTTTGAAAACCACATCAAAGGCTTATTATTTTATTTCCCCTCTCAACTGAGTTCCTCACTTTTTCTTCTCATTCTCTAATGCAATCTTCTCTTTGTTTATTTCATCGTTATTCTCATCTTCCCCAACTCCTTCCTCTCCCGCCCCGTGTGCCTATTGGGCTCTCAGAAGAACGTTTTGTACATTGTGCCTTGGTTTAGGCTTGAAGTCATGACAACGGGTATCGACATATATCGGACGGCTATTACATATTCGTCATGTAGTTTTGTTTTGACACCGCTGTAAAATGCCCTTATGTCTAAACATCTTACAATGGAGTTAGCACCTGAGTGTTGCTCTCATTAAAGGTCGTGATTTTCTTTCCTGATGAACACAGTGTAGTCGATGTTAAAATAAAGTATTGTGTCAGAGATTTACAGATGAAAAAAGAATAGTTTACTACTTCATCTCCCTCACCTCAAATAGCCTTCACATGCTATTAGCGCAATAACGACGAGTTAAACAACACTGTTATTTCTTCAGGTGAACCACAGGAAACTACCAACCAAACAGAGCGGTTTGAAAAGTGTTTATTGAAAACCTATTCCCAGCAGGGAGTTGAAAGGAAGATAAAGTAGAATAACAAGAAGAAATACATTTCCCTGTTTAGTAATCCTAGGTTTTTATTTTGTTTGTCATTATAAATATAGCAACGCCTTCGTGCTATTATTGTCATTTGTTATGTATGAACAAAAGCAAGGATCAAACATATATTAGTTCGTGAGATATAGAAATCCGTTTTTACATTTATGCCCATACCTTCCAAGGGCTTTTAGGTTTATCCCTAGTCCTGTGGGGTTGTGCGTGAGCGACCCGCCAACAAAATTACATTTTTTAAAAAGTAAAGATTCGGAAGTTTTATTTCGCATTCTTGCTTGTAGTTGTTAAGCGCTGATTCATAATATTCGGGTATCATTTCTGGTTCAAAAGAATTCTTAATCTATATGTTTATTTTTTGTTACTTTTTTTTTTTTTAGTCAGTGATATTCTGTTACTTCTGTTCCCATGTCGTTTATGTCTCATAGCTTCAGTTGGTCGATCTACAAGTCAGCACGTTGCAAGGAAGTCGTTAAAGAAGATGGGAACGCTGCTTATCTGTGTAAAGACAAATTATTGGTTGAAATTTCCCGTCAGTTTATGGCACGCGTCTGGTGTCCCGTGAAAGAGAAATTAAGTATTTTATTACGGAACTGAAACGTGGCTTCGGAGGCCAAATTTTAAGAAGTTTAGGGCATCGGAAATATGAAGAAAGCAATGGGAGAAGTGTATCGCTTTGAGGAGTGAATACGTAATGAAGGTCTGAAGCACATCCATTTCTAAGTACGTGCCTTGCTTCCTTTCAACAAAAGTGCAAAGCGGTTTAACCAATTTTCAGGCCGTTAAATAATAAACAACTATACCAGTTTCCCGCCAATTTCTCATGACGACAGAGTCCTGCGCGCGCCGTGTACTCGTGGGAAATTTCAACGAAAAATGATCTTAGCATTCCCATCTGCTAATATTTTAGTACAAAACTCTTTGATCCTTGTATACACGTAACAGAATAAACACATTGTGCTGAACTACCTTAATGCATGTGTTGTAATGCTAATCAGTGTTTTTATATGTCTCTTTCAGGTATGAAGTTGTGTGTAGCAATGTAGCCTGCAGCTATGTCTCTCCTAGCAACATCGTGTTGCTTGCCCCGTCCAGCGGGTATGGAAAAAGCACCTCGCAATGAGCGAGACCCAGTTTAAGGCTTTGGAGGGTCGAGGAATGGGATTCATGCAGAGAAACAGAATCTCACCAATGGATAGCAATAAATCTCTATCAAGAAAAGCTTCAATAAAAATCGTTTGGGAAGAAAACTATGCTCAGAAATCCCAAGAGTTAAGAAATGAGCAGAGAAGAATCAGCCAGCAAAATGGTAAACTGGACGACTGGGAAGTCACTGATCGAGCTACTGAACAATGTTTGAAAACGACTTTTGGTCTGAAACGTTTTGTCACCATCTTTCGCTCGAAACGATTTCGGGACAAAACGTTGGAGAATCTCTACAGACGTTACTTTCTTAAAGTAGATCAGTCATCTTTATCAATTGTTCAAGTCCTCAGCATTATTATATGTGTTCTACTTATTATATTTTTCTACGTCAACGGCTTGGAAAACCCAGTCCGCGCTATAGTACTAGGAATTGTTGTTGTGTTCTTCGCCTCGCTGGAGATTGTTCTTTACCAGAGTCGCCTGGACTACATGGTTATGCAGATTGTATGTTACATATCGCTGTTTCTGCTGTTAGGTGTGATTTGTACTATCACATTGGATACGTCGCCACATGATGTAGCGGACGGGATGTGGGTAACGATGTTTTTTGTTTACATGATATACACTGGTATTCCTATAAGGATGACCTCAGCAGTTGTGGCTGGAATACTGCTTCCGGTGTTTCAGGTAGCGCTGACGACTAACTTCAATATAGACCAGGTGTACACGCAGAAACAGGTGAGTGCTTTAGTTAATGTTTGTTTCGTGTATCTGGCTTTAATGATATATCTTTATCACCGCCGTCGTCATCTGTCAAAGTAAACGTCGTCTCTGCAAACATCATTATCATAATCGTTATCATATTCATCATAGTAATCGTCACCATCGTGGTAATCGTAATCTGTAATTATTAACAGTACGTCCTTGTCTACGTCACAATCATCTTTATTGTCATCATTTTCCAGTCATCGCTGTAATAATCATTGTTGCAATGGTAATCATCATTATCATCGTCCTCACCATTGCTAGTATCATCCTTTTATCATCATCATTATCGGACAAGAACACAAGGCTGACCAAAACATATTTTCGCAATTTGGACATCCCGCTTCTTTCGTGGTCATTGTTTTCATCATCAGACTAACCATAATATTTATCACAACGATTGTAATCGTATCGTTATTATCATCATCATTACCATTATCCCCATATGTGCATGCGTTAAGAAATACAATGAGAAAGAAACAGACAAACCATATTTACAGGTAAAAAGTAAAATAAAGCACTCCCGTCACGCCAAGTGGCGTATAGGGAATATGGTGTTAGTGACCATAAATTGTACAGACCCTCAGCGCATGATTTTTGGGGTAATGTGGTCGGTATTACGCCCGTGCCGCTTTACTTTCCCAGAAAAAAAATCCGGTATCCATTAAAGGCTGGGTGAACCGGAAGCCGTTGGTTGGGATCGAACCCTACCTCTTGTCCTTTGTAGTCCAGTTCACTAACCACTGAGCTATCACGGCTCCCATATTTACAAGACACAGTGAAGTATCGATACAGTTGAAAGAATAGTTTTCCTCCAGAGTTGCTACGGGCCAGCGACGACCACTCCTCGTCTTCAACATTATTTAAGAATAGCTAAATGTGCACAGACACATGTTTTTGGCTTAGAATAAGCTACAATATAATATATTCAACATGAATATGACAATTGTGGGTACCATATTGCTGTTCTGGGCGGCTCGGTAGCCTAGTTGGGAAAACCACCCGACTGAGCTACCGACTTTCGGACAATCCGTGTTCGATTCCTGCTGGAAGCAGTGTGAATTGTATTCGTGGTTGAGAAAAAAAAACATTCCTGGTCGACCCACCCGCTGGCAGAAATAGGTACCAGAGTAGTACTCAGGGAAGGTGGTGAGGAATGTCGCCTCGCATCGTGAGTTTCGATGCTTGAAGCGACACTATCCAGAAGTCTCCGAACACTTCTGGGTAGGGTGTTGAGCACATTTGGGTGAAAAAACGCGTGCAAAGACGCCGATTCAAGTCTCGTACATTATCTTGACCTTTATATACTGCTGTTCTCTCTGATTCTTAATTACTTGGTCAGACTGGTATATCAGCTTCCAAACCCAGCAGATGAAAATCTGTATGGTCTCTATCAGACCTGGTTCATTGATTCTGTGGGAAATAGCCAGGTATTAATCGGTGACCTCTTTTATCCATGGCACAGTTGGATACTTTAGCAGGAAATGATAAATTCAAATATAAAGGGAGATGGGAAGACAATCTTCTTGTTGATTTGAGATGGTGTGGTTAATAAGGGTGATGCTGATTGTAGTAGTGTAAGGTTATGTTAATATTGAGAAGTGATGATGATTTTTATATAGTGAAATGTAAATTTGCTACTGTAGTGATATGCTGATGATGGTTGGGGTAATGAACGCTGATGTTGATGTTGGCTACAGTGAGGTGATGTTGGTACTGAGAGATGATGACGTTGATGTTAATACTGAGATGTGATGATTATAATCTTAACAGTGTAAGGTGATGTTGATATTGAGAGGTGATGATGTTGATGTTAATATTGGGATGTGATGATTATAATCTTAACAGTGTAAGGTGATGTTGATATTGAGAGGTGATGATTATAATCTTGACAGTGTAGTAAGGTGATGTTGATATTGAGAGGTGATGAGGTTGGTACTGAGATGTGATGATTATAATCTTGATAGTCTAAGGTGATGATGTTTACACTGAAATGTGATGATGATTTTTGATAGTGTAAGATGATGTTGATGTTGAGAAGTGATGATGTTAATCTTTAATACCGTAAGGTGATGTTGATACTAAGAGCAGATGATTGGGGTTTGTAGCGGTGATGACATCACAAATATTGATGTTAATATTGAGAGTCAATGATAATCGGTAAGAGATGCTGATGCAGGTAATGCAGGTTGATGATGGCGAAGACAGTGCCGTCTATTATTATTTTCAGTTCGAGAAGTTATTATCAATTTAGCGGTAGAGATTTCAGAGCCAACATTTTCCATGTTTTAAACCATTAATCTACATATTTATATTTATCTACATATTTATATTTATCTACATATTTATATTTATCTACATATTTATATTTATCTACATATTTATATTTATCTACATATTTATATTTATCTACATATTTATATTTATCTACATATTTATATTTATCTACATATTTATATTTATCTAACCCTTAACATATTATATATGAGTTTTTAGATAGTCAAACACTTCATTATATTTCACCAACACCAAGATGATACAAGACATAACAAATAATATGGTTTGATGGCAGTATACACTAATCAAATTGTGGGTGGCGCACTCTGCGTCTAAGCGTACATGACCGACATGGCGCATGGTGCGTCGAAACGTACTGAAAGAGTTACTCAGTGTTTTTATTCCTTTTAAAATGTAGTGTTCGTGAACTAAATAAATAGATGAACTATAGTATTAGTCCTTAAAGAGACAGTACAGAGACTTGAAGCAGTCCTCCAAAGTAACTTCGGGTCTCTTTACATTGCATTCATTAGCTACTCTTTGTTTGTGGAAGTCAAATTTTGAAAGTCTCCTGAAATTGAAAAAAAGAAGATTTTTCTTTCTTCTTCTCTCTCTCTCTCTCTCTTTATGTTGTTGAGGATTTCTCTGGCTCTCTCTAGGTCTGTTTTCTTGACCTATTCCATCATAACACACAGACTCTGTCCTACTCTCTAAATCTGACACCCTGACCCTCTACTCTCAACCTTCTCCACTCTCGCTCTCACTCTCTTTGCCTCATTTTTATTATTTCTCTTTAATCCACGTCTTAATGTGTCTGGCTTTAGGTCAGTTTAATATATACACAGACTTTTACTATTTTTTTCTTTCTGATTTCTCTTTATTTTCACGGATTCTTTCATTCTCACTCATCTTCCTCGTCTCTCGCTGTTTCTTTATCTTTCATTTAGCTCGTTCTGTCTGACCCTAATATTGATTCGCTTTCTCACTTTGTTTCCTTTTCAAATACGCATTCTCTTTCTCTCTGTCTATCTGTCTCCGTTTCCCCACACAAAATCTCTTTTCACTATCTTTCTGAATCACTTGCTCGCTTACTCCCTCACTCTCTCACTCATTTTCCAGTCCACTCACTTACTTACTCAAACCCCTTACTCACTCAAACCCGCTCAATCACCCACCAACCCATTCACTCACTCACTCACTCACTCACTCACTCACTCACTCACTCACTCACTCACTCACTCACTCACTCACTCACTCACTCACTCACTCACTCACTCACTCACTCTGACTGACTGACTGACTCACTCACTCACTCACTCACTATGACTGACTGACCCACTCACTCACTCACTCACTCATTCACTATGACTGACTAACTGACTGACTGACTGACTGACTCATTCACTCACTCACTCACTCACTATGACTGACTCACTCACTCACTGACTGACTGACTCACTCACTGACTCACTCACTCACTATGACTGACTGACTGGCTCACTCACTGACTCACTCACTCACTATGACTGACTGATTGACTCACTCACTGACTCACTCACTCACTATGACTGACTGACTCACTCACTCACTGACTCACTCACTCACTATGACTGACTGACTGACTGACTGACTGACTGACTCACTCACTGACTCACTCACTCACTCACTCACTATGACTGACTGACTGACTGACTGACTCACTCACTGACTCACTCACTCACTATGACTGACTGACTCACTCACTCACTGACTATGACTGACTGACTGACTCACTCACTGACTCACTCACTCACTATGACTGACTGACTGGCTCACTCACTCACAATCGTTCCTCATCCATTGATCTTCTCCCCATTTATCTAATCTTATTGGTCTCTGTTCTGCTGTCAGTGAGAATTAACCTCCCTTGGGCTTAACATTGTTACCTAGCCACTGAAATAGCCAACAGAGACTTTCGGACCAGGGCTGTCTTTTGTGTACGGTTCGTTCCCCTCTGGAACACTAAATTCGCATCAGCTGCCTCGTGTCCACGGAAATGCCTCATACTTAGCACTTAATGACCTTTTAAACGCTGAGAAATGAACCACCTCATCTATTTTTTTTTAAAGAAATAAACGCAGTCACGGAGCTCAAGGTGTCACAGGACGTATGCGATTTTCCAAGATTCGCGTTACTAAGTTTCATCATGTTGTGATGGAAAGGTCAGTGCTTTTCTAAACCGTTTTTATCTTTTGTATAACGGAAAACCAACCAAGAAAATAATGGTTTTAGAAGGTACATCACAGGCAAGAGAAAATAGATACAAATCTTCACACATAACAAGCTTTGATTGCAGTTTAGTATTGTGTGTCTACTCATTTGATTAAAATATTAGCTGTGTGTAAGTAGGGTGTCCTGGCGTGGTATCGACAACGTCACCCACATAATGTACCTTTGGTCATTGAGAAATATGGGCATTGAAACCATATTCTCCGTACATGTTAAGGCGTGGAGCACGGCTGTTTGCTTTCACCTAAAAGTGGCGTTTTCGTTATAATCTTGGAAATGTTGCAGCATTTATGGATGATGGTTATGGAAGGCCCCGGTATCACTGCGAACGAATTAAAATCCATAATTGCTCAACCGCCCGTGCTAGTGGAATCATCCTAAGTAATATATCATCTACCATACAAAGAAAGGTAGCTTCAGTCCCCATCATAGCAGTCGTCTCAGCACATGCTAAAAGACATGGATGATGTCCTTAGTCCGGTACATTCCGCTCATTCTTAAAATTTTGAAACTAGACACAAAACGTACAGTTTCTAGCTGACGTAAAACTTGTTGGTTAATGATATAAAGTAAAAAAAAAAAAGTAATGAGCTCCGTCACGCCAAGTGGCGTATAGGGAATATAGTGTTAGTGACCATACATTTTACAGATCTTCAGTACATTATTTTTGGGGTAATGTGCTCGGTATTACGCCCGTGCCACTTTACTTTCCCAGAAAAAAATCCGGTACCCATTTAAGGCTGGGTGAACCCGGAAGCGGTTGGTTGGGATCGAACCCTACCCCTTGTCCTTTGTAGACCAGTTCAATAACCACTGAGCTGTTTAATGATATGCCAGCAGTTAATCTTGTGCAAGGGGGGGGGGGAGGAGGGATGTTGATTTTATTTACCTGGAGTAACACACACAAGAAGATCAACTAAAGTATTCATGACAAACATCGGTGGGATTACTACTCATACATAGGAGGTGTTAGAGAGGTTGGGGAAGCTGGGATTAATTCTGAAGGTTGCTTGCAGACTTTACGTAGTGTACGAGTTATAGAGTATTTTTATTTTTTATTAAATTGCATGCCTGCGATGCGAAATATAGCCGTAACTCTATCAGGGGATGAGCAAAAGTCTACCTGATTGCCAAGCGAGAGATTTAATCTATTCAACAACCATTTCCTTAATGACACTCGACTCAACAATTAACTCTCGTAATTCAGCAAACACGTAAGATTTAAAAAAAAGTTCTCTGTTTGTTCACAATAGCTTTGAAGAACGAATCTATTGAGGGAAGTTTGCACATGAACAATAGTTGTTCTTCAGCAATAATGTCACCACTGTCAAACGATTTGGTTGTATGTGTTGGTTACTGGTTTACTACATTGTTATGTAGAGCTAGGCTTGACATATGGAAGTGAATCATGAACAATCTGACAACAGGCTAGAAAATCGTTGGAATTATCAGAAATGTTGACTTACATAGTAATGTTAAGAATTAAGTGTAAAGCCGGTGGAAGTGTTAGGAAATGTCAAAAGAAAAAGAAAGTTGATTAATGCCATCAGAATTAAACTATTAATATTTCACAATTATTTAATGTTGGGACGAGATCAACTAGAATATTTTGAAATAATAAGGAAAATTGATGAAAGGAGAGATAGAGTGATACAGAAAGAAAATATTTCTGACAATTTAAGAAAATGGTTTGGTTGGATGTCAATAAACGATCAGACATGATCGTCAAATATGGAGATAGAAAGTTGTGGAGAGAGGTGATCACATACGCCAGCAGTGATTGTATTTAATCATGCTCGTTAAGCTGGCTGGATCAGCGGTATACATACATCATAGATTACCAACGTCATGGATTATGTCCTCTAGAGAGCCATACAGTTTTCGTTGGGGCGCTGAGCTAACGGGGAACAGGAGCGTTATGTCAAACGTGAAAAACCATATTTAGTCAACCCTGGGATCTTGCCGGTCCAATATTTTCTACTTCTTTTATGTTGTGTATGTGTTATGTATCCCGATACATTGAATGACAAACAAATACGATCAGGCCTATTTAATGAGAATTGTGTTTTTTTAATTGTTTGACAAGCCTTGTTTTTTCACAAGTTGATTACCTGATACACAGGGAACGAGTCATGTATGGTCTATGTAATGAGAATTTTTCTTTAAAAATGGTTTAGTCTGTTTGTTTCTTAGGGTATAAAATGGTATTTGTGTCATGGAAAGCAAAGGCATCGCAATAGAATAAAAATTATGTACAGGTGTTTATGGAAGAAATAGGTCGTTATTATTATTATATGAAACGATGCATGATGATGATGATGAATTGTTTTGTATTGTTACTTCACTTAGGGAGAACTTATTAGGTAGAGAGAGAGGAAGAGAGAAAGATAACGTGGATAGGGGGATAACTATGGAGAGTGAATGAAAGAAATAACGAGAGGATTGAATAGTGTGTCACTGATAAAATGTGTAATACATGGTTCGAGAATTAAGTAATGCTACTGATTTTATTATGGTTAAGACAACATAACATCTATGAAGCAAAGCATGGAATCCAGAGAGACACTCTCATCTATGACCTGATAACTTTTCATCGCCGCCCGATAAGCAGACGACAAACAAGGCGCCATTTTGTTGACCTAGTTGGGGTGCATTGTTGTGTAATCAGCATGGAGCTAAGTTTAAACTCGGGAAAAGTGCCACTGGGACAGTTGAATTGATGGGAAAAATTTATGGGGATAATTCTTTATCTCGTGAACATTTATTCAGGTGGTGGTCATGATTTAAAAGTGGCGTGGAAGCGATTACAAATGCAACAAGGCATGTACATCTAATTTCTATTCATAATGCATGGAAAATTCCTTAAAAAAGTCAGGTAACGGTTACAAGAAGATCGTCATTTGTCTGTGCTAAAAGAAGATCGTTGTTTGACTGTGATACAAGAAGATCGTTGTTTGACTGTGATACAAGAAGATCGTTGTTTGACTGTGATACAAGAAGATCGTTGTTTGATTGTGATACAAGAAGATAGTTGTTTGACTGTGATACAAGAAGATCGTTGTTTGACTGTGATACAAGAAGATCGTTGTTTGACTGTGATACAAGAAGATCGTTGTTTGACTGTGATACATGAAGATCGTTGTTTGACTGTGATACAAGAAGATCGTTGTTTGACTGTGATACATGAAGATCGTTGTTTGACTGTGATACATGAAGATCGTTGTTTGACTGTGATACAAGAAGATCGTCATTTGTCTGTGCTAAAAGAAGATCGTTGTTTGACTGTGATACAAGAAGATCGTCATTTGTCTGTGCTAAAAGAAGATCGTTGTTTGACTGTGATACAAGAAGATCATTGTTTGACTGTGATACATGAAGATCGTTGTTTGACTGTGATACAAGAAGATCGTTGTTTGACTGTGATACATGAAGATCGTTGTTTGACTGTGATACAAGAAGATCGATGTTTGACTGTGATACATGCAGATCGTTGTTTGACTGTGATACAAGAAGATCGTCGTTTGTCTGTGCTAAAAGAAGATCGTTGTTTGACTGTGATACAAGAAGATCGTCGTTTGACTGTGATACAAGAAGATCGTTGTTTGACTGTGATACAAGAATATCGTTGTTTGACTGTGATACAAGAAGATCGTCGTTTGACTGTGATACAAGAAGATCGTTGTTTGACTGTGATACAAGAAGATCGTCGTTTGACTGTGATACAAGAAGATCGTTGTTTGACTGTGATACAAGAAGATCGTTGTTTGACTGTGATACAAGAAAATCGTTGTTTGACTGTGATACATGAAGATCGTTGTTTGACTGTGATACAAGAAAATCGTTGTTTGACTGTGATACATGAAGATCGTTGTTTGACTGTGATACAAGAAAATCGTTGTTTGACTGTGATACAAGAAAATCGTTGTTTGACTGTGATACAAGAAGATCGTTGTTTGACTGTGATACATGAAGATCGTTGTTTGACTGTGATACAAGAAAATCGTTGTTTGACTGTGATACATGAAGATCGTTGTTTGACTGTGATACAAGAAGATCGTCGTTTGTCTGTGCTAAAAGAAGATCGTTGTTTGACTGTGATACAAGAAGATCGTCTTTTGTCTGTGCTAAAAGAAGATCATTGTTTGACTGTGATACAAGAAGATCATTGTTTGACTGTGATACAAGAAGATCGTTGTTTGTCTGTGATACAAGAAGATCGTCGTTTGTCTGTGCTAAAAGAAGATCATTGTTTGACTGTGATACAAGAAGATCGTCGTTTGACTGTGATACAAGAAGATCTTTGTTTGACTGTGATACAAGAAGATCGTCGTTTGACTGTGATACAAGAAGATCTTTGTTTGACTGTGATACAAGAAGATCGTCGTTTGACTGTGATACAAGAAGATCTTTGTTTGACTGTGATACAAGAAGATCTTTGTTTGACTGTGATACAAGAAGATCGTCGTTTGACTGTGATACAAGAAGATCTTTGTTTGACTGTGATACAAGAAGATCGTCGTTTGACTGTGATACAAGAAGATCGTTGTTTGACTGTGATACAAGAAGATCGTCGTTTGACTGTGATATAAGAAGATCGTTGTTTGACTGTGATATAAGAAGATCGTTGTTTGACTGTGATACAAGAAGATCGTTGTTTGACTGTGATACAAGAAGATCGTTGTTTGACTGTGATACAAGAAGATCGTTGTTTGACTGTGATACAAGAAGATCGTTGTTTGACTGTGATACATGAAGATCGTTGTTTGACTGTGATACAAGAAGATCGTTGTTTGACTGTGATACAAGAAGATCGTTGTTTGACTGTGATACATGAAGATCGTTGTTTGACTGTGATATAAGAAGATCGTCGCTTGACTGTGATACAAGAAGATCGTTGTTTGACTGTGATACAAGAAGATCTTAGTTTGACTGTGATACAAGAAGATCGTCGTTTGACTGTGATACAAGAAGATCGTCGTTTGACTGTGATACATGCAGATCGTTGTTTGACTGTGATACATAAAGATCGTTGTTTGACTGTGATACATAAAGATCGTTGTTTGACTGTGATACAAGAAGATCGTTGTTTGACTGTGATACATGAAGTTCGTTGCTTGACTATGATACATAAAGATCGTTGTTTGTCTGTGATACAAGAAGATCGTCGTTTGACTGTGATACAAGAAGATCGTCGTTTGACTGTGATACATGCAGATCGTTGTTTGACTGTGATACAAGAAAATCGTTGTTTGACTGTGATACAAGAAGATCGTTGTTTGACTGTGATACAAGAAGATCTTAGTTTGACTGTGATACAAGAAGATCGTTGTTTGACTGTGATACATGAAGATCGTTGTTTGACTGTGATACATGCAGATCGTTGTTTGACTGTGATACATGAAGATCGTTGTTTGACTGAGGACGATGACAGATGAACTTAGCGTTAACTGAGAAACCATTCGTAAAATTTTAGTGGAAGATTTGGACAAGAAAAAAGTTGCTTGCCAGTTTGTACCACATTATCGTCAGCGTATTGACTAAAACCACCAGCATTTTAAGTACACAAAATACATAATCAAAACGTGTCGCAAAAAAAAAAACATTTCTTGAATTTGATTGTTGCAAATGATGAAACATGAATTGTCCGCTATGACCCCACAACTAAACCCCAAAGCTCTAAATAGAAGTCATCATCATCACCAAAAGGCAAAAAACAAAATTCGTCTTCAAAAGTCGAAAGTGAAGACAATGTTGGTATCTTCTAAGACAGCAAAGGAATTATTCACAAAAGAATTTATTCCAGAGGGACAGACTGTAACTGCCAAAGTTTATTTAAATATTTTGAGACGCCTGTTGAAAAGGATTCTTCGAGTCCGACCCGAGTAGTTAACTAATTTTTAGTTAGCTGAGTGGCAGTGTTCCCTAGCGTTTGGCCTTTCGTGGTAAGGCGCTGTGCTACTGAGTACGGGTTCGATCCTGCGTCGGTCCATATATTGTTCTTTGTTTCTTTTCTGTTTTTGATTATTTGTCATTTTCTCCGAGTGTTGTAAACATACCTCTTCCTCTGAATTGATTCACTAGTTAACACCTGACACTTTTTTCCTACTTCAGGATAATGCACCGGCTCACCGGTTATTGGCCCAATAACAAGTGTGTGTTCTCAACCATCCACCCCTATTTGTCTCATTATCATTACTTTCTATTTCCACAATAAAAATCACAATTGAAAGGACATTTCTTTTACGATACTGATGACATAGAAAGGGCCGTAACCTCGACTTTAACGGCAATTCCAACAGAAGAACTGCGGAGTTCGTTTCAATGTTTTTTTTTTAGATCGTGCCACTCGTTGTATCAATGCACAAGATGCTTACTTTGAATAAATACAGGTTTAACCTATTGTTTATTTAACTTTTAATGGAATTAATCTCATTACTTAATTGTTGTACATTGTAGATCAGTGTTCAATTTAGAGATTTATATGAATATGAAAGAGAGGAGAGTTGATATAAAAGAGATGAGCGTTGATATGAAAGAGGAGAGTTGATATAAAAGAGATGAGCGTTGATATGAAAGAGAGGAGAGTTGATATGAAAGAGACAATTTAAAAAAAATTTTTAAAGTGGTATGGTAACAGCTTTACGTAGGTAAATAACAAAAACAAAAGTGGACGTGTCGACCATGTTGGCCTTTAGCTGGAACAACAAACAAAAACACAAAAATATATATAAGGATGTGTACACAAATCTAACTACATAGCGACAATATGCTAGATACTCAAGAAAGGAAATAAAAAAAGGTCACTTCCCTGCGATTCAGAGCTTGGTCAGTTTCTGACTAGAGCTAAGCGGGCGGTCTGACCAACTATATATCTCACTGACCATGCAGTCAGATGAGAAAGATATGAAAGGAAGTAGAGTTGATATGAATAAGAGGAGAGATGATGTAAAAAAGAAGTGAATTGATGAAATGAAAGAGAAGAGAGTTGATATGAAAGAGAAGGGATTTGATATGAAAGAGAAGGGATTTGATATGAAAAAGAGGGGAGTTTATCTGAGAAAGGGAGAGATCGAGTGATGAATTGGTTACTGATAAAAGCAGTAGGTTAAGACTATGTTGTGAGAGAGATTTAGAACTAAAGTAAAGAGAGAGAGAAAGAGTGATAGACGAAGAAAGAGTTGCTATGAGAGATAGTAAATACTAATGTGAAAAGCAAGTGAGAATTTGAGTGAGATAGAAGGAAAAAAAAACAGAGCGAGATCGGGAAGGAAACGCGAGTGAGAGAAGGAGAAAGTTCTACTTGACGCTCTAAGTTGATTTCCTTCTGGCCTGATTCAGATCAAATCCTCGATCACTCAAGGACTGCCTTAAGTTGTCCTCCTCTCTAAATTTGGCTCATCCTGTTTGTTTGCTACGTTCAGTTACCTCAGCTACACACTCCCCTTGTTGGTACGTTGTCCTACCGCGCCAATACTCAGCTCATCCTTTTTGGTGTTATTTATGAATGCGTTATGTTGTTTGCTATTGATTCACAAACCTTTGAGTTCTGCTATTTTTGGCCCCAGTTGGATGAATTGTATTGCTGGGGAGTGTATGGATTTTATGTCCGTCCAAGCGTGTGTACCTAGCATAAGAGTGCAGGTTATAAATATTTAATTTGGGAGATTTAGTGAAAACTTTCACTTTGCGTGTGAGCTTTGAGGAAGTAAAGATATGGGTAACCTTTTCATCTTACTGTAAAAAGAATTTGTTGTGTGAACTTGCTCAGCTGTTTAGTTTCTCTCTTTTATTTGTCGAGGAAAACTCTACGCGATGATTTTTATTTTGTCTTTTTAAAGAGAAAAACGCGAGTGAAGAGACATTGAGATACATAGATCTTCTTTGTTCTCATTTCTTCCTATCGTTCCATTTCTTCCTATCGTTCCATTTCTTCCTATTGTCCCATTTCTTCCTATCGTTCCATTTCTTCCTAGCGTTCACCCGTAAAGTAGGTGTGGATGCATTGTGCTGCTAGTTTACGACAAATTCATGATATCTGCACCTTTCGGCCCGACACATCCGTCTTTCGTATGTGTAGATTTTGCTTTACAATTTACAATTTAGCTTACGGCGGTGGCCACTTTTTTGTGTATAGAATCTGTTCCACTTTTTGTTTCGGTTAACGGTTCTTTAACGTGCGTAAGTGCACACGACACCTCCTGTTTTTCACCGTTTTCTGTTAAGACTAGGCATCGTATCTAATTACCATGATAACAGAGGGAAGGTTAAAGGCACTAAGAAACCATGATTTAGAAGTGAAAATTTCCATCGACTGCGACAGGATTTGAACTCGTGACTTTCCTGTGTTACACTCTGACCTCTCTATTCCCCTTCTTTGGTCGAATGGCAAGTTACGTAGTTCTGTGTTCTGGACTTCACACCAAAAGAGTTCATCTTCAAGTCCTTGTTTCGTATCGTCGACTGTTCACGTTCTCTATACAAAGCTGCAGTTATGTTTTTAATGATTGTCTTTTAGAGAAAACCCAAGAAAGGAGAATGAAGTATTTGAGTCTGTCTATCCGACATATTCAACTTTTGTCACGGCAACTTCCGTCACGATTAAGCCTATAAAGAGGTATTGACACTAAAGCCTGTTTTATTTTATGTAAACAAGAATGAAGTAAGTAAAGTAAAAGTAAATTGACATGTCACGCCAAATGGTGTATATGGTATTCATCATCATGTGCCATACCGGTTGGCATAGGTGATATTGTCCTTCCATAATCTTCTATCTACAGTGCATCGTATCAGTTCTGTTGTTGACTGTTTTCCATACCATGACACCAAGTTATCCAGTATTTTCTGTCTTTGGCCCTCGGCGATCTCTCTTTCCTTTTATTTTGCCAGTTGTACTAAGTATTCCAACATTCCTCTTCTCATGATGTGCCCAAAAAATGTTGATTGTTTCTTTCTGATGTTTTTTTTTTAAGTAGCCTTTTGTTTTGGTCTCTTTGAGAACTTCCTCATTGGTCTTTTTAGCTTCCCAGGGAACTTTCAACATTCTTCTGAGGAATCCCATTTCTGTGGCCTCTAATCGTCTTTTTATTTGTTTGTTTACTGTCCATGATTCGCTTCCATAGGTCAGAATTGGTCCTATATAGCACCGATGAACTCTATTTCTCATTTCTATTAACATAGATTTGTTGCATAAGATATTTTTCATTTTCTTAAATGCTGTTTTGGCCTGAGCAATTCTGCTTGTTATTTATGTAGCGCATCTTCCATCTGATGTTATTTGGTTATTTGGTTATGGAAGGCCCCGGTATCACTGCAAACGAATTAAAATCCATAATTGCTCAACCGCCCGTGCCAGTGGAATCATCCGAATTTCTAACTCATCTCCCAAACAAAGAAAGGTAGCTGTAGTCCCCATCATAGCAGTCTCAGCACACGCCAAAAGACATAAGGCGAAACCGCACAGAAAGTGAACACAGCCAACTGTTCCCTGTCATACGATATCAGCATTCATCGTAAACAATTGGAATATCGGAACATGATGTTATTATTGTGCCCAAGCATTTCAGATGTTGCGCTTGTTTCAAATATGTCCTGTTTATTTTTATGCTACATGCTGGTGCTGATTGTTTCTTCCATATGACCATTACTTCTGTTTTATTACTATTCAGACTGAGACCATTCTTGTTGCTTTCTTTTGCTATTATGTCTATCATATCTTGTAGTTCATTCTCTGTCTCTGCTAGTAAAACTGTGTCATCCGCATTATACTGTATTCGTGACCATAATTGTTATCCTCTGTAATCCAGTTCACTAACCACTGAGGTATCGCGGCTAAACAAGAATGAATGCCTCTTACTAAAATATAGAATTCCATTGTTCTGTTTTACATTAATCTTCTTATTTCCTTGTCTTTCTTCTTCTTCCTTTCCTCTTTTTCGTCTTTTCTAATTTTTATTTTCACTTTTTTGGGTTATTTTTCAAGTACCTTACCTGTTGACTTCTTTATTAATTGAGGTGTTAACCTTCTACAGTGCATTCTTGCAATAAGTTTTGTATATTTTTGTCTGTTTCCCCATACATCTGTCTTTTTTTTTCTGTTTCCCCATATCGCTGTAAGCCTTGGAAAGTTGTGCAAATCAAAACTCTTCAGCACAAACACAAAACTTAGACTATTCAAATCAAATGTACTATCGACCCTTACGTATGCGTGTGAAAGCTGGAAAACAACAAGAGACATAGAAACAAAGTTAAACGCATTTGAAAATAAATGTCTAAGGAAAATACTTGGTATAGCGTGGAACGAATTCAAAACAAACTAGAGAAATTAGAGAAATCGCCAATCAACCACTAATATCTTCAGTAATAAAGAAAGGACGATGGTCATATGTTGGGCATGTGATAAGAAGAGATAATAACCGAATAGCAAAGCAAGCCCTCATGTGGGAAACAACAGGTAAGAGGAAAAGAGGAAGACCCAGAGAGACACTGAGAAGAACATTGATGAGAGAGGCAAGAGCAGCAGGAATCGGCTCCCTCAATGAGATAGAGCTGCTTGCACAGAACAGAGACAAATGGCGAGATTTGATAAAATGTGTTTAATTAAAAGAATTGAAAACTACTAGTACAAAAATTCAGATAAGAGAGGGAGTATCATGGTCTACGCCCTATGGGCCGGCTACGGCTCCAACGGTCAATAGATAGATATCGCTGTCTTTTATTCTCTGCCCCATACCCCTGTCTATTTTTTCTGTTCTCACATACCTATGTCTTTTTTTGTTTCCCCATACCTCTCTTATTTTCTGTTTCCCCATACCTCTGTCTTTTTTCTGTTTCCCCATACCTCAGTCTTTCTTCTGTTTCCCCAAACCTCAGTCTCTTTTTTTCTGTTTCCCCAAACCTCAGTCTTTCTTCTGTTTCCCCAAACCTCAGTCTCTTTTTTTCTGTTTCCCCAAACCTCAGTCTCTTTTTTTCTGTTTCCCCAAACCTCAGTCTCTTTTTTTCTGTTTCCCCAAACCTCAGTCTCTTTTTTTCCGTTTCCCCATACCTCAGTCTTTCTTCTGTTTCCCCAAACCTCAGTCTCTTTTTTTCTGTTTCCCCAAACCTCAGTCTCTTTTTTCTGTTTCCCCATACCTCTGTCTTTTTTCTGTTTCCCCATACCTCAGTCTTTCTTATGTTTCCCCAAACCTCAGTCTCTTTTTTTTCTGTTTCCCCAAACCTCAGTCTCTTTTTTTGTGTGACCCCATGCCTCTGCCTTTTTTTTATTTTCCCCATACCACTGTCTTTCTTTTTCTGTTTTCCATACCTCAGCCATTTTTTCTTCTGTTTCCCCATACTTCTGTCATTTTGTTTTCTTTCTCCATAAGTCAGTTTTTTTTTCTGTTTCCAGCTACCTCAGTCTCTCTTTTTCTGTTTACTCATACTTCTGTCATTTTGTCTGCTTCCCCATACCTCTGTCTTTTTTTAGTATGTTTCCCCATATCTGTCTATTTTTTTCTGCTTCGCCATACTTTCGCCATCGTCTCTTTTTTTCTGGTTCCCCATAAAATAAATGTAAAGTACCCCCGTCACGCCAAGTGGCGTATAGGGGACATGGTGTTAGTGACAATTAATTTTACAGTCCCACGGCACATGATTTTATGGGTTAATGTTGTCGGTATTACGCCCGTGCCGCTTTACTTTCCCAGAAAAAAAAATCCAGTACCCATTAAAGGCTGGGTGAACCGGAAGCCGTCGGTTGGGATCGAACCCTACCTCTTGTTCTTTGTAGTCCAATTCACTAACCACTGAGCCATCGCGACCTGTTTCCCCATACCTCTGTCCATTTTTTATGTTTCCCCATACCTCTGTCCATTTTTTATGTTTCCCCATACCTCTGTCCATTTTTTATGTTTCCCCATACCTCTGTCCATTTTTTATGTTTCCCCATACCTCTGTCCATTTTTTATGTTTCCCCATACCTCTGTCCATTTTTTATGTTTCCCCATACCTCTGTCCATTTTTTATGTTTCCCCATACCTCTGTCCATTTTTATGTTTCCCCATACCTCTGTCCATTTTTAATGCTTCCCCATACCTCTGTCCATTTTTAATGTTTTCCCATGCCTCTGTCCATTTTGTATGTTTCCCCATACCTCTGTCCATTTTTTATGTTTCCCCATACCTCTGTCTCTTTTTTTTTGTTTCACCATAACTCAGTCTCTTCTTTTTCTATTTCTCCATACCTCTTATCTTTATTGTGTTTACTTATACCTCTGTCTTTTTGTTTTGTTTCTCCATACTTCTGTCTCTTTTTTTCTGCCCCCCCCCCCATACCTCTGTCATTTTTTTCTGTTTTTCCATTCCTCCGTCAATTTGTTTCTGCTTCACCATAACTTTGTTTCTATTTTTTCAGTTTCCCCATACATAATTGTTTCCGGTTGTATCCAATATCAAGGAATTATTTTTCTCCGGCTTGGTATAGAACCGTTGATCAGAGGTTTAACAAGCCCCTTTCGTAAGAACGATTTTGTTAATGAAACGTAGACCTGATACAGACCACTAATATCTTCAGAAATAAAGAAAAGACGATGGTCATATGTTGGACATGTGATGAGAAGAGATAATAACCGAATAACAAAGCAAGCCCTCATGTGGGAAACAACAGGTAAGAGGAAAAGATGAAGACCCAGAGAGACACTGAGAAGAACGTTGATGAGAGAGGCAAGAGCAGCAGGAATCGGCTCCCTCAATGAGATAGAGCTGCTTGCACAGAACAGAGACAAATGGCGAGAATTGATAAAATATCTTTAAAAGAATTGAAAACTGCTAGAACAAAAATGCAGATAAGAGAGGGAGTTTCTTGGTCTACGCACTATGGGCCGGCTACGGCTCGAAAGGTCAATAGATAGATAGATACATAGTCTCTTTTTTTCTGTATCTACATACCTCCTCTGTCTCTTTTTTTTCTGTCCCCCCATATCTGTTTATTATTTTATTAATTTCCCCATACCCCATTCTCTTTTTTCTGTTTCACCATACCTCTGTGTATATTTGTTAAATGTTTCCCCATACCTCTATCTTTCTGTTTTGATTCCTCATACCTCTGTCTCTTTTTTTCTGTATCCCAACATCTTACATTCGACAGCATCCATAGAGATTCTTTGTGAAAAATTCTGAAGCAATATGGCTTCCCCCCAAAAAAAAAATGATGGATACACATGTGCAGTTCGTACAGAGGAAGGACTGAGCGAATGTTTCCCAATAGAAACTGTGGTTAAACAATGATGCATTTTATCACCCTTGTTATTTGGAATTGTTATGGACTTTATAATTAAGAAATGCAACACTGGTAGCAAAAGCATCGAATAGATACTTTGAGACCATTTGGTGGACCTCGACTTTTATGATCACATAGTCCTCATCAGCAGCAGATAAAAACGAAGCAGGAAAACACAAATGAATTATCATCTATAGCCAGCAAAATTGGGCTTGAGATCAATCATGAAAAGACTAAAGTCATGAAAAGCTTAATTCCAACAGATGACAGAATAGAGATACCGTATGATTTATTATTTCAAGAATTGTTGTCAATATTTGTAGTACAGATTTAGACTAGAAACATCGGCAGCTTTCATCAGAATATTAGCTCTCTCGCTCTTACACTTGCTATTTTCATATTGTGTTTGTTGGTCACCATGACACCGTAAGTTTGTGTCGCTGTTTCTGATTGGTTGTGATGTTGGCGTATGACCTGGACCTTGTGTTATTTTTTTGTATACCCTACATCGGACGCTCAGAGCAGCATATTTTTTTTTCTTCTCTATATAAATTAAATTTTAAACTCTTCCCCTTGTCTCAGTTTTCGGTTTTCTAATTAAATTTTCATTTACCATCATGTATTCACTTTTTAAGACACATGTTTATTGAAATTTCTGCATGCCAAAACATGTTCTCTTTCTGTTATTTTTTTCCCCTTTAAAACTGCATTATGCTTCTTTCTCATTCTTATATATATATATATATATATATATATATATATATATATATATATATATATATATATAAGAGTACTCTCCTTTGCACACTGTATGATTATACAGTGCAAGGGCTCACTTTTTTTTACGAGTACTAGCATTGGTGTCAAAGCAGAAGAATTTGGGTAAAACGTCGTTACAAACTCTGTAAGGCAAATATATGAATGGAAAAAGTAACATATAAATGGTATGTTGCAGAGTTATGGAATAGGAGTCCACATAAACGTTTTGATCTATAGTCTTCATCAGGAGACAAAGACACGATAAGCTTAATGGAAACTTGGATGAGAGGTGATTTAGTATTTATCGGTAAAGAACCTAGAAGCTATGACAGTCGCATACATGTATGGTGTTGGGATTGTCTGAGCAATGTCTGCAAAAGTCATAACTCCTTTTAGATTTCATTTATTTTGCATGGATATTACTGCGTTGAAATGACGCTGTTGCTAGATATGCGGTCGTGTGTTTAAAATTCAGTTTTCATTCTGCTAAAGCTTAGATTGACAGTTACATAGCTTAAGAGATTCGATGGTAATACGGGGCCAAGTTAAAATACCGCAGGCCTATATTTTTTTTCCCCTTGACATTGGGCGTTTTTCTAAAGACTTTTCTATGTACATATTCTCCTCTTCTTCTCTTCTTCTTCATTGATGCGCTGCTGCTATACATTTAAACCATCATAGGTTACACACAAGCAAGACTGAGGTCTTCACCGGTTCCCCAAAGCTTGTCATACAGGGTTATTTCTGTGGGCCATATTTGTGTTCTTGTGGGTGTCGAGAATGCTTTAATACCGTAGTATATGCTCTGGAGTCTGTCTGAACGCTCCACAATTGCATGTTGCAAAGTCACTAGGTAGAATTGGATGGAAGGAAAAGAAAACAAACGATGAAGTCTTAAAACAACTAAAAATGAAAAGAGAACTTCTGAACACAATTAGAACAAGACAAATGCGATTCTTGGGCCATGTTAAAAGACACAACAGCCTACTGAAAGTGATCCTGGAGGGGAAAATACAAGGTAACAGAGGCAGAGGCAGACCAAGATTAACATGGACGAGTAACATCAAAAGATGGACAAATCAACCGATGACAACCTGCACCATCAAAGCAAGAGATAGAGCAGAATGGCGCTCCATGGTAGCCAACCTTCGTTGCGGAGACGGCACTCAATGATGAAAGTCACTAAGTTTATTTTGTGTAGGTGTGCAACACCTATTGGCTCAGATGTTTCTATTCTAATTCTGAAGATATTGGTCTGCATATATATGTTCAGCTTTATAAAGCTGTCATATTTTGGCTCATATTGTCAGTGTGACTCTCTCCATTTTGTTTTCCTAGTTTGCTTCAGGATTATCTTTATTCCTTGAGGTTCTGAGGTTGCTTGAACTGTTTAAGGCTCCAGCCTGCTTTAGCCAGTTCATCTGCTTTCTCGTTCCCATGGATACCACAGTTTGCGGTTATCTACTGCAGAACTAGTTCTGTTTGTTCTGACAGCGTGCATTTATTGTTTCTTATTTTCTGGAAAAGTGTTCTGTTTGGGGCTTGATTTCGCTTCTATGGCTGACTTTGCATTGCCGACTTTGACAGTCGTTGGAGTTAGTACCCCTTGTTTGGTGAGCGCTTGAATCGCTGTTTGGAGTGCCACCTCTTGTACTGTGAAATGCGTGTACCCTTCTCAGGCTGGAAGATAATATGTTTATGTCTTTCCACTGGGTTAAGTTATGTAGATACAACTGACGATGCGAGTCTGATAATAATAATGTTCCATACCGGTTGGCGTAGGCGATCATGTCCCTCCACAATCTTCTATCTACAGTGCATCGTATCAATTCTGTTGTTGACCGTTTTCCATGCCATGACACCAAGCTATCCAGTATTTTTTTCTCTTTGTCGTCCGCGATCTCTCTTTCCTTTTATTTTGCCAGTTATTTATTAAACCAAGTATTCCAACTTTCCTCTTCTCATGATGCGCCTGAAAAATGTTGATTGTTTCTTACTGATTTTTTTTGGTACACCCCTTTTGGTGTTGGCCTCTTTGTGAGAATTTCCTCATTGGTCTTTTTAGTTGTCCAGGGAACTTTCAACATTTTTCTGAGAAATCCCACCTCTGTAGCCAATATTCGTCTTTCATTCGTTTGTCTACTGTCCATGATTCGTTTCCATAGGTCAGAATTGGTTCTATTTAGCACTGATGAACTCTCTTTCTCACTTCTATTAACATAGATTTCTTGTATAAGATATTTTTCATTTTTTGAAATGCTATTTTGGCAGAGCTATTCTGCTGTTTATTTCTGTGGTGCATCTTCCATCTGATGTTATTATTGTCCCCAAGTATTTGACGCGTTACACTTGTTCCATATTTCTCCTGTTTATTTATATGCTGCATGATGATGATGCTTATTTCTTCGATATGACCATTACTACTGTTTTCTCACTATTCATAATGAGAATTTTCTTGTTGCTTTCTTTTACTATTATGCCTATCATTTCTTGTAGTTCATTCTCTGTCTAACATGTTCTACAGGATTGCCCCCAGTACACAGACCTGAGAAGTACAACGTAGTACACAACCACCTCCCTGGAAGAGAAACTATGTGGGGCAATCGAATCACTTAAACTGACAGCTGACTTCATAAGATAATCTGGAATCCTACTCTGATTGAGACTTGATCGCAGAGAGAGAGAGAGAGAGAGAGAGAGAGAGAGATTCTCTGTCTCTGCTATTAAGACTGTGTCATCCGCATATCGCAAATTTTTTATGTTGTGACCGTTGACTTCAATTCCTTTTTGTACTATACATCTCATAATATATTCTCTGCAAAGTGAAAACAAATCCGGTGACAGAACACATCCTAGTCTGACTCCTTGTTTTATATATTGGAAATGTCTTGTTTGGTTGCTAATTCGTATTGCTGCTGTTTGTTGCCAGTACATGTTGTTTTATGATTCGCAGATCCTTGTGAGTCTGATATCCACTTTTAATAACTGAAATGTTCTTCTTTTTCACGCCTTTCATGTACAATCATACACCCATATCTATAGCCATCTCAGCTCCCAGTTCTCATCTCAACATTATAAATATATAGGTTTGGCTTTACCGACTAAAGAGTATCAGACAGATAAGGAATCATTGTTGAACTCTACTTCATTCTCATTGGCTTAACGCTGGCACGTTTAAACACTTCAGCGTGTAATCTGGTCCGCCACGAGATCAATCAAGCTAACACAGCCTTTCACGCCACAGCTTGTGATTAATGCAACCATGTTCATCAATAATTTACTCGAAATCATGATTATCATATTTATCAATATTTTGTTTCGTTATATTGTATTATGTAATATTGTTATCGTTACTTCTCTACACTTAATAATTTATGTTTCGCCTTTATATTGATGCGTTTTACATTGAATTAAATGTTATATGATTTGTATGAATTAAATTACATGCACTATTTCATTGTTTTTAATCTTTTAAATTGATCTTAAAGGTGAACCTACTAACATGCTACCATTAAAAATGAGATTACTGCCGTGCTAGACAGACCAACCGACATGCAGGAAAGCAGAACAGCAGGCACGCAAATGAAAAGCAGACACAAATGAATGCAAAGAGAAGGGAAAGAAAATAAGTAAAAAGGAAGGCAAGCAAATACTCAGACAGGCTTGAAGACTGTTAAGCAGAGGAGCAGACAGTTAGGCAGGTGAAATATTACAAGGCGGCAGACATGTAAACGTCTGTTACAAGCATTAAATTAAGGTAGGCGAAAGACAAGCACAAGGACAAGGAAGCAGACGAACATGAAAGCTGAAAATTAGGCAGGCAAGGAAGCAGAAATTCTGTAGGACTGAAATGATAAGGAAGCTGAACGTTAGGATGACAGAAAGACAAGGAAGCAGAAAATTAGGAGGACAGAAATGATAAGAAAGCAGAAACTCTGACAGGCAGAAAGACAAAGAAGCAGAAACTCTGGCAGGTAGAAAGGCAAGGAAGCAGAAACTCTGACAGGTAGAAAGACAAGGAAGCAGAAACTCTGGCAGGTAGAAAGACAAGGAAGCAGAAACTCTGGCAGGTAGAAAGGCGAGGAAGCAGAAAGTCAGGAGGAAAGAAAGGCACGAATGCAGAAACTCTGGGAGATAGACAGACAAGAAAGCAGAAAGTCAATACAGAAAAGACAAGGAAACAAAAAAGTCGGGACAGAAATGACAAGGAAGCAAAAACTCGGGCAAGTAGAAAGGCAGAAAGTCAGACAAGCAGGCAGGATGCTAGGTGGCTTTACCTTGACAAAGCCTTCCCAATCAGTTAGTTTTTGTATTGCGTTCACAATCAGCGATCTCCTTTGCTGTTGACAAACATTTATTAACAGATAGGAAGGATCTCCCATTTGTTTCGTTACAAGAGGCAACCTCTAAGAGCGTATATGCCATGATTTGGAGTCAGAATCTTCTCTACATAGAACAGACATCGTAGGAAAACGTTGCCGGGTAGAGTGACATTGCTGAGAATCCTTGCACGATCCACTGCCTCGTTATTTGTTGCTGTATTATTCAATAAGGTTTAAAGTTATCAGCCAGACAGCGCGTGGCAAACAAATTCATTATTTACTTCATGTTAGGTGTGCAGTCTACGCTTCGTTGATCGAAAGTATTTCAGCACATGTGACGGCAACTTTGATGTTGATGGTCAACATGTGTGTTTGTTATTTATTTATTGTTCTTAAACTATGGTGTCCCTAACTAGGGATATTGAAGCTATACCCATCTTTTTTCTCAGCTCTGCACCAAAGTGAGCCAATTATTGAGGACCTGAAATAGTTAACCACTGTTTATTAAGTCCATGGTCACTTGGAAGTGTTTTGAACATTCTGTACAGTTAGCCATGATTTGAGAAATGGTTCTGCACACATAGCCATGAGATGAAAAGTCCAAGCAAATTAAATATTATTGCAAACCGAATTGTAAAATTCCGTAGCCCCGTTACTGTATGTGTGACCGCGGGGGTATCATTTTCGGGCAGCTTATCATAGATGATAATCTATCTTTCATTGTTGTAGATGACAATGATGATGAAGGAGATGGCAATTAAGACGGGCACAGCCAGAAACGAGAAACTTAGTGGCGTATAAGAAGACTTATCAACCAACACAGAACTGGAGTCGTCAGTCGTTGGACACTACGGGACTTGCTGAGGAGGGAATCTGAGCACGTATGGACATGTTCGGAGTGCAATGATGATGACCCGCTAATAATTCAATAACTCAATCTTCTTTCAGGCTGAGCGTATGTTTTGACACCTTCTCATGATGCTCCGAAAGTGTATTTAAGTAGACATGATCACTATCAATATAGAAGTTAGAACATATCCGTCTTTCTCTTGAGAATTGATGTCCAAGGCTAAAAATGTCTGATCAGGTTGCACTTAACCTTGATACTCACATGAAAACAGTGAATTATTACGAGAGTGGTTCTGGTGTTATGCTAGGAAAAGAAATATGGGAGAAACCTCGTTCAAGACTTGAGCTATGCATAAATTACATTAGTGCCCATATTTCGTTTTAATTATCAGCATATTTTTTTTTTATATACGTCAGCACCACATCAAGTCTTCTTTATTTTTCATGAGAAAGAAAAGAAAATTACAGACATCCATTTAATTGTGAGTGAGCGTAGTTCATTCGGTCTATGAAATTAACCTGACCATTTGTAATAAGGGAAGCTGTTCACAGTCTACTTCTCTGCTCCAGCTCTTACAGCCAGGCATTCTTCTCTAATAATGAGGTTTAATGCCTGCGTGAGTTCATGAAGTCCAGAAACAGCGTGTTGTGTTGAGTTATCTTTTGTTGATATCTCAAGGGACGACCACGTGTCAACAGTGCAAACGATTATTCCACTACACCTCACACACACATACACTCATACGCGCGCACACACAAAACTTATACAAAGTTTCAAGGTCCGCTCGATAATAAATAGTCATCTTCATAGTTTATTCTTTTGGGGTAAAGGACGTTTAAACACGCATCGTGGCGATACTCATATTGCTTCTTCTTCTACCTTTCAGCTCCATGTGGAACATAGGTCTTCAATAAACACTTTCAAAGTCGTTCTGTTTCTTGCTATTCTGTTAAGATCATTCCATGTCTTCCCCATCTTCTTCATATCTGCTTCTATCTGTCTTCTCCAAGAATTCCTCGATCTTCCTCTTTGTCTTTTCCCCTGGGGATTCCAAAAAAGGGCATGTTGTGTAGTACTCTCAGTTGGCTTCCGCAGTGTGTGTCCTATCCAGCGCCAACGTCTTCGCTGTATCTCTTTATCCACTGGTATTTGACTGGTAAATTTTCATAATTCTATGTTAGTGATTTTGTCATGCCATTTCCATCCTTTTATTCTGCGTAAGCATCCATTGAAAATCTGTATCTTCACGATTGTCAGTTTTGTTGTTCTCCATGTTTCACAGCCATATAATAGGACTGACTTAACATTGGAGTTGAAAATTTTATTTTTGTATTTAACCTAATTTCTTTGGACTTTTATATATTTTCCAGTGCAGCAAAAGCTCCTCTTGCTTTTGATATCATATATACCAAATATAGACTAACAATCTAACATATATATCAGATATATGTAAGATTGTACGTCTAGTAGAGGTATTTCTCCTAATTTTATTTGGTTATTGCCAACTGCATTAATTCTCATAATGTTGGTCTTATCTCTATTAATTTTCAGTCCTAGCTGTTGTGATCTCTCATCAAGCATACTCATTTTAACCTGCATCTGTTGATGGCTGTGTGATAGGAGAGCTATGTCATCAGCAAAGTCTAAATCATCAAGTTGCTTGGACAGTGACCACTGGATTCCATTTCTGTTGTTTTGAGTTATTCTCGTAATCCAATCTATGGCCAGTAGAAAGAGAAATGGAAACAGAGGGCATCCCTGCCTTACTCCTGTTCTTATTTCAAATGCTTCTGTAAGCTGCCCTTCATGCACCACACTACATTTCATTCCTTCATACATTGTTTCTATCAGGTTTATAAACTTTGTGGGGATTCCGTAATGACTCAGCAGCTTCCAAAACATTCATCTGTCTATACCATCAAATGCCTTTTCGGAATCTATGAATCCAATATAAAGTGGGGACTGTAGTTTTAAACTTTGCTCAACTATTATATGTGTAGGGTAGTTATTTGATGAGCACATTATCTGTTCTTCCTAATACCTGCTTGTTCATCTCTCAAATGTTTCTCTATGGCCTCATTTAGTCTCTCCAGAATGATTCTGCTTAATATTTTTCCTGGCACTGATAGTAGCATAATTCCTCTATAATTTGTACACTCCTGTAAACTTCCTTTCTTTGGTAGTATGATCATATAACCTTCTTTCCAGTCTTTAGGTATTTCTTCCCTCTCCCAAATTTTATCTAGTAGATTATGTAACATCTTGGTAGAGGTGTTAATATCTGCTTTGATGGCTTCCGAAGGAATTTCATCTGGTCCTGTGGCTTTACCATTATTTAATAGTTTGATGGCTTTCATTATTTCTTCTTTACTTGGTTTTCCACAGTTAACATGTAACTCTTCTTCTGCTGGTAGTATATCTGGAGGATTATTTGAGCCGGGTCTGTTCAAAAGTTCTTCGAAGTGCTCTTTTCATTTCTCCATTTGTTCCCTTATATTGCTAAGCAGGTTTCCTTTCTTATCTTTAATAAAGACATTGATCTGTTTGTATTTTCCACTTAATTTCTTTATGCTGTTGTACAGTTCTTTCATATTCCATTTATTTGCTGCCTCCTCTGCCTCTTTAGCTAGTCCATCTATATATTTCTTCTTATCCCTTTTAATGCATCTTCTCATTTCTTTGTTAACCTCTGTGTAAGCTTCCTGTGACTTGGCTTTATTACTTCTCGTTTTGCTTTTATCTATGTCTGCTTTATTGTTCTTTCTTTCTTTAATTTTATCCAGGGTCTCTGCTGTCATCCATGCCTTATTATCTCTTTTCCCGAGCGTTTCTTCGCTTATGTCTTTTACCTGTTTCCAATGATCTTCTATATTTATTGTATTTTCTGGTTGTTGGAGGACTTGGTATTTGTTTGATATTGTGACTGTGAATTTATCTTTAATTCCTTGTTCTTAAAGAAACTCTACATTGAAATACTTTCTACCCTTATTCGTTGTAGTATATCTTTTTAGTTTAAGTTTAAGTTTGGCTATCAGAAGATGATGATCTGAAGCTACATCAGTAGTAGCGGTGGCTGTGAATGCAACAGAAAAGTGGAATAACATGCACCGAAATACAATAGATTTGGCACCGACTTTGCACCGACTTTGCACCAAAACGGTGCCAAAAAAAAAAATTATTTTTTTTTTCGAATTCGCGATTTTTTCGAACTTCATTATTTTTTGGGGGAATTTTTTTTTTTTTTTTGGTGTTCGTCAGTTTGTCGAATCACTGAGAGCTTAACTCAGGTAAATTCAATAGAGACTCGGTGCTAATCCGTGTCCGGTGATCGTCGCTCGCTGTGTGAAATTTGTGAAAGAGTATTTTAAAAGAGTATGTGAAAGTAAACAGAATTATTTAAAAAATATGTATTTGTGAAAGTAAACTCAGAATTATTAAAAATAAAAAAAAAAATAAATAAAAAAAACAGTCTCCCTTCAGGGTTCGAACACGGGTCTACTACGTGACAGGCCAGGCAACATGTAAAAAAAAAATGCTGACAAGCAATAACATTGAAAGGTTAGTTTTGTCGAACGGTCTCCTGTGTTTCTGAGAGCTTAACCGCAGGTAAATTCAATAGAGACTCGGTGCTAATCCGGTGATCGTCGCTCCGTGTCCGGTGATCGCCTCGCTCGTGTTAGAAATTTGTGAAAGAGTATTTTAAAAGAGTATGTGATAAATATGTTTCAAAACGTTAAGAAATATAGTTAAATGTGATAAAACTGATTTTTAAAAAAGGCGAAATAATAAAAACTATGAAAAAAAAATAAGCTGTAAATACTGACGGAAAACTAGTCAAGAAACTGGAATGACATTTTTGTTGACTGGGCTAGTGGTACTTGAGGAATGCTATTGTTAGAATCGCTTACAAGGAATCGTGGTCATTGTTAGGAGCTGCATTGTTAGGCTCCGTGTTTAGAGTTAAAGTTAGGTAGAGGCATGTCGGGGACAGCGGTTCTAAAAGGGGGTATCTCGCGGGTCGGATGGCGGGTCGTCGTGCGGGTGGGGAAAGGTGCCTTTATTGGTTATCATCATGTGTGTGTATTAGGCAACAGGAGGCGACATGTAAAAAAAAAAATGCTGACAAGCAATTATTAGTATCGTTAGCATCATGTATTCTGACCTTCCCTCCTTGTTTTCTAACACAACTTCCTAGATTTCTGACCATGCCCCTCAACATCCCCCTTCCTACTATCATCATGTGCCTCAACACTATCATCATGTGCCTCAACACTATCAGCATGTGCCTCAACACTATCCACTCTCAACATCATCATCATGTGCCTCAACACCACCCTTCATATCATCAAGCCACACAAAGTATCAATCATCTCTCTCACACATTCATGGTAAACCAAAACAAAACTCGTTCTATATTTCTCACAGCTTTATTATTAATACAACAAATATACGACACATATATATATATTACTGTCCGGTTGTTGATAATTTTAAGCGTCTGGGTTTCCTCCCTCCTGTTTTGGTGGTACTGTTTGTTAAATGTCTATCAAACACGGGTGCATAGGAAGTTTCATTAGCCTTCAAAACACAACCGCCCTCCATTTTGACAAAACCTTGATCAAAGCTGGAATAGGTAATCGGTGACTTTGCTGAAACATCCTGGGCATCCATACTGGCTGCCGGAGCTGTCGTCTGATTAACAAGAGTGAGGTCCCCTTGGTTAACAAAAAAGGGCGTGTAGTTGATGTTAGCATAAGCGTTTTCGAGACTGCCTTAACGCCATCTATAGACAATGGAACTACCCCCTCTGCCTTCATGTCCTATCATCATCATGTGCCACCCTCAACACCATCACCCCTTCATGTCCTATCATCATCAAGCCACACAAAGTATCAACCCCTTCATGGCCTATCATCATCATGTGCCACCCTCAACACTATCATCATCATGTGCCACCCTCAACACTATCATCATCATGCGCCACCCCCAACACCATCATCAAACCTTCATATCCCATCATCATCTTGTGCCCTACCATTAAATAGTGACTCTCTCTCTCTCTCTCTTTCTCTGTCGCATATCCAAGCTAACTCAAGTCAAATAAAAATCATCACCAAGCCACACAAATTGACACATCATCATCATAGGCCACCCTCAACACTATCATCATCATGTGCCACCCTCACTCTCTCTCTCTCTCTCTCTCTCTCTCACTCTCTCTCTCTCTCTCTCTCTCTATCGTATATCCAAGCTAACTCAAGTCAAATAAAAATCATCGCCAAGCCACACAAATTGACACATCATCATCATGTGCCACCCTCAACACCATCATCAAACCTTCATGTCCTATCATCATCATGTGCCACCCTCAACATCAAACCTTCCGGCTTGGACGGAGGAACTGTTTTCCATCAGTCGAGTAAATGAAACAAACCCCGTTACATATGTGTTGAAAGACGATAAGGGCGATGAGATAGAGGGGTCATTCTACACACCGAAAATTCAAAAAGTTGGAGACAAACTCATCATCCCTGCATGTCCTATCATCAACCCACACAAAGTATCAACAAGCAAAATTCTCTCTCTCTCTCTCTCTCTCTCTCTCACACACTCTCTCTCTCTCTTTCTCTCTCTCTCGCTCTGTCTCTCTCACATTCATGATAAACCAAAACAAAATAGGCTCATATTAAAAAAGTCGACCTAAAACCGTAAAATATTCCACTACAACACAGACCGCTAGACTGAACAGTACTATGAAAAATAAACGTCCGTGAATCAAGCGCGCTTATAACACGAAGTCTCACATCCGACTAGTTTAAATATAATCCGGTAAATCAAAGTTAGGAGGCAAGGGCAGAAACTTAGGAGGTAAGGGCAGAAACCAAAGAGGCAAGGTCAGAAAACAAGGAGGGAAGGTCAGAAATCTAAGAGGCAAGGGCAGAAACCTAGGAGACAAGGGCAGAAACCTAGGAGACAAGGTCAGAAATCTAGGAAGCTGTGTTAGAAAACAGGGAGGGGAGGTCAGAAATCTAGGAAGCTGTGTTAGAAAACAAGGAGGGAAGGTCAGAAACCTAGGAGGCATGGTCAGAAATCTAGGAAGCTGTGTTAGAAAACAAGGAGGGGAGGTCAGAAATCTAGGAAGCTGTGTTAGAAAACAAGGAGGGAAGGTCAGAAACCTAGGAGGCATGGTCAGAAATCTAGGAAGCTGTGTTAGAAAACAAGGAGGCGAGGGCAGAAACCTAGGAGACAAGGGCAGAAACTTAGGAGGTAAGGGCAGAAACCAAAGAGACAAGGTTAGAAAACAAGGAGGGAGGGTCAGAAATCTAAGAGGCAAGGGCAGAAACCTAGGAGGCGAGGTCAGAAACCTAGGAGGCGAGGTCAGAAACCTAGGAGGCGAGGTCAGAAAACAAGGAGGGAAGGTCAGAAACCTAGGAGACATGGACAGAAAACTAGGAAGCAAAGGCTGAAAACCAAAGAGGCAAGGTCAGAAATCTAGGAAGCTGCATTAGAAAACAAGGAGGGAAGGTAAGAAACCTATCTACTTCCATACTGATACTAGTTAGACACATCGATTAGATAGTTACATCCAAATCGCAAACATTTTACCCCAGAACACAAAAATTTAGGGTCATACTCAAAAAGTCGACCTAAAAATCCCGAAAGCTACTCACATAGTCATACTAGTTAGACACAACGAGCAGGAAGTTATATTCTAGGTACAAAATGTTGGACCAAATCACAACGAACCACGAACCACAACCCCACGATCCATGGACTTAACGAACCATCAACTCACGAACGCGCCGATGAACGCATCGGGTTCGTGTATAACCCAGGCTCCAATGTCACGTTGACATCAAATCTAGCGTCGCAAATATCGTCGTTATCGAGAGATTCGTAGCGAATCCAGACATCACCCTCTATTACATTGAAATAATTTAGCGGAAATTGTATCTCCACCAGTGCGATCTCATACTGCGTCGAAAATTGCCTCCAGCGTTCTCTAACATTGCCTCGATCGTTCTTTAACATTACCTCCAGCGTTCTCTAACATTGCCTCGATCGTTCGTTAACATTGCCTCCAGCGTTCTCTAACATTGCCTCCAGCGTTCTCTAACATTGCCTCCAGCGTTCTCTAACATTGCCTCCAGCGTTCTATAACATTGCCTCCAGCGTTCTCTAACATTACCTCGAGCGTTCTCTAACATGCCTCCAGCGTTCTCTAACATTGCCTCCAGCGTTCTATAACATTGCCTCCAGCGTTCTATAACATTGCCTCCAGCGTTCTATAACATTGCCTCCAGCGTTCTCTAACATTACCTCGAGCGTTCTCTAACATTGCCTCGATCGTTCTTTAACATTGCCTCCAGTGTTCTCTTCACAAGTTTCGTAAGGGAAACATTTGTCGTACTGGGAGAAAAACTCGTTTACCCTATCCATTTTAACGACCCCTTCTAATGATGACTCGCTGAGTGCCAAGTACAGACTATCTGTATCCATTTCACAGAGTCGAAAGTCGGACCTCTCTACGAATCTATCCAGGAAGTCATAGTAAAATTCCAACATTCCCAATTTGGTGTACTGGTAGACGAAAAAACCAAGCTGTGAAGGAAGATCCCACAGGATACTTCGATTTCCAAGCGACACCTCATACAGGTCTTCACCAATAGGCGTCATGGTTTTAAACAGGGGGTTAATTACCAACTTTGTTGTATTGGCCCCCTCTTTAACATAGGTCACGTTCACATGTTTCCCCAAATTCGTCAAGGTCTTCCCATAGGCCGAGAAAAATATTACCACCAGATCACAAAAATGTAGGCAGAAACCTAGGAGGCAAGGTCAGAAACCTAGGAGACAAGGTCAGAAATATAGGAGGCAAGGGCAGAAACCTAAGAGGCAAGGGCAGAAACCTAAGAGGCAATGATGGGGGCTATTCCTAACTTTCTTCTCAGTTCTTCATTTCTGAGCTTATCTCTCAGACTGTTTCCTGTCATTCGTCTAACACATTTCATCTCTGAGATCACAAAAATTTAGGCACATACTCAAAAAGTCGACCTCAAAACCATAAAAAGCTACTCCCACATTCATCTAAAAGTTACACCAAAACCGCACCAGATTTGCACCGTGCAAAAACATGCACAAGTTTGACACGCGCACCAGTTTGGCACAATGCACCAATAGACATCCCCATACCAAAAATTTACTTTGATAATCACTTTTATGATTGATACGCCCCTTACGAAGGCTGATTGTTACGCCCCTTACGAAGGTGCATTGTGCCAAACTGGTGCGCGTGTCAAACTTGTGCATGTTTTTGCACGGTGCAAATCTGGTGCGGTTTTGGTGTAACTTTTAGATGAATGTGGGAGTAGCTTTTTATGGTTTTGAGGTCGACTTTTTGAGTATGTGCCTAAATTTTTGTGATCTCAGAGATGAAATGTGTTAGACGAATGACAGGAAACAGTCTGAGAGATAAGCTCAGAAATGAAGAACTGAGAAGAAAGTTAGGAATAGCCCCCATCATTGCCTCTTAGGTTTCTGCCCTTGCCTCTTAGGTTTCTGCCCTTGCCTCCTATATTTCTGACCTTGTCTCCTAGGTTTCTGACCTTGCCTCCTAGGTTTCTGCCTACATTTTTGTGATCTGGTGGTAATATTTTTCTCGGCCTATGGGAAGACCTTGACGAATTTGGGGAAACATGTGAACGTGACCTATGTTAAAGAGGGGGCCAATACAACAAAGTTGGTAATTAACCCCCTGTTTAAAACCATGACGCCTATTGGTGAAGACCTGTATGAGGTGTCGCTTGGAAATCGAAGTATCCTGTGGGATCTTCCTTCACAGCTTGGTTTTTTCGTCTACCAGTACACCAAATTGGGAATGTTGGAATTTTACTATGACTTCCTGGATAGATTCGTAGAGAGGTCCGACTTTCGACTCTGTGAAATGGATACAGATAGTCTGTACTTGGCACTCAGCGAGTCATCATTAGAAGGGGTCGTTAAAATGGATAGGGTAAACGAGTTTTTCTCCCAGTACGACAAATGTTTCCCTTACGAAACTTGTGAAGAGAACACTGGAGGCAATGTTAAAGAACGATCGAGGCAATGTTAGAGAACGCTCGAGGTAATGTTAGAGAACGCTGGAGGCAATGTTATAGAACGCTGGAGGCAATGTTATAGAACGCTGGAGGCAATGTTAGAGAACGCTGGAGGCAATGTTATAGAACGCTGGAGGCAATGTTAGAGAACGCTCGAGGTAATGTTAGAGAACGCTGGAGGCAATGTTATAGAACGCTGGAGGCAATGTTAGAGAACGCTGGAGGCAATGTTAGAGAACGCTGGAGGCAATGTTAGAGAACGCTGGAGGCAATGTTAGAGAACGCTGGAGGCAATGTTAACGAACGATCGAGGCAATGTTAGAGAACGCTGGAGGTAATGTTAAAGAACGATCGAGGCAATGTTAGAGAACGCTGGAGGCAATTTTCGACGCAGTATGAGATCGCACTGGTGGAGATACAATTTCCGCTAAATTATTTCAATGTAATAGAGGGTGATGTCTGGATTCGCTACGAATCTCTCGATAACGACGATATTTGCGACGCTAGATTTGATGTCAACGTGACATTGGAGCCTGGGTTATACACGAAACCCGATGCGTTCATCGGCGCGTTCGTGAGTTGATGGTTCGTTAAGTCCATGGATCGTGGGGTTGTGGTTCGTGGTTCGTTGTGATTTGGTCCAACATTTTGTACCTAGAATATAACTTCCTGCTCGTTGTGTCTAACTAGTATGACTATGTGAGTAGCTTTCGGGATTTTTAGGTCGACTTTTTGAGTATGACCCTAAATTTTTGTGTTCTGGGGTAAAATGTTTGCGATTTGGATGTAACTATCTAATCGATGTGTCTAACTAGTATCAGTATGGAAGTAGATAGGTTTCTTACCTTCCCTCCTTGTTTTCTAATGCAGCTTCCTAGATTTCTGACCTTGCCTCTTTGGTTTTCAGCCTTTGCTTCCTAGTTTTCTGTCCATGTCTCCTAGGTTTCTGACCTTCCCTCCTTGTTTTCTGACCTCGCCTCCTAGGTTTCTGACCTCGCCTCCTAGGTTTCTGACCTCGCCTCCTAGGTTTCTGCCCTTGCCTCTTAGATTTCTGACCCTCCCTCCTTGTTTTCTAACCTTGTCTCTTTGGTTTCTGCCCTTACCTCCTAAGTTTCTGCCCTTGTCTCCTAGGTTTCTGCCCTCGCCTCCTTGTTTTCTAACACAGCTTCCTAGATTTCTGACCATGCCTCCTAGGTTTCTGACCTTCCCTCCTTGTTTTCTAACACAGCTTCCTAGATTTCTGACCTCCCCTCCTTGTTTTCTAACACAGCTTCCTAGATTTCTGACCATGCCTCCTAGGTTTCTGACCTTCCCTCCTTGTTTTCTAACACAGCTTCCTAGATTTCTGACCTCCCCTCCCTGTTTTCTAACACAGCTTCCTAGATTTCTGACCTTGTCTCCTAGGTTTCTGCCCTTGTCTCCTAGGTTTCTGCCCTTGCCTCTTAGATTTCTGACCTTCCCTCCTTGTTTTCTGACCTTGCCTCTTTGGTTTCTGCCCTTACCTCCTAAGTTTCTGCCCTTGCCTCCTAACTTTGATTTACCGGATTATATTTAAACTAGTCGGATGTGAGACTTCGTGTTATAAGCGCGCTTGATTCACGGACGTTTATTTTTCATAGTACTGTTCAGTCTAGCGGTCTGTGTTGTAGTGGAATATTTTACGGTTTTAGGTCGACTTTTTTAATATGAGCCTATTTTGTTTTGGTTTATCATGAATGTGAGAGAGACAGAGCGAGAGAGAGAGAAAGAGAGAGAGAGAGTGTGTGAGAGAGAGAGAGAGAGAGAGAGAGAGAATTTTGCTTGTTGATACTTTGTGTGGGTTGATGATAGGACATGCAGGGATGATGAGTTTGTCTCCAACTTTTTGAATTTTCGGTGTGTAGAATGACCCCTCTATCTCATCGCCCTTATCGTCTTTCAACACATATGTAACGGGGTTTGTTTCATTTACTCGACTGATGGAAAACAGTTCCTCCGTCCAAGCCGGAAGGTTTGATGTTGAGGGTGGCACATGATGATGATAGGACATGAAGGTTTGATGATGGTGTTGAGGGTGGCACATGATGATGATGTGTCAATTTGTGTGGCTTGGCGATGATTTTTATTTGACTTGAGTTAGCTTGGATATGCGATAGAGAGAGAGAGAGAGAGAGAGTGAGAGAGAGAGAGAGAGAGAGAGAGAGTGAGGGTGGCACATGATGATGATAGTGTTGAGGGTGGCCTATGATGATGATGTGTCAATTTGTGTGGCTTGGTGATGATTTTTATTTGACTTGAGTTAGCTTGGATATGCGATAGAGAAAGAGAGAGAGAGAGAGAGAGTCACTATTTAATGGTAGGGCACAAGATGATGATGGGATATGAAGGTTTGATGATGGTGTTGGGGGTGGCGCATGATGATGATAGTGTTGAGGGTGGCACATGATGATGATAGTGTTGAGGGTGGCACATGATGATGATAGGCCATGAAGGGGTTGATACTTTGTGTGGCTTGATGATGATAGGACATGAAGGGGTGATGGTGTTGAGGGTGGCACATGATGATGATAGGACATGAAGGCAGAGGGGGTAGTTCCATTGTCTATAGATGGCGTTAAGGCAGTCTCGAAAACGCTTATGCTAACATCAACTACACGCCCTTTTTTGTTAACCAAGGGGACCTCACTCTTGTTAATCAGACGACAGCTCCGGCAGCCAGTATGGATGCCCAGGATGTTTCAGCAAAGTCACCGATTACCTATTCCAGCTTTGATCAAGGTTTTGTCAAAATGGAGGGCGGTTGTGTTTTGAAGGCTAATGAAACTTCCTATGCACCCGTGTTTGATAGACATTTAACAAACAGTACCACCAAAACAGGAGGGAGGAAACCCAGACGCTTAAAATTATCAACAACCGGACAGTAATATATATATATGTGTCGTATATTTGTTGTATTAATAATAAAGCTGTGAGAAATATAGAACGAGTTTTGTTTTGGTTTACCATGAATGTGTGAGAGAGATGATTGATACTTTGTGTGGCTTGATGATATGAAGGGTGGTGTTGAGGCACATGATGATGATGTTGAGAGTGGATAGTGTTGAGGCACATGCTGATAGTGTTGAGGCACATGATGATAGTGTTGAGGCACATGATGATAGTAGGAAGGGGGATGTTGAGGGGCATGGTCAGAAATCTAGGAAGTTGTGTTAGAAAACAAGGAGGGAAGGTCAGAATACATGATGCTAACGATACTAATAATTGCTTGTCAGCATTTTTTTTTTTTACATGTCGCCTCCTGTTGCCTAATACACACACATGATGATAACCAATAAAGGCACCTTTCCCCACCCGCACGACGACCCGCCATCCGACCCGCGAGATACCCCCTTTTAGAACCGCTGTCCCCGACATGCCTCTACCTAACTTTAACTCTAAACACGGAGCCTAACAATGCAGCTCCTAACAATGACCACGATTCCTTGTAAGCGATTCTAACAATAGCATTCCTCAAGTACCACTAGCCCAGTCAACAAAAATGTCATTCCAGTTTCTTGACTAGTTTTCCGTCAGTATTTACAGCTTATTTTTTTTTCATAGTTTTTATTATTTCGCCTTTTTTAAAAATCAGTTTTATCACATTTAACTATATTTCTTAACGTTTTGAAACATATTTATCACATACTCTTTTAAAATACTCTTTCACAAATTTCTAACACGAGCGAGGCGATCACCGGACACGGAGCGACGATCACCGGATTAGCACCGAGTCTCTATTGAATTTACCTGCGGTTAAGCTCTCAGAAACACAGGAGACCGTTCGACAAAACTAACCTTTCAATGTTATTGCTTGTCAGCATTTTTTTTTACATGTTGCCTGGCCTGTCACGTAGTAGACCCGTGTTCGAACCCTGAAGGGAGACTGTTTTTTTTATTTATTTTTTTTTTTATTTTTAATAATTCTGAGTTTACTTTCACAAATACATATTTTTTAAATAATTCTGTTTACTTTCACATACTCTTTTAAAATACTCTTTCACAAATTTCACACAGCGAGCGACGATCACCGGACACGGATTAGCACCGAGTCTCTATTGAATTTACCTGAGTTAAGCTCTCAGTGATTCGACAAACTGACGAACACCAAAAAAAAAATTCCCCCAAAAAATAATGAAGTTCGAAAAAATCGCGAATTCGAAAAAAAAATAATTTTTTTTTTGGCACCGTTTTGGTGCAAAGTCGGTGCAAAGTCGGTGCCAAATCTATTGTATTTCGGTGCATGTTATTCCACTTTTCTGTTGCATTCACAGCCACCGCTACTACTTACATCTGCCCCTCTATATACTTTTACATCCTGTAAGGATGACTTAACCACTAATATCTTCAGTAATAAAGAAAAGACGATGGTCATATGTTGGACATGTGATGAGAAGAGATAATAACCGAATAGCAAAGCAAGCCCTCATGTGGGAAACAACAGGTAAGAGGAAAAGAGAAAGACCCAGGGAGACACTGAGAAGAACATTGATGAGAGAGTCAAGAGCAGCAGGATTCGGCTCCCTCAATGAGATAGAGCAGCTTGCACAGAACAGAGACAAATGGCGAGATTTGATAAAATATCTTTAAAAGAAAACTGCTAGAACAAAAATTCAATAGGAGAAGGAGTATCTTGGTCTACGCCCTATGGGCCGGCTACGGCTCGAAAGGTCAATAGATAGATAGATAGAAGGATGACTTAGACTTATTATTAATACATATTTGATCAATTTGATTTTTCGTTTATGATCTGATGACACCCATGTAGCTTTGTGTATTCTTTTATGTTGGAATATTGTTCCTCCTAGGCTCACTTGATTAAGAGCATAGTGATTCACAATTATCTCTCCATTCTCGTTTATATCTCCAAGTCCGTATGTTCCCATAATCTCTTCGAAGCCTCTGTTGTTTGATCCTACTTTAGCATTTAGATCTCCCATCAAGATTATAATATCCTTGGCTCGTCTTTCATCCATCTGACATTGTAACTGGTTATGATACTCATATTTGCTATAAAGTAATTCAGGACGGCAGAGAGAACCAAGAAAGAGAGAGAGAAATTGAGCGACCGAAAGAAATCTTCAAGAGCTTGGTCGCCAGCGAAACAACATGAAGGAAGTAACAGCAATTTCTAGCAAAGTTCAAACAAGGACACTAAATCGTTTATCTTTTGATACTGTCAGGATGCCACTAACATCAAACGTCTGTCCTGCAAATTCGAATCACGGTATACAATGTGGAGTTTCGGAATGGTGGCAATAGTATTGGAAGACCTTTAGAGAGTATCATCACTAAAATCGTTTTCCGGTGCTTAGACAGTGTTTGATTTTTTTTTTCGAGTGAATTGAAGTTGGAAGTGACCGTGGGCACTCTTTTTTCGGTGACATCGTTTGAAATTGTCGTCCACGCAGCCGACTTAGCTCGCACCGTAGTTCGACCTTGCTGACGCCAACCGACAATACAAAATGGCTGAATGTCGCTGTTTTTGCAGAGACGAACATCGTCGCTTAAACCGCTTCGATTGCATTGATTATTATTTTTTTTTATGTGAGTTTTCGTGGAGAAATGAATGAGGAAGTGACTGTGCAACTCTCTAGTCAGTGGAAGTCGTTTGTCGCCAAATCGTCGCCTGTGCCGACGTTTGTGGCTGTACGGTAGTCGAACTAGTCAACGCTCTTTACGTGGGAGCTGTGTCATGAGTAGAGCGGATATGGGGAGAATTCCCGGCTGCAATGAAACTGATTCCATGAACAGAATAGTGTATGACCTTTGGCGTCTTGACAGACGGTTGGTAGTAAGCAATCATGATAAGTCAGTAGTTTGGTAAAACATTAGTGTCTCATACTGGGTGCTGCTTTACTGAACATCTTATCTCGTGGCTGAATTTGTCAATCCTGGACAGACAGATCCATCCACAGAACGAGCAAAGTGTATTTGCGGTACCTGGCCTTGTCTTTTTTTCTCTTGCGCCTTTTGTCTTCTGAATTTGATAGCAACATGATACAGTTGATATATATGATACAGAACAATACAACGTATAATGATCACAGTACAGAGAGCACTGACCTGAGCACTACATTTTCCCAACCTGCGAATGAAAACAGACGCACCGGAAGTGAAGCACATTTAAGCTATTACCATTGGGGACTTTTGAAGATCAAAGATCGTATATACTATACCAGCCGACACGACACATGATAATAATGATAAACTACTTTAACCTTTATTATATTCAATTTCTCATACAATTTTTCTTTTGTTATCACCCATCCATCATTCTGATAGTTCTCGCCTTTTAGTAATTAAGATCCCCTTTTTCCGGGGATCTAATGCCCCACTTTCGTCACAGTTTTTCCTGTCACATTCACCACTATATTGATCTCTAACTTTAGACGGTATCGATCGTTCACTTTCGTTGAGGGAAATATTTCAACCATCCACCTGTGTCTTCGTGTCATTTGTCTACGAGTCAACGCCCGCGTTCCCTTTATTGGCTTTCTAAAGTTCATCGCAAAGTTCATTTGTTTCTTTCTTTCTTTTATTAGATTATACTTAATGTTTTGTGTATTTCTCTTGAAACATTCCTTTTTATTTAAATTTCATCTTTTGGTGTCTCTTTAATGGTAGTAAATTAATTTTTTTTCTCTTCTTCTTGTTATTTATGTCTGTTCTTTCTATGTGCGTGCTGTTTATTCTTTTTGCCTCGTTTTGCTTTGCCCATTTGCTATTCTTCAAATGTGTTTTTGTCTTTATCTCTAAGTCTTTACTAAGTCTTTTTTCCAGCCGGTCTTTGGATTCTCTCTCTCTCTCTCTCTCTCTCTCTCTCTCTCTCTCTCTCTCTCTCTTTCTTTCTGTTTTTTTAAATCTGTCTTTCTCTTTATTTGCTGTTTATCTAAATTTAAAAAAAACGTATATTTGTCGGAACTGCTTCTCTAGTTTTCTCTAATTATCCAAATTAACATTTCCCTTTTGATGTGAACCCTCCTAATTGTAGAGTGAGCTTACTGGGAGCAATAGTATATGTGTGTGTATTTTTGCTATAATCAGCTACACCCCAGAGTTCTAGACAGATAATTTAAATCGAACTTGAATGTCATAAAAGTGAAGATATTGACATAACAATTTATACCGGGAAATATAAACACAAGTGCTGGGAAAATTGGACTTTAAACCAACACAAATACGACTAAAAATTGGACTTAAGATCAACACAAATACGACTAAACAAATGAGGAATAATGATCTAAGAATTATACTCCAGGAAGTGAACGTAGAGGTCGTGGAAGAATGTGTCTACCTGGGCTCGAAAGTTGTAGAATATGGAAACATTTAAAGTAGAAATAAAAACCGGACTGCCAGAAGAAAGACAAACTTTCGATTTCACTTAGGAGGGACTTGAAGAAGAAAAGTTTTACATTATAGAACTAAAACTAATATTCGGATCTTCAATTATCCCAATGTAAAAGTAAAGGGCCCCCGTCACGCCAAGTGGCGTATAGGGAATATGGTGTTATTGACAATGGATTTTACAGACCTACAGCACATGATTTTTGGGGTAATGTAGTCGGTATTACGCCCGTGCCGCTTTACTTTCCCAGAAAAATCCGGTACCCACTTAAGGCTGGGTGAACCCGGAAGCCGTTGGTTGGGGTCGAACCCTACCTCTTGTCCTTTGTAGTCCAGTTCACTAACCACTGAGCTATCGCGGCTCCCACCCCAATGTAATAAGGATTTTTATATTAATTTTAAAACCAGGAATGAAGAGGGAGTGGGACTGTTTGGTTTCGAGGCAAGACGCCGGTTTCGAGATAAAGAGGTTGTGAGTTCAAATCCCTGAAGCCCCAGTTGGGATTTTTATTTATGATTTCTGTCTGCGGCAACCACCCCTGGTCTCACCAGGGAGGCCCAGCTTGAAACGTCGCTCATCGACGGAAATAATATGAGTACCTCTGAAGACGGAGTTATCTGCCTGTGCGGCAAGGGACCCATTTTGTGCATACGGATGCCATAATTAAACACAAAGTTCAGTTCTTAGTCTCTAGGAGCTTTGCTAGAGATGAAAACTGGCCGACACAAAAAAAAAAAAAAAAAAAAAAAAAAAAAAAGATTGTTGAAATTTACCAAAACGATTTACCTGAAAAAATACGTCTGTACAGAATACCGGGATTTTTGTTATAATGTTTCAGTAGAATACAGAGTATTTCCTATAATATCGTAACAGAATACAGAGTATTAATTATAATGTCTCTACATAATACTGGGTGTTTCTTAGCATTACATTTACTCCAACAAAGATCTTCACAGCAAAATTGCAATGATTACTATACTGTACAGGTTTAAAAAAGACTATGGCGTTGGATAAACCAGAATGCCTCCGACATCTGTACCAAGGCAGTAGCTCTGTAGCTCTTTTCTGGGTCCCAGATGTTAACATGACATGGAGTAAGATGATTGATAGAGAACTGAAGGAACACGGCGTGAGCGGTATCTGAGGCAGACAAAAGCTACGATCTCTAGTGGGTGCCTTATGTACCACAACATTAGGGGGGGGGGGCTGGAATTGGTGTAGAGGTAAGACTGCCCCCTCTCGACGTGAAGGTCTAAGTTCGAATTTTCAAAAATCGAAATCAGTGGTTTCTTCGTGGCTTTACTCTCACCTTGTATCTGGTTAGTGATATCCGATGTCTAGACCTTTCGAATAACGGCCTCCCCCCCCCCCCCCCCCCCCCCCCAAAAAAAAAAAAAAAAAAAAAAAACACACACACAAAACAGTAGCCAGTGTCTAGGCTAATTTGAAAGACAAAATTCTACCTCAAAAGGTCAAAACTCTCAACGTTAAATATATGTGACTACTTATAAAATCGTAGTATACCTGCCTGAATGGCGGGGGACACCTAAGCATACAGCTGCCGTTGCGAAAAATAGGAAAAATGTGTAATGTGCGTAACATTCAACCCGTCATGACTTCGCTAGAGAAATTAAGCTGGCGTAGGCAAGCAAAGAGCAAACACGAGGTCTGATAGTTCATTTGAAGATAGAGTGGTATGTGCTCGTGCCAGCTGTTTTGTATTTTTGATTTTGGCAAATGAACGTGTTCATATAAAGGTAGTTTGAGCATTAAGTGTCATCGACATGTCATGAACTCTGTAAACATGGATCAAGAAAACAATGCCGTGCCGTTGATAAGGCTTATTTAATATTTAATCTTTTATGACTTGAAAAAAAAAAATCCTCAAAAATATCTGTTACACTTTTATTCCATTTGTAAATTAGTCTGGAAGAAGGATTGGTTATCCCTGGCGTTGGGGATATAGTGTTAGTTGGCACGTGCTTGTTAATTTACAGAAACGACTTTTATTTAATTCTATCTATTGACCTTTCGAGGGCGTAGACCAAGATACTCCTACTCCTTTCTAAATTTTTATTCTAGCAGTTTTCAATTCCTTCAAAGATATTTTATCAAATCTCGCTATTTGTCTCTGTTCAGTGCAAGCAGCTCTGTCTCACTGAGGGAGCCGACCCCTGCTGCTCTTGCCTCTCTCATCAATGTTCTTCTCAGTGTCTCTCTCAATCTTCCTTCATTCCTCCTACCTGTTGTTTCCCACATGAGTGCTTGCTTTGCTATTCGGTTATTATCTCTTCTCATCACATGTCCAACATATGACCATCGTCTTTTCTTTATTACTGAAGATATTAGTGGTTGATTGGCGATTTCTCTAATTTCCTCGTTTGTTTTGAATTCGTTTCACGCTATATCAAGTATTTTCCTTAGACATTTATTTTGAAACGCGTTCAACTTTGTTTCTATATCTCTTGTTGTTTTGCAGCGTTCACACGCATACGTAAGGGTTGATAGTACATTTGATTTGAATAGCCTAAGTTTTGTGTTTGTGCTGATGAGTTTAGATTTCCACAACTTTTCAAGACTTCTGAAAGACATTGCTGCTTTAGCTATTCTGATTCTAATTTCTTTTTTTAAAATTTAATTGCAAGTAGATAAACTCTTTGACTAGCTTAGTTTAAGGACATATTTATACTAAGACAAATACGAAATTCCCTTAGGTGAGAACATTTTTTAAGGGGCAGACGTTGGACATGGTTTTAAGTTGGAAAGAAAAAAAAACGCGTGTGCAAAGTTTGTGTAAACAAAGTGTGATTTTAAAATGAAAAAAAATTACACATTTTGTTGAACTTTTACATAATTTCTGCATTCCGTGTTGAGATTATCATATCTACTTATGTAGAAATTTGTTTTAAAATCACACAAAAATGCAGGACGTTGCTAACATCTGCAATGAAAGCATATATATATTTCATGCATGGCAGAGTGGTAATTATTTCCAACTATTTGGTGACATAAAATATATGACATATTAGCGTCTTTCAATGACATATCTGATCTATCTACGACTGGTTCTTCAGAAACGAGAGAGCTCGGCACATTTAAAGGTACTAGCGGGATTGTGTCATCCGGTTAATGATGCATCACTCACGAAATTCAACACTGACTGATAAATCACTGGGAGAATCGAAGCATTTCCCAATAATAAATCACTGTGTTTACACAGCTGTTGGAGATGGCTGCATGATGAAATCGTTTGCAATAGTTTCTATTTTTCATCCTTTGGGTGTGTGTGTGCGTTTGTGTGAAATATTATCGTAACCGTTTTTATTTTTCTATTCTGTCATGTTCCGGGGGGTTTATTATGTGTATGTGTGAAATGGAGGCTAAAAAATGAAGGCCGTATACCCTGTGCAGTCACTACGAATTAAACAAAATAATAAGTGACTCTCTCCTGATTCGAACCCGCATATCGGGAGAATAGGGTTTTATACTTTCAACTATCCATTCTGTAGTAAAGGGGAAGTAATTAACGCGTACATTTATTCTTCTGTGAACTGTCAAACTGCAGCCAAGCGTTGCCATCATAAAAACACGTGGCACAATGTGGTCCCAAGTGGCTGTCAGAAATGTCTAGTGAGCTGAACCCAGATTAGATCGACAACTTTTCTCATTTCTGTTAACTCATGACAGCTTGCTATAACAGCACAGTACATTATGTGCTTTCGATACTATGTTCAATATGTCTAAAGTGGGTTATATATCAGCGCAGCCTTCTCCAGTCGATCCAACGGAAAGATAAATGGGTTCCTGACCCACTCAGTTGAAAACAACCGCGGGGAAGAGAACTTCATTTCCAAAAGTCGCAGCCTTGTTGTTCGATGAAGTTTAAAGCTTAAATTATCAATGTTATTAAATGGTCTAGGACACCTGTTATATATTTTATTATTTACAAAAATTGGCATTAATTGTTTACCTGTTATAATTGTATTAAATATATAATCAACACATGACCTTACAATAATGAGAGTTATTTTTAAAGCTGTTACAGCCATGTTACCCATTTAGTCAACCTTACAATAACCAAATCTACTTTGACCTGATATTGCGACACTTCACCTATAATTTAAACTCGGCTTCTCTCCCAAAAGATCAGAACAGATCGTGTCTCACATATTGTACCATGTCACATACTCATATATAATCTATACCTGTCACCTTCTGTTTTCCTACGAACCGATACATTTCTCTTTGACTGACACACCTTGTACCATCATTTATATCAACATGAAGTTTCGTCATTTTGCTGACTCAACTATCATTCTCTTAGGTTCCCTGGTCTGCCTCTCATTATCTCCAAACATATATACTTGATCTCATTGTCCGTCGCTTTCCTTCTTCAGTCAACACTGCATGGCAGTTATTGTGTTAGTTTCTGGGTCTCCGCGTGCAAGAGGTATATCCAGCTCACGTTACTTCTTGCTTGCAACTCTTGAGCAACTCTTGTTCCAACTTAAACTTCTGTTAGCTATCACTGAGCGAATTACTTTTTGGTTGCAGCTTTTGTTCCAACTTCAACTTCTATTAGCTATCACTGAGCGCATTACTTCTTGATTGCAACGCTTGTTCCAACTTAAACTTCTGCCAGCTATCACTGAGCGCATTCATTCTAGGTTGCAACGGTTGTTCCAACTTAAACTTCTGCCAGCTATCACTGAGCTCATTACTTCTTGATTGCAACGCTTGTTCCAACTTAAACTTCTGCCAGTTATCACTGAGCGCATTACTTCTTGGTTGCAACTCTTGTTCCAACTTAAACTTCTGCCAGCTATTACTGAGCGCATTCATTCTAGGTTGCAACGGTTGTTCCAACTTAAACTTCTGCCAGCTATCACTGAACGCGTTACTTCTTTGTTGCAACTCTTGTTCCAACTTAAACTTCTGCCAGCTATCACTGAGCGCATTACTTCTTTGTTGCAACTCTTGTTCCAACCTAAACTTCTGCCAGCTATCACTGAGCGCATTACTTCTTGGCTGCAACTCTTGTTCCAACTTAAACTTCTGCCAGCTATTACTGAGCGCATTGCCTCTAGGTTGCAATGGTTGTTCCAACTTAAACTTCTGCCAGCTATCACTGAGCGCATTCCTTCTTGGTTGCAACTCTTGTTCCAACCTAAACTTCTGCCAGCTATCACTGAGCGCATTACTTCTTTGTTGCAACTCTTGTTCCAACCTAAACTTCTGCCAGCTATCACTGAGCGCATTACTTCTTTGTTGCAACTTTTGTTCCAACCTAAACTTCTGCCAGCTATCACTGAACGCGTTACTTCTTTGTTGCAACTCTTGTTCCAACTTAAACTTCTGCCAGCTATTACTGAGCGCATTGCCTCTAGGTTGCAACGGTTGTTCCAACTTAAACTTCTGCCAGCTATCACTGAACGCGTTACTTCTTTGTTGCAACTCTTGTTCCAACTTAAACTTCTGCCAGCTATTACTGAGCGCATTGCCTCTAGGTTGCAACGGTTGTTCCAACTTAAACTTCTGCCAGCTATCACTGAGCGCATTCCTTCTTGGTTGCAACTCTTGTTCCAACCTAAACTTCTGCCAGCTATCACTGAGCGCATTACTTCTTGGTTGCAACTCTTGTTCCAACTTCAACTTCTGCCAGCTATCACTGAGCGCATTGCTTCTATAGCTCGTTTCAAATCACGTGCCCAACTTCAAAACGCTATTACTCAGTAACCGTTTGTTAAAAACTGTTGAAATTTTCCAAATGTTATTAGAATGCAAAAGACCATTTAAATGTATATTTAACAAATATCTTGCAGCTGCAGTTTTCTTAAAGCGGCGAATTTCTTTGATGTTTGTCAAAATTGTAAATTGTGAACCCCTAAATAATAGAAATTACCGTAGTTGCTGGTCTATGATTAATTTTCACTAGGTAAAGGCGTGGCCGTAATGGGGAAATAACCTAATTAGACAAAACATCAGGAGAATTATTGTCTTCTCAGTTCGAGGACGGACGATAATATCAAGGTATACCTGTATGTCCAATTTTCATAGTTGTGTGGTCCTGATAAGGACCGTTTGTTGAACTAATTTAAGGTAATATAGGGGCCAACATTGTTGGGGTTATATACTTTCATTCTGAATCAGACGAGTCTAAAAGATTAATAACTGTTTGGGGTTGAACATTCCACAAACCATCATTTTTCCAATATTCCTCTTCCTGTTTTAAGACGTGGTCTTCACATTTAGCCCAATAATCTTTGTCTATATTTAATAAAGCGAGATTAGCAAGAGTCTTTACATCGCATATTTTGAATGTTGTATTTTCATCTGCCACTTGTCCTTTTAATTTTGCCCAGATTAGTTCTATTGGATTTAAATGAGCATGGTAAGGTGGCAGGATCAAACTTATATGACCGTGCTCTTGGATAATCTTATCTATTTGAAAAATCTTTGTTCTTTGTTTTTGCTTTACTAGAGATAGTAATTCAGGTTCTAAGTACATGTTATTAAATTGTATGTGCTCCTTTGTGAGCCATATCTTAATAGCATCTTTTGTACTGGATGACGTCGGGACTTTATCTTCAAGTGCAACAATGTTGTGGTACGCTGCATTGTCCATTATTAGGCAAGATGGTCGATCTAGTGATGGGAGAACATAATTTTCAATCCAATGTCTAAATATGTGACCATTCATCTCAGAGTGATAATCCCGATTGTCTATGGATTTTGAAAGAAAAATGAGCTCTGCATTCTGTATTAGTCCATGTTGTCGACTACCTGCATGAGCAATTATCAAGCGCTGTCCTTTGCTGCTAGGTATTAATCTCTTAATCTTTCCATCTGATGACTGCCATTCCCTTTGGTTAGTGTTGTGAGCACTTATCCATGTTTCATCCAAGTACACAATATCATAACCTTGCTTGCGCACCTCTTTTACTTCACGTAAGTGCTTGCTTCTCATGACTACTATATGTGGCTTCTCACAGATGATGTTTCGTCCATTGGAATACTTTCTGAATGTAAAGCCTGCAGCTCTCACATTCCTCCAAAATGTAGACTTTGATATTTCAATACTGTTGTTCTTTTTCAGCGATACTTTTAATTTTCTTATTGTAACAGTTTCATTCATACCCAACATTTTGCGAATTTCACTTCTAATAAGTTCACTGTCGAAATTATCCAACATTTTTGCTCTTCCTTATGATTTTGTATATTTTGAACATTGACGGTCACGTGCTTGAATCCAGCGATTAAATGACCGTTTAGATAAATCCAAAATGTGTCTTGTCCTATTCTCAGGGTTTTCTAAAGAATGAAATAATCTTCCTCGTTTAGCCTCTTTGCAAAAATAGTCATACATTTTTATTGCGATGTTTTGTAAACTGCAGAATTTCATTTTAAGACTCATGATAAATGTTATCGTTCCACGTCTACACCTATGAATGAACGGAAATGGAACACACAATTTCTCGTGTTTTTTACAAGTGTCTAATTGTGTCAAAAAACCACGGTAAAAGCGTGCAAACACGTCAATTTTACCGTGTATGGATTTTTACTCGCTATTTTTAACTTAAAATACTGTAAACATTAAGTTTTGACTACATCAATGGGTCGTTATAAATTTATATAAATCAAATAAGCAACAATAATAACCAAATGTTTTTTTAAAATGAAATTAATTCTCTGTTGGGTTCTAATCATTATTACTTTACATGCAAATTTTGAACAACTTACAACAAGCGGTTAAAAAGCTATCGATTTTAAAAGTTGGGCACGAGTTATGAAACAAGCTATAGGTTGCAATGCTTGTTCCAAATCCTACCTCTGCCTGTTATTACCGTGTGCATCACTTCTAGGTTGTGTTTGGATTTTTTGTATATACATCTTAATTTCTGATGTTGATAATTGTCCTCATAGAGTTTGTAGAAGTATGTAGATCTTTTGTTTGGTTGTATTATTCAATATACATGTCCGTGGGTCATATAGTAAGACTTTATGTTGTTTTAAATAACTATAATTTTATTGTTTTCTTAATGACCTTGAGATGTTTTATTTTTAGTGATCATAACCTGTCTTTCTATGTTTATTGACTGGGTTCGAGGAGTGCAACGTCAACGGCAAAATACCGGTACTTTGGTTAGTTTCATGTTGTTCATCAAGTGAATTATGTTTCATTGACCCTTTGTGATGGTTTTCACAATTCATTCAATGACTAATAGGAATGGTTATGAGAAGCATCGTTGATTTACTTCGGTCTCCATTTTAAAACAGGTTTTCAGTATCCCTCCATAAACTGCCCGATATGTTATCATTGTCACACCATAAACTATCCGATATGTTATTATTGTCCCACCATAAACTATCCGATATGTTATCATTGTCCAACCATAAACTATCCGATATGTTATCATTGTCCCACCATAAACTATCCGATATGTTATCATTGTCCCACCATAAACTATTCGATATGTTATCATTGTCCAACCATAAACTATCCGATATGTTATCATTGTCCCACCATAAACTATCCGATATGTTATCATTGTCCCACCATAAACTATCCGATATGTTATCATTGTCCACCATAAACTATCCGATATGTTATCATTGCCCCACCATAAACTATCCGATATGTTATCATTGTCCCACCATAAAATTCAGATATGTTATCATTGTCCCACCATAAACTATCCGATATGTTATCAGAGCCCTCCATAAACCAACATACATGTTATCATTGTCCAACCATAAACTATCCGATATGTTATCATTGTCCCACCATAAACTATCCGATATGTTATCATTGTCCCACCATACAATTCAGACATGTTATCATTGTCCCACCATAAACTATTCGACATGTTACCATTGTCTCACCATAAACTATCCGACATGTTATCAGAGCCCTCCATAAACCAACACATATGTTATCATTGTCCAACCATAAACTATCCGTCATGTTTTCAGTGCCCCATCATAAACTATCCGACATGTTATTTGCCCATTCATGACCCTAATGTGACTGATGATTTTGAATGTGATCCCATTATGTTCTAAAAGTTCCACACACCCTCTTCCTATGTGCACTGTCTTTCTCGTGGTTATTATGTGTTTATAAAAAATGAGGAGTTCTGCTGGACGGATATTTCTTCATCAGAGTTCATTTCTTGGTCTTAATGTCAAAATACATTTTGGGATACCATTAAACGTAGTTTAGATTATGCTTTCTTTCAGACCTAAACAGCGTGTTATAGTTTATAATCAGTTTAGCTTTACCAGTGATGTATACTGTCGTCTGTGCAATCATTTTTTGTTATTTGGAAAAAAAATAATCAGAAACTCCAGAAATCAATTATGGTTTCTACAGTTACATGTATCGCATCGTCACCCAAAAGAAATCATCGACCTATGTCGTATCTTCATACAAATTGCAATTACTGACAAATGTGTCTTCACCCAAATTGCGATCACTGACGTATGTCATGTCTTCATCCGAATTCCGGTACCGCATTGCCTCAGTTTGTCGCTCTTGTCTATAATCCGTGTGCGACGTGCACTTATCCAAGCTAATATGTCAGCTCTCTCAGTGCTATGAACTTTAGACATATCCAGACCAATAGCTCCATATGAGTCCCTGATGTCTTGAGGCCCTTTCACATTATATCGAACTCAAGTCTCTGCAACCATTTCCAGTAAGAGAATTCGACAAGATAAATGATGTACTTAATGACCAACCAGGAAGCCGCTCTAGAAATGCATTTACCGCGTCAATCTCAATTCTTATTCTAGAGTTCGTTCCCATGAGAAAAAAAAAAAAAACAGCACTATAATATGACCTTTTCTATCGCACTAGCACAGTATGCAGTATGAAGACTACTATATAAAAATCGTAATTTTGTTTCAGGTGCTTAATTGATCTCGCTTATAGTATGTCGATCTTGTTGTGAGATACGTAACTGTTCATGGTTCCCGTCATGTCACGCCTGCTGGTTGCATTTCTTCTGTTATATTCTTGCAATTGTCTGAGCGCCCACAGTTAATTTTGTTGTATATAATTATTTTTACTCTAGATAATGATTGGCATAGTTATTGTAATCATGGTTTTATAACAGTTCCTTTTGTAATGTATTATTTTGTTAAGGTTTTTAATCACACGAATCAACGTTTTTGGATATATCTAACCTACTGACGACTGTATCATTATTCTTTTGTTTGCTGATGTAAAATGACTATGTTTTTTCTTGTTTAAATGTTGATATTTGTATATATTTTGGTAAATTGTTTTCTGTTACTGTTATTATAACATCACTCTTTCACAGTAGTTATGCTCTTGACAGTGCAGTTGCTGCACATATCCACTACCGTTGTACCATGGTACTTCATCATCATCATCATCATCATCATCATCAAGTACCGGGCCTGCTGGCGTAGGTGATCATGTTTCTCCACGACTTTCGACCTCGACAGTTATTTATCATTTCTGTTGTTGACCTTCTGCCAAGCCATTCTCGTGAGCTGTCTGGTATCTTTTCTCTTTGCTTCCCTCTATCTCTTCATCCCTCAATTTTCCCAGTTGTTATAATATATTCCAGCTGTTCTCTTCTCATTACGGGGCCAAAAATGATGATTGTTTCTTCCTAATATTGGAAATTAGCCCCCTTATTGCTTTGGCCTCTTTCAGAACGTCTTCATTACTCTTCTTGTCTGTCCATAGTATTCTCAACATTCTTCTGTAAAACCACATTTCTACAGACTCCAGTGATTTTCTTGTCTGTTATCCATGATTCGCATCCATATGTTAAGACTGGTTCTACATAACACTTAAAAACTCTTTTTCTTGTTTGTATTGTTAAAAATGGATTGCATAGTATCGTCCTCATTTTTTGGAAAGCTGTATGTGCCTGAGCCATTCTGCATCTCACCTCTGTTGTACATCTTCCGTTTGAGGTTAATAAAGTTCCCAAATATTTAAAATTAATTTTCCTGTTTTAATATTTTTCCACTTGTAATTTTCCAATGATGTGATGTCTTTTTAAAAATGATGCTACCGTTACTTCTGTCTTTTTGCTATTAAGGCTGAGTCCTTTATTTGTGCTTTCTTTCACTATAATGTCTAACATTTCTTGTAACTCATTTTCCCTTATAGCGATTAAGACTGTATCATCAGCATACCTTAGATTATTTATATCCTCTATACCTTCTATTGTTATCCTACTCTTCGCAACATGATTCTTAATAATATCTTAGTCACGTGACTCATAGGGCTTATTGTGCGATGATCATCGCATTCAGTCGCACCAGATTTCTTTGGTAGGGCTATGAATATTGATTTGAGCATGTTGTCTGGTATACGAGATATCAGCTGTTGTAGATATCATTCAATATTTTTGTTATTATTTCTATTCCAAAATCACCCATGGCTTCAATCTCTTCTTTAGTTATATTATCTGGTCCAGGAGCGTTCCTGCTTTCATATTGCGTACGTCTTCTACTTCTTTGAGTATTTCTGGTCCTTCTCCATTATCCTTAATATTTACTTCTGTTCGTTCATCATTATAAAGATCTTTAATGTAATCTGTCCATCGTTCCCTTATGCTATCTTGTTCAATCTACAGTTCTCCTTCCTTTGATCTTAAGCATCCAGTTTTTTAATCCGTTTTTCTACCTGTTTATTCTTCAATTTGTTTGTATATAGCTTCGGCATCTCCTTTTTGCTGCATTTCAATCTCTTTACATATCTCTTTTAGCCATGCTTCTTTTGCTTCATTGCATTTTATTACAATTGCTTTATTTAGTCTCTTATACTCATCTTTTGTTATCCTTATTTCTTCTTCTTGTATCCATAAGCTGTAAAATGTCATCTGTCATTCATTTCTTTCTTGAATTTGTCCTCACTGGTGGTATGAACTCTTTTGATGTTTGTTGCATTGATTCTTTTAGCATTTCCTACTGTTCATCAATGCTTTGTATCTTCTCTATTGCATTGTACCGGTTCTGAATTGTGATGTTATATTTGTCTTGCAACTTCTTGTCTTATTTGAATAAATCTAAATTTAACTTGATGTTAACTGAGGCTCGTTTTGTTGCTTTTAATTTTACTCTAAGCTTTCTCACAACTGTTACATGATCACTATTGCAATCTGCCCCTGGTCTAGTTTTCACACACACCAGACTGTTTCTAAATCTATTGCTTATCATTATGTAATCAATTTGGTTACGTGCGTTGTCTCCTTGGCTTTTCCATGTCCACAGACGTCTTGGATGTTGCTTAAACCAGGTGTTTCCTATCATCATGTTGTGTGTTCTAGCCCAGTCAATAAGTTTCTCACCTCGCTCATTCCTCTCGCCTAAGCCATAATGACCAACTACTTGCTCAACTCTTTCCTTTCCTACTTTTGCGCTAAAATCCCCTAGAACTATGGTGTTTTCATGTGCGTTGCATTCACGAAGTGCCTTATTGAACTCGTCGTAAAATTTATCAACTGTTTCCTCTAGACTGTCTGCTGTTGGTGCATAAACTTGTATAAGATTTATATCTATTGGCTTTCCATTCAATTTCACTAAAAGGACTCGGTCAGATATTGGGTAAAAACATTTCACCGTTCTTGCTCTTTGTGCATCCAAGGTGATACCTACTCCTCTTTGGTGTTCAGTACCTCCAGAATAGATTATTTTATGCTTATCAGAAAACATCTCCCCTGATCCGGTGTATCTCATTTCGTAAAGTCCTAATAAATGTAAACCCATTCCTTTCATTTCCGTTTGATGTTTTCCAGTTTACCCTTTTGCATGAGTGTTCTCACATTCCAAGTACTTCCAAGTACTTATCATTAGAGTCTTTTTTTATATTTATTTTGCTTACAGTAGCTTGATGACGATCGGGTATCACCTGTAGCAATGATTTCTCCTACCGAACGAGGGTTTTCCATTGGAATCTACCCCTTAACGTTGTTGTCGAGATTTCTGTTATTGTGGCGTTTCATGATTTTACAAAGAAATTACGACGGTGGTTTTCTGTTGCCTTCCGTCGGTTTGTTTACGGTTGGCCCCGCTAGCCTTTGACTAAAAAGTCTCACCCACAAGGCAGTGGGGTTGTTTTACTTTACGGTACCCTCCCTTAGCCTTTTACTCTCCCGAGCTTACCTGCAAGGCAGCAGGGCAGCCGAAGGTTGTACTGTTTACTGCATACAGTAGCAGGTAAAATTACCCGACTTGACACTCATGGTACTTCACGTTTAGTTATAAAGTGGTACCATCAGTGCAGTGGTTCTCTTCGTCTACGATAAAGTGAACGGGGTTTTAATACGAACCTGGCGCTCTTCAATAGACCCGGTGAAGGAAGGTAAACAGTTCACTGTGTAAGGTAAGGTAGTAATATCGAGAAATGACAATGAACATCTTCTCTGTAATACCCTTCTAAATCTGTTGCCTAGTGCTGTGGCGAAGTTTAGTACTTCATTCCCATACAACAGTATTTGTTACATGAATTTGTTTTGATGAAGTTTAATTCTTCATTCTTATACCATTATTTGTTACATGGCTTTGTTTTGATTAATTGTAGGAGCTATGTGTAACAGATAAGTTGCGTTTTGCTTTGATCTTGGGACTGATCTTAGGACTGTTTTACTGCGCCATTGTAAATAGACAGGTTGGTTGGTGTGATCTTTTTCGTTGAATAGACCACTTTGTATCGATATCTACTTGTTAATAATTTATTATGTCTTTCTTTCAGTGCCTGTTTGCACTTCATATACTTCATATATGCCGTCTCGTTCTCTCTCACATTCAAGTAAAATCTCATCCTCTCGATCTTGACAATCGACAAACGCTTGAGGTGTCCAATAACACCTGAACATATTTATTTATGCATTATTTTACAGTCCGGCGATCACAAGTTACATTAACACATTTTTTAATGATTTATATGTAGGATACATTACTTCTAGGCTACATCCAATAACAATACTACTTGGCGGTCTGGATGCCCGCTGAATCACACTCTCGTGATTTATTTAACACATCACAGATTGCACTTCTCGCTATCTAGACACCAGTCATTTTGTGGATTAACTTTATCAGATAATCTGTTCACTTGGATTTGATATTGGTCTTGTTCTAACGTCTTATCTATTTGTACTAGTTGGCAGCTTTTCTAATCACTGCCCAGGTATCTGCTAGTGTTTCTTTCTGTCCTGTCAATTGTCTTAGTTCCTTTTCATAAAGATCTGTAATCTCTCTAATGTCGATTCCTACTTCTTTTCTGACTTACTTACTCATTTATTGGTCTGCGTGTGAGTCCATATATATATATGAGTGCACTCCCTCTTTACTTTCAAACGTGCCTATCCGCCCACGTGTCTGTTAATAATATAAATATTTGTTGATCCTGTATCTGTCCTCCTACACAGCCTGATGATATATATTTTTTAATTACACCCACCATGGCCTCAACCTGTGTGTCCGATATTAAGTGCAGTATCGCTTTCCACGTTTACATGTAGTTAAAACAAGTACTGTATTATATCATTGATTCTGTACACGTACATGTTTCAGCTAACTCCAGTTTGCTGATCTTTTCCTGTCTCCGTTTTTTCCCGCTCCAGCTTCATGAATACTCGCCGCCAGAGCTGAGAGATGGGATGCACGCTGTGATGATATTGTGTTGTTGAAAATACAATAGCCTCAAGAGTCTTACTGCACCAAGCTAAGCGATTATCAGCAGCACTTCCAGTTATCTGTATGGATACAACAATACCTAGGTGACGTATTTAGCCAGCAACTAGACGTAAAGACTTTCAGAGATACAACCTACGTACACACCAATGAGCACAATCAATTTGCATTTTCTACTGGCGTCAGTCTATAAACACCTGTAAACGTCTTGTCTGTGTTATATGCCCGCTCCATTATGGTTGTTGCATTAACAATCATTAATAATTACCTCACATTGAAACAATAGGCTTCTTATGTAGAACTTGTAAACTTACAGCCACGGAATGAAGAAGTCTGATCTGCATCATTGTTCGTTATAGTCGGGATATATCTGTCATTGATTTTCTGATCGCGTGCTTTCAAGTTGTTCTTTTCCATTTTCCCCTCTTGATAGTGCTTCGGTTATACTCATGGTGTCCATTAACTGCCCACTTTTATCTATAGTTTGTCTTTTCTATCAAGTTGCTGCAAACCGACTTCGTGTTTTAGAAAAAGGAAGTGTTATAGCATTATTCTTGTTTGTATATATGTATAATCACCGTCGTTTTACTGGGATAGTGTTCGATGTCACTTCAAAAACATACAGGATAAAATCACCATGAAGTCCATGGCCAGGGTTTCTTTGGTCAATATAAGAAAACAAACAATAATTTCTTTGTTTTAGATCTTGAGGCATATGAGAAATATAATGTTAGTGTCTGCATTTGACATTGACCGTCTCCACAATTGATGGGTGTTCAGTACCACGCCAGATTGTGCGATCATAATACGATGGTACCGCTTATCAGAGGCTGAGTAAATTCTGAAGAAAAAAGTCGCTACATCTGAGAACTGAAGACGGACCCAGGTGATCAGTAGCGAGCAAATTAACTATTTAGCCACAGGGCTTCAATATAAAAAATGGTTTAATACAATCTCTATGACAGTATTAATGAATATTGTATCACTTAGCATCTCTTGTCCGTTAGTGGAATAGTCTACTATTATGTATTTTACAATTTTATTATAAAGGTTTTTTTTCAATTTGATCACGTACCCTGTGTTTTATCTTCTATCTCCAAAAGACTAGGCGTTTGATATCACGCATGTTCTAATCATGATTGCTAGAAAAAGTGATTTTAATCACGTGGGAATGAAACTAGGGTAATGGTTAATCGCGCACCGTGTCATCGACACTACATCGATCGTACCCTAGCACATAGTATACCGGGAAGCTGTGAAACGATTTACTTCTGCAGTGCTCAGCTGCAACAATTGAGGTGAAAAGAGCATTGTGATCTTTTTAACAGATATTAACGTTCACAGCTTTGCCACCTCGGCTCTATTCTTATCTTTCATCGTTCTTTATGAATGTTTTCCTAATTTTATCGAGTGCGCGACCAATTTGTATAAATAATAGCAAAGTAACAAGCCATATCCTTTTATAATAATTCAGTAACCTTCTGTATCAGTAATTTTAATGCCATGAAAAATATACTAACATCAAAACAAATAACGCCAGGGCTAAAACTAAGAATAGCAAAATGTTATATCTTCTCAATATTCATGTATGGTACAGAAACATGGGCATTAGACAAGAAAACAGAACACAAAAATTGAAGCTTTTTAAATATCAAATAAATAAATAAATATAGAAAATATAGAAGAATAGTTAGAATTGGATGGAAAGAAAAGAGAACAAATGATGAAGTTTTAAAACAATTAAAAATTAAAAGAGAACTACTAAACACAATTAGAACAAGAAAAATTACATTTTTGGGGCAGGTTAAAAGACACAACAGCCTACTAAAAGTAATATTTGAAGGGAAATTACAGGGTAATAGAGCCAGATGCAGACCAAGACTAACATGGATGAGTAACATCAACAGATGGATAAGTCAGCCTGTGACAACCTGCACCATCAAAGCAAGAGACAGCGGGATGGCGCTCCATGGTAGCCAACCTTCAATGCGGAGACGGCACTAAATGATGATGATGCTGTGTCTGTACCGGAATTTAGTTTAGTAAGAATAAAAGCAGAACTTGGGGGACAACAGAAGAAGGGCGAAGTAATCTTTGTAGATTGAAGTTCGCGACGTATCAAAGGAACGGAGGCATTTTAGAGAAAGGAGAGGCAAAAATGGCCGGATGAGGTTATCACCGAATATGCTGACAACATCTAGATTTCGTTAGATTTAATTAGTTAGACCATAAGTAGATTATAGCAACTCAGCATATATATACATTTTCCATTATGATATCGTAATAATGCAGAAAGCGATGCTTGAGAAAAGTAACAAACAACACAAGAAAATATAGAATGCCAAATGAAACCATAAGAAAAATTGTAGGAACAAAACCCTGCCAAGAATATATAGAACAACAACTTAAATGGTTTGGCCACCTGGTCAGAATGAATCCTCACCAATCACCATCAAAGGCGTTCTTCTCAAGAATGCATGAGAAAGGACCAAGAGGAAGACCCAGAAGAAGATGGATAGATGCAATTATAGAGACATGTAACAACAAAGGAAAATCACTAATTCAGATAGTTCGAGCAGCTCAAGAACGACAAATGATATAACCACGACACCTTTCGTATCAGTGAAAAGAAGAAGAAGA
>JAVIAB010000051.1:125838631-125858631 GCA_032433765.1 Megaustenia siamemsis | reverse complement strand
TCCTTGTTTAACCCCGATTTCTATTGGGAAACATTCGCTCATTCCTTCCTCTGTACGAACTGCACATGTGTAGCCATCGTGTAGCTAAATATTTGATAATATTTATGATTTTTTATGGCAAGCCATATTGCCTCAGAATTTTCCACAAAAAATCTCTTTAAACCGTGATGGTTTATTATTAATTCTAGCTTATGTGGGCTGTTTGCCGTGATGGTTTAATATTAGTACTTGCTGATGTGGGCTGTTTGCCGTGATGGTTTAATATTAGTACTTGCTGATGTGGGCCTGTTTGCCGTGATGGTTTAATATTAGTGCTTGCTGATGTGGGCTGTTTGCCGTGATGGTTTGATATTAGTACTTGCTGATGTGGGCTGTTTGCCGTGATGGTTTAATATTAGTACTTGCTGATGTGGGCTGTTTGCCGTGATGGTTTAATATTAATAGTTGCTGATGTGGGCTGTTTGCCGTGATGGTTTAATATTAGTACTTGCTGATGTGGGCTGTTTGCCGTTATGGTTTAATATTAGATTTTGCTGATGTGGGCTGTTTGCCGTGATGGTTTAATATTAGTGCTTGCTGATGTGGGCTGTTTGCCGTGATGGTTTGATATTAGTACTTGCTGATGTGGGCTGTTTGCCGTGATGGTTTAATATTAGTACTTGCTGATGTGGGCTGTTTGCCGTGATGGTTTAATATTAATACTAGCTGATGTTGGCTGTTTGCCGTGATGGTTTAATATTAATAGTTGCTGATGTGGGCTGTTTGCCGTGATGGTTTAATATTAGTACTTGCTGATGTGGGCTGTTTGCCGTGATGGTTTAATATTAGTACTTGCTGATGTGGGCTGTTTGCCGTGATGGTTTAATATTAGTGCTTGCTGATGTGGGCTGTTTGCCGTGATGGTTTGATATTAGTACTTGCTGATGTGGGCTGTTTGCCGTGATGGTTTAATATTAGTACTTGCTGATGTGGGCTGTTTGCCGCGATGGTTTAATATTAATACTAGCTGATGTGGGCTGTTTGCCGTGATGGTTTAATATTAATAGTTGCTGATGTGGGCTGTTTGCCGTGATGGTTTAATATTAATAATGGCTGATGTGGGCTGTTTGCCGTGATGGTTTAATATTAATAATGGCTGATGTGGGCTGTTTGCCGTGATGGTTTATTATTAATTCTTGCTGATGTGGGCTGTTTGCCGTGATGGTTTAATATTAGATTTTGCTGATGTGGGCTGTTTGCCGTGATGGTTTAATATTGGTACTTGCTGATGTGGGCTGTTTGCCGTGATGGTTTAATATTGGTACTTGCTGATGTGGGCTGTTTGCTGTGATAGTTTTTTAATATTAGTACTTGCTGATGTGGGCTATTTGCTGTGATAGTTTTTTAATATTAGTACTTGCTGATGTGGGCTATTTACTGTGATAGTTTTTTAAATATTAGTACTTGCTGATGTGGGCTGTTTGCTGTGATAGTTTTTAATATTAGTACTTGCTGATGTGGGCTATTTGCTGTGATAGTTTTTTAATATTAGTACTTGCTGATGTGGGCTGTTTGCCGTGATGGTTTAATATTAGTACTTGCTGATGTGGGTTATTTGCCGTGATGGTTTAATATTAGTACTTGCTGATGTGGGCTGTTTGCCGTGATGGTTTAATATTAGTACTTGCTGATGTGGGCTATTTGCTGTGATAGTTTTTTTAAATATTAGTACTTGCTGATGTGGGTTGTTTGCTGTGATGGTCTAATATTAGTATTTGCTGATGTGGGCTGTTTGCCGTGATGGTTTAATATTAATAGTTGCTTATGTGGGCTGTTTGCCGTGATGGTGTAATATTAATACTTGCTGATGTGGGCTTTTTGTCGTGATAGTTGGTTCAATATCAGTGTTTGTTGATGTTGGCTGTTTGCCGTGATAGTTGGTTCAATATTAGTGTTTGTTGATGTGGGCTGTTTGCCTTGATAGTTGGTTCAATATTAGTGTTTGTTGATTTGGGCTGTTTGCCTTGATAGTTGGTTCAATATCAGTGTTTGTTGATGTTCGCTGTTTGCCGTGATAGTTGGTTCAATATTAGTGTTTGTTGATGTGGGCTGTTTGCCGTGATAGTTGGTTCAATATTAGTGTTTGTTGATGTGAGCTGTTTGCCTTGATAGTTGGTTCAATATCAGTGTTTGTTGATGTGGGCTGTTTGCCTTCATAGTTGGTTCAATATCAGTGTTTGTTGATGTGGTCTGTTTGCCATGATAGTTGGTTCAATATTAGTTTGTTTATGTGAGTTATTTGCTGTGATAGTTAGTTCAATATTAGTGTCTGTTGATGTGGGCTGTTTGCCTTGATAGTTGGTTCAATATTAGTGTTTGTTGATGTGGGCTGTTTGCCGTGATAGTTGGTTCAATATTAGTGTTTGTTGTTGTGGGTTGTTTGCCGTTATAGTTGGTTCAATATTAGTGTTTGTTTATGTGAGTTATTTGCTGTGATAGTTGGTTCAATATTAGTGTTTGTTGATGTGGGCTGTTTGCCGTGATAGTTGGTTCAATATTAGTGTTTGTTGATGTGGGCTGTTTGCCATGTATAGTTGGTTCAGTATTAGTACTTGTTAAATAGGTGGCAACCAGTCACGACTGAAATTGTTTGCATTATCATTCATGATTATCGTCTATCACAATTACAACAGTAATTCAGATAGAATGAAAAAAAAAACGAAAAAAAAACAGTTACTGAGTTTCATTAAGAAAAGAAATCTGAATTATTTTGCTCATTTAAAACGCAACAATGTCATTAAAAAACTGTAATGGAGATCACGGAAAGGACGACCTAAAAGACATCTGGATCAATATATCATGTAAGGTAATGTCTCCTACTTTGAACTTATTTCGTTCCAGATGTATGTTCAAATTCCTATCCTATGAATCAGTTTAAGTGGAGTTAGGAATACCCCATATCTGCTTTCACGTTACATCATCCCCTTAAAGTGTGTTGGTAACAATGTCGACTTCTCAGTGTTTGCAGACTAAGTTATTAGGATAGGCGTCTTGGACAGTCAGTAGACAGACCGACGATCGGAAAGTAGGCGGGTGATGTTGTCAGGCAGGACACGCCGCTGGAACTATCCATTCTAGGTGGTAGCGACTTATAAAGACCTTGAAACAGTAACATTGAGTCCAGCTGACGGGAATCAAAGATGAAGAAGGGAAAATCGTACCTCTCGTCCAGGAAAAGCAACAACCGACCATGGCGCAATGTATTCATTGATTGATCTCACCGGGAGGAAACGGCCGCTAATACTTTGTTCTGTCCACAGTAGTGTTCAAAGAAACTCCGAACGAGATTGTTTGTTTGACGGATGCAAGTCAGTTTCAGATTATATATGTATGTATACATACAATCAAACAAAGAATGAAGCTAAAGAAGCACACTAGCGTAACGTATGAGATTACTCGGTGCCACACAAATTGCGTTTTCAGATTTTTTTTTCACTGCACCTCCGCATCACAGTTGCGTCATATTGTAAGCATCGCTCAAACTCCGGATCAAAATTCTCCTGAATCTAGAGTTCGAACTCTGGAAGGAACTCTCGAAGTTGGAGGCGTTCGAAGTGCGAGGCTGTGCTGTGCTCCCTAAGGCTGTGCTGTGCTCCCTATAGAACAGACTCACTGTGGCGGGAATAAAGGGAGACAATGAGAGGAAGCTTGCAGAATCTGAGACTGGCAGTCACATCGTCCGCCTAATTAAGTCAGATATTACTTGATAAGATTATGATGATGATTAAATCGAACTACGATTAAAATAGATTTCTTTTATAATTCTAAGTTGTTTTAATTAAGGATACTGGAAATAATTCAACCTTCCGTATGTGTGTTTTACTGTGTGGGCTGTTCGTTACAATTTAAGAATTTCGTAAATCGAAAATGGTTTTTATTATAATTTTAAGCATTTTTGTATAATTAAAATACTTTTAAGACTTTCTGATGCGGGCTCAGAATAGAGGTGATTTAATTTATTATTCGGTGGCATGTTTTTTTGCAGAACATTGCATTCCTCACAGCACGTCGGAAAGAATTTCTGTCTCTAGCCTGGTTTACCAATTCTTCTGTTGTCAATTGCAAGGTATCCTTGATGTCGTAACTACTTTCACATTGGTCTGTCCCTGTCTAGAAGTCTTCAATGAAGACTATCGAGACCTATGTGTCTTATGCTGTGGCCTTTGTATTTTAATTTCCTCCGTAAGATATTGCTTATAAGCCAGTTTTGTTTTTAAATCATTAGGTATTTTAGGATGTTTTAATTTCTCTTTTTTCACTATCCGCGGCATCCTATGGATTTTTCTGTAGTTTTTTGTTGTTGTTGCGAATGAACCAATTTTTGTATTGTTGTCTGCGAGATTGTCCATGACTCACAGCTATGTATGCTATTACGAAGATACATGAACCACGCCGACCATGTGATAACAAAATCCCGCAAAGGATTAGCCGCCTTGAAGGTCAAGGCAGCTGCCAACATCGAGCAGAGGCTACTTACTCTTCTTTTCCAGGGATTAGTCCTCGCACCAATCGAGTATGCCCTGGCCATTCTTACTGTCAGTACGACTCAAATTGATAGGCTGGAGAAAATACAAAATGAAGCCATGCGCATTATCCTGGGATGTACGAGGGACACTCCCTGTGTAGCAATGAGGTATCTTCTTGACTTTCCAACCATTGATGACAGAATCAAGATCTGGAGAGCACGAGCATACCTGAAGATTAGTACAGATACAGAGCATCCATTGCACCACGTGCTCAACACAGAGAAAGGTACCAGGCTAAAATGAGGCAAATCATGGGTGGACCGAGCAGAAAATGTCATCAAACAGGTCTGTGGGCTTACCAATATCAGCGTTGGTGAGGAATGGATACCGGTGCCTACGCCATTCAAGGGGACTTTCTCATGTATTGTCACACTCGACAGGAAAAGTAGGGAACAGAACCCGGTCGTGGTTAATGCTGAGGTCAACGGTCTCATCTGCGATAACACCGATGAGAAAGATGCAGTCATCTATACAGACGGATCTGTAAGACGACATGAAAGAAGTGCATGGGCATTTACAGCACGCTTGGCAGGCAGAACAGCCAAGGAAGACAGTGGTGCATACGCCATGATCACGAGTAGAATGACAATGGAGGTGATGGCAGTGACCAAGGCATTCAAATGGTTAGAGTCACAAGACTACATCCAAGCATGTATACTGAGTGATTCGATGAGCATGATAAAAAAGTGGAGGCGGGCTTTGTACGCATGCAATGTGTAGAGTCGTTGCAGAAATCCAAAATACGTAAGGTCACCTTTGTCATTGTCCCTCGACATGCGGGAGTATGGGGAAATGAGAGAGCGGAAAGGGTGACTAGCTGCGCTGTCGTTGAGGACGGGCAACCGATGGATCAGGCGGACATCATCAATGCCCTCCGAGATGTGGGAAGAGCACAGGACTTCGACAAACACAGATCAACGTTAATTCTTCGGATGATGGAAATGGGAGTTAAGATGGGCACAGCCAGAAATGAGAAACTTGGTGGCCGTGTAAGAAGACTTATCAACCAACATAGAACTGGAGTCGTCAGTCGCTGGACACTGAGGGAATTTCTGAGGAGGGGATCTGAGCACCTATGGATATGTTCGGAGTGCAATGATGATGACGCGCAAATAACTCAATAACTCAATAACAATGCCTCCAGGTAGTTTTAATTGTTCTGTATTTTTTGGTATAGTGATTTAATTATAAGTAAATATTGTATCTGTATCAGGAAGATATGAAATGTGATGGACGGGGAGAGAAAAATATAAAGACAGACTGAGAAATGAGAGATTGATAGAGAGATAGTAAATTAGGAAGATGAATAGAGAGAAGTTATAACAAAGAACTAATAAATGAGAAAATGGTGTGGCAGAGAAGAGTGGTGGAGAGGTCGGATAAAGTAAAGAGGGATGATAGTGAGAGTCAAATGGAAGGAGGGAGGCAGAAGAATGCAGAAGGAGGAGGAGGATGGAGAAGAACAATGAATAACGAAGTGAACGAGGTAAAAGAAGATGAGCAAAAATTTAGAGTGAGAAAAGGAGAGATAAGAAGATACATTTAAAGAAAAAAATAGATAAGTATAATGAGAGAGAGAGAGAGAGAGAGAGAGAGAGAGAAAGAGAACATACAAATCATAAGATAAAGAAATGAGATAAAAGAAATGTAAAATGATAATAAATGAAGAATGAGAAAGAAAGAGTAAAATGTGTGTGGCGTACACTGATAGTTAATTGCTGATGATACCTGCCGCTGGAATTCTACACATGACTTGTGGGTTACAGGGGTCGATCTCATTCTGGTGATGAGAGAAGAGGTTGGGGACCGCCCCAAGAGGGGACACAGTCAGTGGTTTATTCATTGGCCGGTGTTGACTACGACGTGAGAGACAGTTGTGCAGTGTTTTCTACTTGATGGTATCTTCCAGTGTCGGAATTAGTCTAAAATGATTTCATTTTGTAACATTTTACAGCTGCCAGCTTTACTTAACGAAACTCAATTAAACGAAACAGTTATTGATTTGTGTTACATCGATTATTAGAGCTTAAGGGATTTTGGTAGTCCACTGAACATTATTTGTTTATATTTATTTGTATGATTTTAATTTTGTAAGAAAAATGTTAACAGTAAAATTATAAAGCCTCTAGTTACTATTGTAGTGGTTGATAGCTTGAATGGGATATCGTTCATATTTTGTTTATTCTACATGGAAATTATGCATGTTTGCATCGTTGCAACTTTGAAGGTGCTCATGAGCTATCACGCAATTTTCGGGTTCGATTCTCATGTGAGGCGATGGGATATTTGTCATAGTAACCTCTGAGCTCAAGGTAAATTAGATCGACTGCCCAGTTCTATCAAAGAAGTGCGATAAAAGAACGTAGTGTATTCATTTTAGGCGCATTAAAAACACAAAAAAGGGTAGTCAGTATGCCACCAACTTAACTAAATAATACAAACAAGTGATATTTTAACTATCATTTAAATGATACGAAAAAAAATTTGATAAAATAATTTCAGGAACTTTCGCTGTTTCTGTGGAGTTTTTACACAGTGCTAACATCATCCTGTGTGATTGAGAAAGAGAATGAAGCCCTAAAGACTAGAGGATAGCGACCGAGCATTATAATAACGCTTTTGTAAACTAGAATATCATACATTTATTTATTAAGGATTTGCGAAGAAGATGATCATGTATCGTAATTTATCCTGTATTTATCCGACTGTTGTTGATAACATATTTTCTACTGACGGTATATGCGCCACAATGTAAAACTGTCTAAATATCCACTCTAACGGTTTCTTGGCTTCAGTACTTTAGTTGCTAACAAAAGAGGCTTCATTTCGCGACCTGCGACATGAAATTACTTACAAGATTACGGTTTATGTTGTGTTTGTGATGTTTTCTTCATTAAGGGTTCCCTCCACGCCTTTAGGAAAATGAGGGATAGAATGTCAGTGTCCATATTTTTTCAATGACCATAATTAATTTCATTGGTGATGTGGTTAATATCACAAGGACTGTCCTACTTTCCCAGGAAATTTCCAAAATATGTAAGGCTAGGTTAACCTAGGAGCCGGGAGCCGCGATAGCTCAGTGGTTAGTGAACTGGACTACAAATGACAAGAGGTAGGGTTCGATCCCAATCGACGACTTCCGGTTCACCCAGCCTTTAATGGGTACCGGATTTTTTCCCCGGGAAAGTAAAGCGGCACGGGCGTAATACCGACCACATTACCACAAAAATCATGTGCTGAAGGCCTGTAAAATTTATGGTCACTAACACCATAATTCCTATACGCCGCTTAGCGTGACGGGGGTACTTTACTTTACTTTACTAACCTAGGAAACAGTCAAAGTGCCGTTAGAATATCGGAGGGTTTGTCAGAATGTTTCAGGTTGCAACAAATGTAAGACAAGGATGTGTCCTCTCACCACTCCTCTTCATTATATATATATATATGAAAAAATAAATCTGGAAACAACCAACAATAAGGAGAAACCAAATAAAAACTTACAGGTAGAAAATTTCAACATCAACGAGCTACTCTTCGCAGATGGCCAATGCCTAATATACGCAGGGAGGTCAAAAAGTAATGCACACCAATTTTTTTCTCGGAAACTATTCGGGCAAAATGTGTGAAATTTTCACAGATTGTAGCTGAACATCCCCTTTACACTACCTATTTTTCAACATAATCTCCGTCCAAGCGTATTGCCTTACGCCAACGCGAAACTAGGTCATGAATGCCTCGTTTGTACCAAGTTTTGTCCTGCTCGCGTAGCCATTTTTTAACTGCACGGATCACATCCTCATCATTGTCAAAGTGTGTCCCACGCAGGAATTTTTTGAGTGGTCCAAACAGATGGAAATCTGAGGGAGCCAGATCAGGGCTGTAAGGAGGATGGGGCAGTACAGTCCAACCAAATTTGTTGATTGCTTCCCGTGTTACCAGACTTGTGTGAGGGCGTGCATTGTCATGTTGAAGCAACAAGTCTGCAGATGGCTTATTAGGCCGAACTCTGTGGAACCGATTTTTGAGTTTTGCCAGTGTATTGATGTAAGCTGTCGAGTTGATTGTCTCACCTCTTGTCATTACATCAACAAGAATCACACCATCAATGTCACAGAAGACAGTGATCATCACCTTCCGGCTGATGGAGATGTTTTGAATTTTTTCTTTTTGGTGACTGCGGATGATGCCATTCCATTGACTGCATTTTTGTTTCAGGCTCATAATGATGTGCCCACGTTTCGTCACCGGTAACAATTTTTGACAAAAACGATTCTCCTTCAACATCGAAACGCTCCAACAATTCAGAACAGAATGTTTTCCTTTGAACTCTGTGATCATTTGTTAGGCACCGAGGAACCCATCGAGCGCAAATCTGTGAATATCCGAGAGTTTTAAAAATTGCGATTGCACTTCCCTTGTTGACTGTAAGCTGCAATGCCAATTGCTGACTAGTGATACGCCTATCATTACGAATAATGGCATCAGCCCGGTTTAACATGTCTGTGCTGGTAGCCGAGGCAACACGTCCAGAACGCGGTAAATCATGCAGCTCCACTCGTACACTTTCTGCAGCTTTAATTCTCTGAACCCAGCGACTAACTGTGTTCCTATCGACTGCAGAACATTTGTACACTGCACACAGTCGTTTATGAATGTTTGCCACAGTTTATTTTTCCGCAACCAGAAATTCTATGACAATTCGCTGTTTGTAACGGACATTGTTGACAAGCTCCATTTTAACGGTTCATGGATTGCGTAATATTTATCAGAATGCTGTGCAATTTGGTACACATAATTGGAACATGTCATATTCCAAATGTGCAAAATGTCATATTCCTATCTTTATTATTAGCCGAGAAAAAAATTGGTGTGAATTACTTTTTGACCTCCCCTCATATATAGGGATGAAAAACTGCTACAGCAGCATACAACATCTCATGATAAAAGTTGTGCAAACTACAGTATGAAAATTAACACAGCAAAAACAGAGGCTGTGAGAATAAGCAAATTAAGATACCCACTAAACATTAAGATCAAAGATAAAGAAATAAAACAAGTAGAGGAATTCAAGTATTTGGGCACAATGTTTACAGAAGAAGGAAACCTAGACAGAGAAATTGACATGAGAATACAAAAACAAATACTATCACATACCAGCTTTCACCATTGTTAAGACATCCAAACATTTCTATGCCAGCTAAACAACAAATAATAAATAACATTTTCATACCAACTTTGTGCTATGAAAGTCAGACATGGACTCTTTCTAAATCACATTTAAGAAAGATCAATACATGTGAGATGCAATGCTTGAGAAAAGTAACAAACAACACAAGAAGAGATAGAATACCAAATGAAACCATAAGAAAAATAGTAGGAATAAAACCCTGCCAGGAATATATAGAGTACCAACAACTTAAATGGTTGGGCCACCTGGTCAGAATGAACCAATCACCATCAAGGACGTTCTTCTCGAGTATGCATGGAAAAAGACCAAGAGGAAGACATAGAAGAAGATGGATAGATGCAGTGATAGAGACATGTAACAACAAAGGAAAATCACTAATTCATACAGTTCGAGCAGCTCAAGAACGACAAATGATATAAACCACGACACCTTCTAGGTATCAGTGAAAAGTGAAAAGAAGAGGAAGAAAACTAACCTAGGAACCATGTTTGTGACGGTTGTTTTTGCTGCTTTTTTCTTTTTACAGTACAAGATAGCCAGTCCCATGCCGAACTTTTCTCCTTAGTCGCTTCTTATGAACACGTCTGGTAGGAAACAGCGCTACAATTCTTTACTACCCTTTCGGGCCCTGGCAAAATAAAAGGATGGAAATGGCAGTACAGATCACTAGCGTAGAATTATGGAAAGTACGAGTATAATTTCAGCGTACAAAGAGATTCCACGAAGACAATGACGCTGAAAAGGAAGCCAGCTGAGAGTATTACACGACAGACCCTTCTTTGGAATCCACAGGAGAAGAGACAAAGCGGAAGACCAAAATATTTTTTGGAGAAGACAGTTAAAAGTAGAGATGAAGATGATGGGGAAGACATGGAATGATCTCAAAAGAGTGGCAAGAAACAGAACAGCTTGGAAAGTGTTTGTTTAAGATTCATGCTCCACAGGGAGTCGGAAGGAAGAAGTAGAAGGCAAAAAAAAACTTATAAACCGTCGACCGAGATAGAATCCGACCTCTTTTCTTTATGCTGATCTTGTATCTTTTGCAAAAGAAAAAGAAAATAGTAGCCGTAGCTATTGTTAGTCTGGAGAGACGATGACTTTAAAGCTCGTGTAACAACCTTGCCAGACGCTGTATTTTTTCTTGCTTTGTTGCTCATCTATAATCGGCAACATTTATGAGACCACCTGGTTTCAAGCCAGCGATTACTGTCTGCCTCCAGCTAGATTTGCCTGCAGAGAACTCTTCCGAGTCAATTATGTTCATATTAAGCTTTCATCAAGTTATGTTTACATACGACTTTGTAGAATTCTTTGGTCTTCCTTTATTTCTTTTGATGGAGGCGGTCTCTCCTTATAGCATGAGTTCGAGAATCCGTCCATTGTGCATTCAGCATATATATGTAGGCTGGTAATTGCAGTCGACGGTGTTTGCAAGATTTAATCACGCTTAGCCCACCAGCTATGTCCATCACTTCATTGTTTGTCACTTTATCTCTCTTTAGAATATAAATAATTTATTTAATAATACAACAAAATAAAGACCATTTATATTTATAGCTTAGAAAGTAAAAAATAGTTATGTAAATCTTTAATGACGCTGCAGACACATTTTCTTCATTCCGACTACAATTCAAACACATTACAGTTTTTAAGCATGTTATTAATATTTCAATTATTATTTATATTATTATTTCTATCTATCTATCTATCTATCTATCTATCTATCTATCTATCTATCTATCTATCTATCTATCTATCTATCTATCTATCTATCTATCTATCTATCTATCTATCTATCTATCTATCTATCTATCTATCTATCTATCTATCTATCTATCTATCTATCTATCTATCTATCTATCTATCTATCTATCTATCTATCTATCTATCTATCTATCTATCTATCTATCTATCTATCTATCTATCTATCTATCTATCTATCTATCTATCTATCTATCTATCTATCTATCTATCTATCTGTCTGTCTGTCTGTCTGTCTGTCTGTCTGTCTGTCTGTCTGTCTGTCTGTCTGTCTGTCTGTCTGTCTGTGTGTCTGTCTGTCTGTCTGTCTGTCTGTCTGTCTGTCTGTCTGTCTGTCTGTCTGTCTGTCTGTCTGTCTGTCTGTCTGTCTTTCGTTCGCCTGAAGTATTGTCTATATCTACAATGTCATTTCCTGTATAAATGCTACTGTCTAAATTATTGCAGTGGCCCATATAGTTTTGTCTGTAGTATTGTATCTATGAGCCAATGGATTGTCAGCAGTCTACTATATTCAGTGCAGTCTTGAAGTATGTGTTCAGCAGTCTGGGGCGCCTGTCCACATGTACACGCATTTGAGATGCCGATCTTGAATTTTGTATATATGTGATTATGGAGTCGATTGTGTCCTGTTCTGAGGTATATAATGATAGCTTGTTCACATCTATTCATATTATGAAAGGCATCCTGATTTGGGGCTTGTGGTCCTCTGATTGATTTGATTATCTATTTCTTATGATGGTACGTAACCGTTTATCTAGTTTTGTGCCTGTTGAACCTTCCTTTGCCAACTGATCCACTTTCTCGTTTCCTGGTATTCCACAGTGAGATGGGATCCACAGCAGGGCAACCCTGTGGTGCTTGCAGAGTTCAATCAATAAGATCTGCAGATATGGTAATTTTCTGGATTGTAGTGCCTGGAGTACTGATCTTGCATCTGTCAAAAATACTACAGGCTGTGGGCTAAGATTACTGTTCAGCAGTTTTTCTATTGCCAACTTTATTGCTCGCATTTCTGCATCATAATTGTGACAATAATTCCCTGTTGCTATTTTATACATATCCCTAGTGTTATTTGGGTACTCTATATATGCATCTGCCCCCCCCCCCATTCTTTACTGCATTCTGTGCTGATCCATCTGTGTACACAAATCCATAGGTCTTGTGAGTGTTCTTCATCCAGGAAACGGAGAGTTATTGTTTTACGCTGTAGACCATTCTGTTCCTCTTTGTCAACTATTCCTTTCACTTCTGTCCGTATTTGTATTGACAATCCTGATTCTTCTGTCCAGTGAGTCTGTTTGGTATGGGCAGTAGGGGGTTAACAACTCTTGGCATGCCTAATGTTTGTCTACTAATACGCTTGGCTTGGTGGATAAAACTGCTTCTCTTAAGTCGTCCCAATGCAACATTTTGGAATCGGTCCTTCATTGGATGTCTCGGCATGCATGGCAGTTTTTCTGCCTTTATCAGCAACGTTGTGTTCCTCAGCTCTCTCAGTGCTGGTATCCGCCACAATTTCTCCATCTCCAATATTGGTGTTCTTTTCATGGCTCCTGTGACCCTAAGTTCCTGGTTTTGTACATTTTCCAGTTCTTGCAGTGTGGTGTTTGATGCAGAGCACCATGCAGATGATCCATATTCTGAATGTGGGCGTATACTCTGTTCGTAAACTTTACTGAGAGTTTTCCCACTAGCACCCCACGTGGTTCCACACAGCTTTCTTAGAATAGCCAACTTTCTCCTTGCTTTTTGGGTTGCCTTATTTATCTGCTTTTTCCAAGATAGTTTGTTATCAAATGTAACTCCGAGATACGTAGCTTGTATGTCTTCTTTCACAGGCTCATTGTAGATGGCTCCTGCTTTTTGTTTTGGGGAGAGAGTGAAAAGTGTAGTGTTGCATTTGTCTGTATTGATGCTGATACACCAACTATTTGTCCATGAATTCAGTGCATTCATAGCTCTTTGCAACAATTTGGAGGCCACTTTTGCATACTTCTCTGTGCACCACATTACCAAGTCATCTGCATACATTGCCACTTTGATACCATGTGGTAGTTCAGTAACTAGGTCATTGATGTAGAATAGAAAAAAAAAGTATTGGAGATAGTACCCTCCCTGTGGGACGCCCTGGCGCAGTAAAACCGTCTTACTCTTAAGACCATCCAGTTGCACTCTGGCTCTCCTGTTATGCAGGTATGCTTTGACCCATTTGTACATCCTGCCATTTACTCCATAGTTTCTCAGTTTCTTCAAAAGCCCTTCCTTCCATACCTTATCAAGTGCTTTCTTTAGGTCTATCCATGATGCTAGTATTAGTTTCTTTTCTTGAAACGCATCCTCAATTTCCTGGGAAAGATAGGTTGCCTGATCTCCGGTAGAGTAACATTGTCTAAAGCCAGCTTGCTGTGGCACAAGGAGACTTTCACTTTTCAGGCACCACTGCAATATGAGATTGAGTATACGTTCCATTGTTTTACACAAACAGCTTGTAAGGCTGATTGGTCTATAGTTGGATGTCGTTGAACCATCTTTTCCTGGCTTTAGTAATGGTATCATAATTGCTTCTCTCCATGTCTGTGGCAGTCTACCGGTGGTCCAGCAAATGTTGTAGATCTGCAATAGTTTTGCTTTAGCTGCAGTTCCCAAGTTCTTAATCATTTCATTGGACACCCCATCACTGCCTGGTGACTTTTTTCATTTTTATTTTGTATATTGCCAGCTCTAGCTCTCTTTGTATAATTGATAGTTCCATGACTTCATGTGCGATCTTTTCTTGTCTTGCATTTTGTTGTTTAAAACGGGTCTCTTGTCTTTCTCTAGTCTATTTCTAGTATTAATCTATTGTCATTTGCAAATGAGTCTGCAAAGTGATTTGCTGCTTGCTTACCTGTTATGATATTTCTATCCTTCTTCAGTGTAATTTTGATGTTCCTTTCTGTACCCTCATCATTCAGCAGGTTTAAAAGCTTCCACACTTTTCTTGTGTCTCATTCAAGATTCAAGGACTCTGTTTTCTCTTTCCAGTTTCTCCTTCTGGCCTGTAGTTTAGACCATTGAAATTTACACACCACAATGCTGATAGTTATTGTGTTTTTTTCTGCTTGCTTTCGAGATTTTCCATGCCATTGTGCAATTGCTCTTGTTCACTATTCCAGTATGGTTTGTACTGTTTCCGTGTCCCTCAAGGTATTGTTTCACTGGCAGCTTGTATTATTAGTCTGCTGAATTCATCAACTATTTTGTTGATGTCTCTGTCTGTATTTATATCTTTAGTCAGTACACTGGTATAGTGTTGATACATTTTCCAGTCTGCCATTTTGCAATTCCATCCGGAGATAGTGTTACTCTCCCTGGCGGCCTCATTTTGCACCACTAAAAAGACTGGTCGGTGGTCGCTGCCTCCAAGTTGTTTCCCAACAATACGTGTGATATTCCAATCCAGGTCTGGTGAATAGAAAGCAAGATCTGGTGTAGATGTGGTATGTCGTGATCTGGAGTAGAATGTTGGTGGATCTGTTGTCTGGTTTAGCAGTATAAGCCCATTGTCATCCTGCCAATTTTCAAGTTTTTCTCCTCTCCTGTCCATATGTTCATAGCCCCAGCTCTCTGAATGGCTGTTAAAGTCTCCACATACAATTATTCTTTCTTTTAATGGAATTGTGTCTAGTGCTAGTGGGCGGTCGCTCGGACAGTAGTAGTTAAGTAGATGAAAGTATTTTCTGTTCTGAGGTGCAGTATTTGATATTTCCCCCAATCCATATACACTTCAAGCTGACATGCATTGATGTTGTTTTTTACAAGTGTCAATATTCCGCCATTTTGTCTGTTTTTTTCTGTCAGATCGGTAGCACTGGTATCTCCTAATCTTCAAGACTATGTCGTTGTTTAGATGGGTTTCCTGCAAACAGCATATGCTTACTCGTTCTTCATAAGGATATTTTCTAACTCTATCTTTTACTGTACCCATCTCTTTTGCTGTTGATGCCTTCAGCATTCCAGTGCATTATTTTGAGTGGTCTTATTTTGGATTGGCCAGTAGCTCTATTCTCTCGCCCCCTGACTCCACAGAGCGGCTGAGAAGGACATCTAGTAATAGAGGTTGGGCCCTTTCGTGGCTGAGTGCCCGGCGCTGCACCTGCCTGAGTATCCATCACAGGGCGAGTGCCATATCGATTCGTAGTTATAGACATACTTCCCATTGGCGTGAGTGCGAGACATCCTGATTGTTGTAGTGCGCTTTTTGGCTGGTTGCCTCCGACTTCAGCACTTAAACTTGCTAGAGCAGACTGTGGTCTTACTCGAGTGTAGGAAGGCCTGGCCAGTCTTGGTTTTTCAGTCCCTGGTGATTGTTAGGCCCCATTCCCACGACAAGGAGCTGGCCTTTGAGGGGATTTCTATTATTATTTCTATATTACTATTTTCATCATTATTATTTCTAAAAAATCACAAATTTTAATTGGTTGACTATTTTCTCTAATTTGTAGCTGTTTGGTTTCTTTTAGCATTTAGGAAGTTTTATTTTGAAATCTAATTATTTTAAAATTGTTTTTGTATTAAGCATTATATAAAAATATGTGTTGTATTTTGTTGCCAATTATCTCGAGCTGGCAAAAATGAATTTGTCAAAATATTTTGTCGATTATAAAGAAACAAAGAATAATAATTTTAACTAGCTTTTGTTTTTTTTTTCTCTTTTAATTTTGATTTCCTTTCATTTTGACCTTGACAAGCAACTATTCGTAATTAGTTTTACATGAGGCTTCAATGAGCATCTTAATCATCAATTTATGAAGATATCAGCAATCTCTGCATGAAATCAGACACGGGCTAAGAAAAAAAAAGTAAATATCTTTTAGTCTTTCAGCGGCTTCTTCCTCATTGTGGAATCTCTAGAAGTGAAAATGTCGACTTCTTATCAAAAGATTGGAAGAAGAACGACTCAACTCTGTCATTAATTGTATTATCAAGAGACAGAAATCTCACTTTACAAACTATATTAAACAATTTAATAGAAACAAATATCTTAACCAAATACTTCGATTTGATAAATACCAGGAAGCCATTATATTTCAACTAGCATTACGCCATGGTAGAATGAAAGACGACTTTAATCGATTGGACGTCTTTGAGAAGTATCGAGTGATTACCATCGGAACATAAATTCAGAAATACTGAACCATGTCAAACGTGCTTCAGAAAGGCAGAAACGAAAGGAAAGTTATGGTATGCACATCCGACCAGGAATAAACTGAGAAACCGAAAGCTTTAACTTTAAATCATCCGCAATCAGATGAAGACTACAACCTGAACGTTGAATTTTTTTCCCCGTTTCATTAACTAATACCATTAGGCAGATTTTTCCCCGTTTCACTAACTAATACCATTAGGCAGATTTTTTTCCCGTTTCACTAACTAAATACCATTGTGCAGATTTTTTCCCCGTTTCACTAACTAATACCATTAGGCAGATTTTTTCCCCGCTCAAAAATAAAGTTTGCCGTGACCCTATCATCCCATCCCATGAAGTAAGAAAAACCGTAATCAGGTCTCTTATAATCTGGAGTGCTTACGTTTCTTGATATTATAATTATCAAATTACATTATTATATTACATTTATCAAACAAAAATACAAATAGGAAAAGTGAACCGTGAAGATTAATTACATTAAAGCCCTAATAAAGGAGCTCCCTAATAAAAGCAATGATATGATGTATAAGTGTACGCTATCACAAGTATACAATTTTTATTATTTAAAAAATATTATTTTATTGTTTACTGTTAGAATATATAATGTTGTATATATATATATAGTTATGCATTTTCATAATTTAATAACAATATGGAAATTATATATGACTGACAATTTCTCGCTTTCTCTCAGAAATTTTTACCTAAACATGTGCGGCCTACACCTTAGTACCATATCATCCCTGTAATCGGAGGGTTTCCACTAGAATTCCCGTCTCTTATCTGATAACAAAGAATGACCTCTCTCTTCTCTCTCTCTCTCTCTCTCTCTGCGATCAAGACTCAATCAGAGTAGGATTCCGGACTTTCTCATGAAGTCAGCTGTCTGTTTAAGTGAATCGATTGCCCCATATAGCTTCTCTTCCCGGGAGTGGTTGTGGACCACATTGCTCTTTTTCAGGACTGTGTGTCTGATTGTTAGAGCTTGTTTTTGTGGTATATGCCTTCGCATTCCAATGTATTATATTCAGTTGTTTCTTGAAGCCTTTCCGGTCAGCGATAGTTTTCTATAATAATTATAGTATGTTTGATCAGTTCTGATTTATTACTTGTTAAAAAAAATACGTTGCTCTGTTCTGCGCCAGCGATCTCAGTACAATGAAGGTACTCCGCTACACCAGCTCCCTAGGGTAATTTCCGAAAACTTATGAATTGTTGTGAAGATAGTGGCTGGTTTAGAAATTGTACTTCCTTTGAAATTTGACCAGAACAGAGGCTTACGAATTACTCTATTATCTCCTAGGTTCTTTTACGTGGCTAACTCGAACATGGGGCATTATTTTTATTGTGCGTCTTTGATAAGATTGTGTACTCCATCTTACATACTTATTAGTGGAGGATTAAAACCCATCACCTTCAAATGTTTCCGAACAGGAAACCTTCTAAATGTAAGAACACAAAAACCTTTGGCTACAACACTCAATGATAATCTCAGTTAAAGTATATGTATCGCACACTTAAAGTAAAGTTTGTCTGAAAAAAATGTTCCTCACATTCCAAGTCCGGCTTGCTGCAGGAGCTACTGAGTTAAGTGTTATGTGCACACCGTGAGTTGTGCGTTTCATCCGTTTTGATCGTGTTTCGATATCCGATTGCTTACGATGACTGATGTATGACAGAGAACATAAGCTGTGTTCACTTTCTGTTCGTTTCGCCTTATGTCTTTTGGCGTGCTGAGACTGATATGGATGGGGATTGCAGCTACCTTTATTTGTTTGGGAGATGAGATACTAATTCGGATGATTCCACTGGCACCACCGGTTGAGCAATTATGGATTTTAATTATTTTGCAGTGATACCGAGGACTTCCATAATCATAACCATATTTCTTCTTGTTCTCTGTCCACTTTTTCCTTCCAGCGTAGAGGAAAAGTGGATTGTTCTTGAAGTGTTCATTGGGTCGTCACACTCACGCGCTTTGTCTGAAGTCAGATGTTGCATTTGCTCATCTTCTTGGAGTGCATTCTCTATATATTCTGTTGTAGTTGATAATCCATGTTTATAGCTGGATGCTGCGAGTAGTAATATAAGGTCAGGGTGAAGCGGATTTGCAGTTGAGCTATATAAGAATTAATCTGGTGCAATACAAAGAAATATAGCAATTAATCTGGTTTCTGGAGCAGCCGTTGCCTGGTACAAAGAATGTTAGCTGACCGTATAGTTGTGGTAAGCTGACGTCGGTTGTGAATTAGAGTATTAGTCAGGGTGTTAGATGACCACCTAATGTCTGGACCTTTCTTCTGTCTCGTGATTTGGTACTTACTCTCTCTCTCTCTCTCTCTCTCTCTCTCTCTCTCCTCATTAGGATCGTTCTTTAACTTTTGAAAACTGTCTTTCTTCTGTGTTAGTGATACTAATTATCCCTCTCTCTCTATATATATCTATTTCTCTCTGTCTCCTATCGCCTCCTAGATCTCTCCTACCATTCCACCTTCCTTCCTCTCATTCCCTCTCCTAGTGTTCTGCCTTTCCTCGTATTTTTACCTTTCCTCCTAGATTTCCTACATTGTAACTATCAATCTTTCCATTTATGCCTATACTCCCCCTTTACTCTCCTAGACTTCTCTCTTTCTCTCTCCTAGACTTCTCTCCTACCATTCCACCTCCCTCCCCTCTCTTTCCCTCTCCTAGCGTTCCGGCCTCCCTCGTATTTTTAGCTTCCCTCCTAGACTTCCTTCCATTATAACACTTACTCATTTTTCCATTTAAGCTTATTATCTCTCCTTCCCTCCCCTATGCTTTTCTCTTTCTCCTCTCTCTCTCTCTCCTATTCACTACTGAACTTCCCTTTATTTTATCACTGTCTCATTCTCTCCATTTATGCCTATCATTTCGCCTCCTTCCGAGACTTCTCTATCTCTCCTCTCTCTCCTATCCCCTCCTAGACTTCTTTCCTATCATTCCATCCTCCCATCTCTCTTTCCCTCGCCTCGCTCAGCGTTTCGCCCTCCCCGTATTTTTTAGCTTCTTTCGTATCGGTGACCACGGAAGTGACCTTGACCCGGCTTATCGTGATTTATACGGACCGTGTCTGGTAATTAAAGGGAGATAATAAAAAATGGTTCACTGTTATCTAACAAAGATCGATAGTAAATTAAAGAGTGGAAAATTTTATAGTTATTTTTTTATGTGAGTGTAGGGTCTCCACTTTATTGGATCATAGAATGCCTTCCTTCTCTTAGACTTCTCTCTCTCTCTCTCTATCCCCTCTTAGACTACTCTCCTACCATTCCATCCT
>JAVIAB010000051.1:125766362-125838531 GCA_032433765.1 Megaustenia siamemsis | reverse complement strand
GTAGATAGAAGATTGTGGAGGGACATGATCGCCTACGCCAACAGGTGTAGCACATGATGATGATGATGTCTGGTAGAGTACCAACAAAATTGGTTGATAAACTCGTCAAAAGATTCAAATGTTAAAAGGATATCCAAACCCTAAGCTCTGAAACTCATAGTTGTGAAATTCTGAATGTTTTATTTTCTAAGCTTTCAGATTCAACATATTTACTAGCTGGCCAGAAACGTCTGCTATCATCTAACCATTATTTCTTCCAGAACTCATCACCAAAGTTAACCACAACAGAATATTTCCATGCATTTGCAGGAGCAGCTTGATTTTATTATTTACTCAGAGGTATGATTGTTAGTTTCCTTTAACTCAGAGATATGTATTATTAGTTCCTTTAACTCAGAGATATGATTGTTAGTTTCCTTTAACTCACAGAAGATATGAATTGTAGTTTCCTTTACTCACAGATATGACTTAGTTTCCTTTACTCACAGATATGATTGTTAGTTTCCTTTAACTCACAGATATAGAACTGTTAGTTTCCTTTAACTCACAGATATGACTGTTAGTTTCCTTTAACTCACAGATATGATTGTTAGTTTTCCTTTAACTCACAGATATGATTGTTAGTTTCCTTTAACCCACAGATATGACTGTTAGTTTCCTTTAACTCACAGATATGATCATTGGTTTCCTTTACCAACCAGCCTACAGAAGTGTAGAAAAGAAGTAAAAATATTTCATGCAAAGAAGGCATGTCTTTACAGTTTTTTTAAAGACCTGTGTGGAGGGTTTCATATTTTATGTAATTCACATACTCTTGATACGAAAACTATGTACCTTTGGCGGAGGATTTGGAAAAGTATTACTTAACAATGAATTATTACCTAATTAATTATGCCTCAGAGCAAATTCTTCCATCTTTGCATGAAATCATATTTGAGCCTAGTATAGCTGTAGTACAATTAGGATGACAAGATGGACATATGATGAAAAGAGACAAGAGATTTCCAAAACACGTAAGCCAAAAACATCAGAACAGAAAAAAAAGAAAGACCTAGAGAACCACTGAAAAGAACACTTTAAAGAGAGCAAAGTTAGCAGATATAGACTCATTAGATAATATTGGTCACCTCGCCAAGAATAGAGATTGGTGAATAACACTACACCCTATTCGATGTCCAATGGTGTATGAAGGATCAAGATCAAGATAGCAGTAGCTCTAGTGCAGAAATAAGAAAATGACAAAGCAACCACAAATATCAATTATAACAAAAGGAGGTAATATGTTGGCTACATGATGAGAAGAGATGAGAAAAGCATCCCAAGCAAGCAGCCCTCAAATAGGAACCAGACGGTAAAAGAAAGTAAGCTGATATGAGAAACACTAAAAGAACGCTGAGGCGAGAGGTAACAACAGCAGGCATCTGCTCCCTTAATGAGATCGAGCAACTCACACAGAACAGAACTGTTGGGTGAACACAATGCGGGTCCTGTGCAAGGTCTGACACTTGATAGATCATCGTCGGACACAAAGTCTAGAATTTCTGCATTATGTACGGTCTTTGGCTCGAAGGACAACAGACATCTGTACCTTCACTCTGACCTGATCCTACCACCCGACAGACATTGTTCACATGTAAAAGTAACTATTCCATGCCATATTTTTACACTTATCGCCTGTCAGCACACAACACTTACACTCTCCTTCTACAGTCCTTAAATTAAATGAAAAGTTAATTTTCTTCCTAATGTATTTACTTTTGTAGCTGTTTCATGTATTTAACAAAAAACTAACTTGTTTGTTTCATTTGAATATCTGACTAAAACAAGCAACTGACGTAATACCTTTGTCTCATCACCTGAACAGAAAGTAACGGAGAACATTGTTTTTAAATTAATACCTACTCAACCATATCTATGGACATATCTAAAATATAACCTAGATTAGCGTCATATCTCTGGACAATGATTTCTAATTTGCAGCATTTTTCTCATCGCTGATTTCCTCTAGAATCAACTTTAGCATCATGCAGTGCAGGATTTAATGCATGTTACTCTGATCAATTTTATTTGTTTAAGTCTGGCAATTTCTAATGTGATCTCATTAAATGCTTGCTACTGATGCTGTTATTTGCTGCTGAAATATTCTGTTAGACTAATTCACTCATGCCTGGAGCTAGTCTTCAGAGTCTGAGAAAATTTGATGGTGAGTGATCGACTTTTACAAAATATAATTTAGTCTAGAGTGAAATTTGCAGTACAGTAATTTTGAAAAAAAAATGTGCTGAAATTTAGGGATTTCCCTCCAAAAATAACTAGCTCTTCCTTTATTAAAATATGACTCTGTGTATTTGGTTAATTATATATATTTAAGAACAACAAATAGCATTCGACAGCAAAAATAGTGGCATGTTCATTCTAATTTGATTTTTAGCAATCTGGCAATTAAACAACAAAAATTTATTGTAATTATTGTAAGATGGACACTTCTATAACAGAGATAGAAAAATTACACACATTCCATCCATACTATGTTTATTTAACATAAACACGGTTTATCAATAACAACAAAATAACACCAGGCCAATGTTTTCAACAGTGTGATCAAAGCAAGGCACCATTAACTGCATTTATATTGTACAGGTGCATGAGAGGTGAATGTAAACGATGGCACAAATGAAGTAATTTGTAATGCCTAAACATGATATAACTTTCAATAAAGTAGTATATAACCATTTTTAATGCCTTAAATCACTATGAAACAATTTAATTGCAATAAAGTAAATGTGCTAGCAAACTGAAATATAGAACAATGTATAACCTGAAGACATAAAATACTAAATTAACTTAACAAATTCTTGGCATTACTGTCCATACCACTAGAGAAGTAGATGGTAATAGATGGTAGACATTGCTACTGCTGGAATATAGGTTTTCATAATCTCATTTGCAAATGTCAATGATATTTTTGCAATCTGGAAATATAATGTCTGACGCAATGACTAACTATTATCATATATATTATATACACACACACACATACATACATCTTAAAGACTATTTATTGGAGGAACAACAAAAAACACTACGGACATAAATTCATAATTAAGAACAATTTTGCACACTTAAAGAGTTCAACAAAATCACCATAATACTATACTCATCTGTGCCTTGTATGAAGCAATTTCAGATGCCACGACAGATCATAGATTGCCATTTTAAACTGTAAGAACCCCATAATACAAACTTTTTCCTGCAGCTAAGGTTAGCAATAATTTTCACAACAGCACATTAACCAATACCAACAACATGACTCAACTTATCCAAAGTAATTACCATATTGCTACAAATCAAATAATCAACTCTTTGTATGTTAACATTTGTTACTGCAATTTTGGGGCTATAATTTCACAGTTTATCAGCAACTAATGGTTCTCAATTCTAATTCTGAAACATCAACCATCCAGAGAAATTACACAATAAAGCTATCTGTGCCAGATTGCTGAAACTTTTTTGCAAGTGGCAGAAATCCTAAATTTCTTGTCTGTGATTTGTACAGTATTCTTGTATATCATTAATGAGGACAAAAACTGGAATCAAAACTTTGTAGTGACATAAAATATACTCATAGCCTGTACAATGAAAATCACAATTAAATTATCAAATCACAAACTCACACAGCTAGCACAAAAGAAGCATTTACTACCAACATTCATAACTAGCCTAAACACACTTCAGAACAATAGTTGGTACTGGCCACATGTTCCATTGTTTGTAATTTTCAGTAACTGCATGCATGAAAGCAAATCTAGACATTATAATATTTTATATAGGAAATATGGCTCTCCATCACAGAAGTTCTTTTATGTATGATTCTGTAACATGTAAATAAATTTAGCATTGCATATTTTGCCTGAAACGTTATTTAAACCACAGTTTGTAAACTACTGCAATTGTCTGTAAGTAGTGAGATTCTTGGTAGGATGTGGTCTGCATTAGTGACATGGATATTAAAACAACTCAGAAATTGCAATGTGAAAGATAATACCTATCCTCAACACTTTCTGTGATGACTGGAAGATGCAGTCTTGATTATGTTACACAAGTTTTCTTACTCATTCACTTTCTGATTATATTTCACAAAATTTTCTGACTAAACATCTTGTATGCATAAAAAAATCTTACTATACATAAACAATTAATAATGGCAACCACAGACTATATCATAAGTAGTAGATTTTGTAGTGTTTAGGCACTACCGATTGTATGACACCAGCAAAGGTTCTGTAAGAAATTTACCACAATTTCACAAAATAATGTATACGATTATTTAACTTAGCCATATTTTCCTTTCAGAATATAGTTCTTAAATCAGCGGATAAACCTAATTACCATCTCAAACAAGTCTAATCAATTTCAACTCAAACTCTTGAGAAGAGTCTTCTAATGAACCCAATACCACTCTCTGCAATGTAACTCCTACAGACTGCAGAGCCGAAATTATCATTGGGCAGATGACCATGCTAATACAGATATGACCTGTAGAAGCAAGACTGGAAATAACTTATGGAAACAGGACCACTATTTTCTCTGAGGGTTTTGGAATTGTACTAGCATGAAGGTGGTCTATTGCCTTAAATCTTCCTCTTGATTGTCAGCTGGAGCTTGCAACTACAATTACATAACACTTTAGTTACTTCAACTTGCATCACAAAACTCTGGGTAACCCATTGAAGCTCATTTGTTTTTTAATATCATGGCTGGAGTCCACTGATGCCACTATGGGGGATTTTTAAAGTGCAGCAAAGAGAAAATAATTATACTATACTATTTAAATCACAGCATGAACTTGTTTGTTCATGTTAAATATATATATATTTTTCAGTTTTAACAATGGAATATGAACACTTGAATTCATACATTACATTTGTGCACAATTTCATCTGAAACTTTATTCACTTTTCTTGTGAACTACAACAGAATGCATAGTGTTTTTTTTTAAATAATGTTAAAAAATCAGTTAATGGCAAGGCAAAGTTTATAACTCTTGTTTTAAGAACATGGTGGCTGTCACTACAAGTTAGTGGCTTAGTAATAAAAATGTAAAAATCACAGAATTTACTGATTCACCAATTTATGACATTACTGTCTTAATCAGAAGTAAACAACTTTACCAGAGCAGGAAACACTGTTGTTCATAAATCTCATTTACAGATGCAAAGGTTTATTTGCAGCCTACAGCAAGCAAGAAGATTTATGACCTAGAAATGTAGCCTGATTCAATTATTAATTCAACACCATGATTTTTAAAAGTTGTATTTTACATTTTTGGAAAACTGCTACACAATTTTTTTTTAAATTATAGAGTGCTCAACACTCAATCTGTTTCTTCAATCTTGACACATATTTATTTTGCAAATTTTTTGTCAGCATTTAATTATAAGCTCCCTACAGTTATCAACGTACATTGTGGCCAAATGATCAAGCGCAGGACAAAGCAGAACAGTAAAAATGAAAGCTGCTTCAACCTGATTACTGTCATCTATCACTGTTTATCTTTTTTAGCTTAAGTCTCCTGTCTTACTTTGTTCTGCTCTTGAAAACCTCATTTATCTTATTAATTAGCATGCTTAAAGAACAAATAACCAAATTTGTTTTTTCGTCATTCAAACACTGTAGGGGGTCAGTTTAATTGAAACCCATCTCTCATAATTTTCACATAAACATTAACTTTAAAATAACTCTCTCTTTAATACTAGCAATATGTAAACAGAAAATCATCGGTACTATGTCGACACAAACATCTCATCAATATTATAATGTATTACTTACATACTTCAAATACCATATAAGGTTCATAAATAAAATTCTAAATAGTGATTGTGATAAATACTATTGATCAGATTTGGAAGTTTTTGTTTTATAGACTACTCCTGCTAATATAGCACCCACAGCAAATGCTTGTCCACCACTCTGAGTCTCATCAGTATCTGAGCCCTGCGGCCACTCCCAGATCGCAAGGACCACAAACCCATACTTAGAACTACTGTTGTAAACAGTACCCCTGAAAAACACATTAGAAAAAAATGTTATAAAAGTACAAACATATAAATACTAGAATTGATTTCTTATTTCTGCAACATAGGGAGCACATATCGCTTCATAAAGTAATGTTACTTAAAATAGTTAAATTATTCTGTTTAAAAAATTATAATATAATAATTATTTATTTTTAATAATACAACAAAATATTAAACATTACATGAAGTTGTAATTTATTTATTTAATAAGTAACATAAAACAATTTATAGAAAAGACAACTTTACTGAAACAGGTGTTAGTGAATAAAAGAAGAAGTAATATATGATAGAACATTAATGCAATAACAATATAATCAAACTGGCAAACATTACTGTTAAATGATTAAACAAAAAATACAAAATATTTAATGAAATACTTTTACAAGTGGTTACATCTAAAATAAATAAATTGAGTCATAGAAAAAAACAGAAAATTTTATTATCACATCCATCATCTTATGTTTAATATTATTCATCTTATTTCAGGTCAAAAGTTACAAGTGGGCAGAAACTAATGGTCTCCATTTGGAATTTTGTAGTACCTGTTCTTGTTGGTCTTATGTATTTCTGAGACCCAACGCATGATTGACTCTTCCTTATCGCTGGTACTGCAGGTTTTTTTGGCCACTTATTTCTTTTTTACTATCTGTACCCAAAATGAGTGCTCTAAATGAGATTCTATCATTAATCATTCTGGGTACATGTTCAAAAAGATATAAGTTATGACAGTAATTTTGAGCACCGTAGGGACATTTTTGTCTTCACAGAAACTGCTGCAGTCTGTTCTTTCCGCCCCTTCTATGTTCTTCTTCTACCTTTTTAGCTCCCAGTGGAGCATAGGTCTTCAACAAACACTTTCCAAGTCGTTCTGTTTTTTGCCATTCTTTTAAGAATCATTCCATGTCTTTCCCATCATCTTCATCTCTGCTTCTAACTGTCTTCAAAATCAGATTGATTACCTCCAGCTGCGAACCAAAACTGTGCAAATATTTTTTAAAATTCATTTATAAAATATCATGCGTTTACAACTTATTATTTAATTTATTATATATATTAATGAATTGAAATATTTGGGAACTTTGTTAACCTCAGACGGAAGATGTACAACAGAGGTGAGATGCAGAATAGCTCAGGCAAAAGCGCTTTCCAAAAGATGAGGAAGATACTATGCAATGCATTTTTGACAATAGAAACAAGAAAAAGGGTTCTTTAATGCTTAAATGTTCTGTAGAGCCAGTCTTAACAAATGGATGTGAATCATGGACAATAGGACAACATAAAGGAAAATCACTGGAGTCTGTATAAATGTGGGTTTACAGAAGAATGTTGAGAATACCATGGACAACTAAGAAGAGTAATTAAAATTAAAACGTTCTGAAAGGGGCCAAAGCAAAAAGAGAGCTAATTTCCAATATTAAGAAGAAATCATTATTTGGCGTTGGCCACATTTCATATGAGAAGAGAACCTGGAAACAACTGGGACAATTTATAAATTGGGGGATGAGAGATAGAGGGAAGCAAGAGAAAAGATACCAGGCAGCTTAAACAGGGAATGGCCTGGCAGAAGGGAAGGTCAACAACAGAAATCATGGAATGATAAATAACTGTCGAGATCGAAAGTTGTGGAGAGGCATGATCACCTATGACCGCAGGCTTGGTACTTGATGATTATTTATTATATTTATAAAGAACAAAACTGGTTATATGACAATACATTATTATAACTATCAGACATTAAATTAGTGTTTACCTAGAGGAACAAACGGATTTTCTTTGGTCTTCGAAATAAGCTTTTCACGAAGTCCTTGCTGAATATAGAACGGTTCTGGAGGGGAAGATAGGCTAATAATTCGTTATAATTTCTGCCACTGCCGTCAGCATTTCCCAAACTTTGTTGAGCTGAAGCAGGTAACGGTGAAGCGTCTTTAGAATTTGCCATCACTGCCTTAAGAGTTGATGTTTCTTTGCCAGATCGGGCAGTGTTGTGTGCATATGTTGTACTTTACCAACTTACAACTTAACTACAACTACAACAATCACAATGCATCACCACCGCTGCCATGTTTTCATTCTCGGTCACTAAAGGTTAGTTAACTTAGTTTTGCACGAGCTTATATTTAGTTTCGAAAATATCAATTATGACATTTTTCAGTGGATATTTTATATAAATTAAATGTGGCTTACAACTTTTGACTCAGTGAGTTATTATATCAGAGTATTGTTGTCGTGTTTTTAATTTTCTTTATAATTATAATGATGGTTTCTTGTCTTAAGTAACACGAAGCGAGTCTTGAGTTTCGAACATTTATTTTTCGTTAAACATAAATAGCTTTAGTTACGCAAGTTACGCTGTGTCCGAGTTTGTCATCGAGGGTGAGATAGTAGCGAGTAGCTGTCCTTATACGGGACGGACAGGCTGGTGAACGGTTAAGTGGATATTTGTTCTTCTTTTCAATCGGAATTGATATATTGGCTATATATCATTGTTTTTACTGCTGCACCAGCGAACGCCTATTTTAGACAGCGACTTTCTTGTCCAGTTCACTCAACTCACAGCATTGTGAGAGTACTCGGGAGAATTAGAAGGCTACGGGAGTAAAACCAAACAGAAAATCCTTAGGGAGGGACTCTAAGGCAGGTCGATGATGTATTATACATCTTCTGGCATCCCCTGCAACTCAACTTTGTTTCCGAACGTAATGACTTCGTCTCTCCTTCGGAACGCCTCAAAGAGGAATCGAGAACGAGGGTAGTGCGCTTTGGTCAAAGCACTATATCCATATTATTGGGCAAGATATTGCAGTAACGTCAGTTCCATCCTCGTTAGGACACAGCAGAAGGAAACACCATTTTTTCTCTCATACTCAGCACATGGAACCTTAGGAACACTTGTCATGGATTAAATAATAACCTAACAAATGTAGAAAACATTTGGAAAACAGCCCTCATCAACATTTAAGCTGCAGAGATTACATGTTGATATTGCAGCCATTCGGGGATCAAGGCTTAAGGATTGTGATTCAGTCAGGGAGAAGACTTATATATTTTTTTTTTAGTAAATCCTGACCACCTCGACTACATGGAGTGGGTTATACTGTGTATAATAAGCTCATAGATTCTATAAACACCTCTAATGGTACAGCATAATGCTACTATCAGCATCATCAGCCCCTATACACCAACAATGGCAGCAACCACAGACGATAAAGATAAATTGTACGAGATGCTCCAGGTTATCTTTGATTCAATCCCCAAAGTAGAACAACTTTACGTGCTGGACGATCTAAATGCCCGCGTTAGACTGAGCATCAATTATGGCCATCATGCCTTGGTCATCATGGTATTGGCAAAATGAGTGATAATTGTCACATACTTCGAGAACTTAGTTCTCATTACACCTGTGTGCTACCATTACTTTTACAGCATTAAGAACCGACAAAAAGCAAATGGCGCCACCCAAAGTCTGGGCATTGTCACCAGCTGGAGTTCGTCTTTAGACAACACTTAAATAATGTTTACTAACCAGAGCATACCCTTGCACAGACTGCGACACAAACAACACTTAAATAATGTTAGACTAACCAGAGTATACCCTTGCACAGACTGCGACACAAACAACACTTAAATAATGTTAGACTAACCAGGTATGGGTGTCCGGTTAGCGCAATCGATAGGCGGTTGGCTTACCACGGCAACAGCCGGGGTTCGTACCCTGGCGAGGACACCTGGGTTTTACTAATTCCCTAAAAATTAGTAGGAGCCGCGATAGCTCAGTGGTTAGTGAACTGGACTACTACGACAAGGGGTAGGGTTCGATCCCAACCGACGGCTCCGGGTTCACCCAGCCTTAAATGGGTACCGGATTTTTTCTGGGAAAGTAAAAGCAGCACGGGCGTAATACCGACCACATTACCCCAAAAATCATGTGCTGAAGGTCTGTAAAAATATAGGGTCACTAACACCATATTTCCCTATACGCCACTTGGCGTGACGGGGGGTACTTTACTTTTTTTTTACTTAACCAGAGTATACCCTTGCACAGACTGCGACACAAACAACACTTAAATAATGTTAGACTAACCAGTATACCCTTGCACAGACTGCGACACAAACCACGCACTTGTCACAAGTAAAGTGAAGGCAGCCACATAAAAGATATACAAATCTAGAGAACCATCCAGGCCGAAGATTAATATCGAAACAAAAAACTTACCCGCCAACCTAATCCTGTTCAAGAATGCCTTTCAGAAATGCATTCTTGCATTTGCTGAGCTGGGTAATTCGCGAATTATGTACAACAACATAAAGATCGCTGAAAGCCCAATCAGTGACAAAATTAAACAGCTGGAAAGATGGGTCGAACTTTACTCAAGTCTCTATTCTGAGGATAGCCCAGCAAGCCCACTCGTAAACCAGCTGGTTTCAGAATATTAGTGCTGACTGCACTAAACAATGAACCAAGAAGGAACTTCATGATGTCATCCACGACCTCTCAAGCGGAAAAGCTTCTGGTAACGGCAACATCCTAGCTGAAGTACTGAAGGAAAATCTTGAAACACTTGTGCCCCACCTCTACAAAGTCCTTGTCCGATGCTGGAGAAGTGAAGATATACCACAGGGCATGAAAGATGCCAAGAGGCGGACTTTGTACGCATGCAATGGGTAGAGTCATTGCAGAAGTAAAAAATATGAAAGGTTACCTTTGTCTACGTCCTAGGACATGCGGGAGAAGGGAGAAATAAAAGAGCGGACAGGTTGGCTAACTGCGCTATCGTTGAGGACGGTCAACTAATGGATCGAGCAGACATCATCAATGCCCTCCGAGATGTGGGAAGGGGACAATACTTTGACAACCATGAGTCCACATCACTCCTTGAAAGAGATGTGAATTAGATGGGCACAACCAGAAATGAGAAACTTAGTGGGCGTGTAAGACGATTTACCAACCAACACAGAACTGGAGTCATCAGTCGCTGGACACTGCGAGACTTCCCGCGGAGGGAGTTTGAGCACCTATGGGCATGTTCGGAGTGCAATGATGATGATCCGCAAATAGCTCAATAACCGTCTGTCAAGACGCCAAATGCATATATATATATATATATATATATATATATATATATATATATATATATATATATATACATATATATATTCTGACCTATGGAAGCGAATCATGGACAGTAGACAAACAAATGAAAAGACGATTAGAGGCCACAGAGATGGGATTTCTCAGAAGAATGTTGAAAGTTCCCTGGACAGATAAAAAGACCAATGAGGAAGTTTTCAAAGAGGCCAACACAAAAAGGGAGCTCTTAAAAAACATCAGAAAGAAGCAATCAACATTTTTCGGGCACATCATGAGAAGAGGAAAGTTGGAATACTTGGTTACAACTTGCTAAATAAAAGGAAAGAGAGATCGCGGACGACAAACAAAGAGAGAATATACTGGATAACTAGGTGTCATGGCATGGAAAACAGTCAACAACAGAACTGATACGATGCACTGTAGATAGAAGGTTGTGGAGGGACATGATCGCCTACGCCAACAGGCAGGGTACATGATGATGATGATATTTATATATATATATTAATCACGTAATTTAAAACTTGAAGCTCAACAAATTATATATGCCAAATGAATTTAATATAAAACTATTTGCTTATATAAAACGCTACATTCGCGTACGGCAAAATAAAAACTTCTCACTTTTTTATTATAAACTGATAGCTCGTAGTGCTGCTGTTTCTTAACAGTTGAGATGCCTATGTGCCTAAATAAAAAAAAAATAAAATGCCGCATAACGCTGTTATAAATAGTTAATGAAGTCCCAGTATTCAGACATAGTTTCATTTTCATGTTGTGACGCTTCTATTGGCTAAAACTAAAAATAACCCATGAAACAGCATTAATGTAGAGGTAGTTTAGCCGTATAATTTTCGCTTACTGTTTTACAAGGTCGTGAATTTCCTCGTTCCGTTCGGTGAGAAGTGTAAGGTAAAGTACGAGACTTGAACCGGCGTCTTAGCACGCGAGTTTTCACCCATATGTGCTTCGTCGCATATCCAGAAATGTTCGGATATTTCTGTATAGTGTAGCCTCAAGCATCGAAACTCAGATGCGAAGCGACATTCCTCACCTTCCCAGGATAATATACCCTGGTACCCATTTCTGCAAACGGCTGGGTCGACCGTGGGGGTATTTTTTTTTTTCCAACCACGAGTACAATTCACACTGCTCCCAGCGGGAATTGAACACGGGTTGTCCGAACGTCGGTAATCTAGTCGGGTGGTTTTCCCAACTAGGCTACCGAGGCCCCCTCGGTGAGAAGTGTACCGCTAGTTACTAGAGGTTTCAATGTATCATAAATCATTTATGTTTCATTCACAAACATTATAGTGGCCAGAGGAAAACCTTTCAGGTAAATGCATATCAAAGAAAATAAATCATTTCAGCCTACGAAATGTGTAATAGAATATTCGAAAACTTGTAATATAATTATACAAAAAATATAATAAATTATCATTTCCTTTTGTAATTCGCTAATATGTTCAAGGCTACCGGCGGTAGCTGCGGAAACATAGAGAATACGCCACTGTGTGTGTGTATATATATATATATATATATATATATATATATATATATGAATGTATAGGATGCTCAATTATGTTGGGTTATATATTTGTGGGTTTGTCTTCCTTCACTGGCTCTTACCCATTTGACATGGTGCATAGTATGTTTTCAGGAGCATCACTTGCAAATTGTAAACAGTGGTGTAACCGTACGCGTGTCACAGAGATGGGAGGGGGACGTTTGTCCCCGAGTGCAGTCTTAGAAATACGAAGCTCTACAGCGGAAGAAAAAAATAAAGTTGTCATAAAAGATAATAAATGTGGGTATGAAAGCTCAACATGGACCATCCCACGAGCGCTGACATCTCATTTATTGACTTGCCCTGCACCACTAATTGTAGAATATTAGGTATGGTTCGTTGACCCTAGCTCATACAGTACGTCTTAAGCATTCTTAAATTATCGTGGTCAGCATGAAAGTGTGTGTGTGTGGGGGGGGGGAGAATCCTTATATGACGGGGGAATTAAAAGGCCGGTTGTTCAGCGCACACGCCGCGAGATGTTTGGGGCTGGTTCGAACCCGTGTTCTCCTGGTTTGGAGCCCGACAAATTTTCTTTCCGCCCCCCCCCCCCCCCCCCCCCCCCCCCCCGCCTATATTATTAGATTTCTTGAATATGTCAACAGTGTTGTATTTAGTTGACGGTATATTGGAGATGAATAAAAATATGTCATTACACATCTGTCTATCTATTGTCCTTTCGAGCCGATGATTCTGTGACGGCATTAAAAAAAAAAAACAAAGAAAAAAAAGTAACTAAAGCGTCCCTCCACGCCTTGCTATATAGTTCGATCCCAACCGACGACTTCCGGTTCAGCCAGCCTTTCGTTCGTTCGTTCGCTTTCGTCAGCTTTGACCTCTGACGAAGTCCCACCCACTCAAATTTGTGGGACTGAATTTTGCGTGTAAAGTCTGTTTTATCCCATTACAGGATGCCCCTCGCCATGCAGGCAGATTTACTCCGACTTCAGAGGTAAGCCAGCCTTTAATGGGTACCAGATTTTTTTTTCTGGAAAAATAAAGCGGCACGTGCGTAATCATCATCATGTGCCATACCGGTTGGCGTAGGCGATCATGTCCTTTCACAATGTTCTAGCTACAGTGCATCGTATCAGTTCTGTTGTTGACTGTTTTCCATGCCATGACACCAAGCTATCCAGTATTTTCTCTCTTTGTCGTCCGCGATCTCTCCTTCCTTTTATGTTGCCAGTTGTAACCAAATATTCCAACTTTCCTCTTCTCATGATGTGTCCGAAAAATGTTGATTCTTTCTTTCTGATGTTTTTTAGAAGCTGCATTTTTGTGTTGGCCTCTTTGAGAACTTCCTCATTGGTCTTTTTAGCTGTCTAGGGACCTTTCAACATTCTTCTGAGAAATCCCACCTCTGTGGCCTCTATTCGTCGTTTCATTTGTTTGTCTACTGTCCCTGACGGGCGTAGTACCGACCACATTACCCAAAAAATCATGTGCCGAAGGTCTGTATAATTTATGGTCACTAACATCACACTCCCTATACGCCACTTGGCGTCACGGGGGTACTTTTTTAAAAATATAGGACAGACATTTCAGACCCTCTCTGTTTGACGATCTTTGTTATCAGGTGTCAGACTTTGCACAGGACCCGCATTATATCTAGTCATACGCCCTTGTTCTGGGCGAGCCTCTCAATCTCGAAAAGTGAGTTCATCCCTGCTGTTATTGCTCACCTCGGTGTTCTTTTTAGCGTTTCTTTAGCGTCCTCTTGTTTTTTTTTTTTACCCTCTGATTTTTATTTGAGGACCTACTTTGAGATTCTCTTGATGTCTTTTCTCATCATTTTGACAGCCTACAATCAGCATTAGGAAATAGGATACAGTCAGAGTAAATCGTTAAAGTTGGAGAACGCAGAAATATGTTTTTTAACAAGAATGTCGAGAATATCATGAGCAATTAAGAAAAAGCAATGAGGACGTTCTGAAAGGGACAGTAATTTTTTACTTTAAAGACAACGTTTTGTTAATATCAGGAGTTTTACCGTATAATAAGAAAGGAACATATGAGATATATTGCAACAACATAAAAAATTGGGTGAAGAAAAATTATAAGGAAAACTGAGAGGAAGACACCCGACAATTTAATAGAAGGGTTTCGTAGAAAGTTGACAGCACAAAGATAAACAACCGTAGAGACAGAAAGTTATAAAGAGACGTAATCATTTACGTCAACAGAACAGAGCTTCATGATGATAACCTGATTACTATTTTATTATAACCTAGTCTAAATTTTTTATTATAACCTAGTGTAAATATTTTATTATAACCTAGTCTAAATTTTTTATTATAACCTAGTCTAAATATTTTATTATAACCTAGTGTAAATATTTTATTATAACCTAGTCTAAATATTTTATTATAACCTAGTCTAAATATTTTATTATAACCTAGTGTAATATTTTATTATAACCTAGTCTAAATATTTTATTATAACCTAGTCTAAATATTTTATTATAACCTAGTCTAAATATTTTATTATAACCTAGTCTAAATATTTTATTATAACCTAGTCTAAATATTTTATTAAAACCTAGTCTAAATATTTTATTATAACCTAGTCTAAATATTTTATTATAACCTAGTCTAAATATTTTATTATAACCTAGTCTAAATATTTTATTATATCTATCTATCTATCTATCTATCTATCTATCTATCTATCTATCTATCTATCTATCTATCTATTGTCCTTTCGAGCAGAAGACGGCACATAGGGCAGAACCACAATCTCAAAAACAGAAACCTTGCGTGCCAAAATGGCACATATTGCTGAGATCACTGCTCTAAAATTTATGGCTCTGTTTCCATAACAATACTTTTTACAATGACAGCTTGTCAAGCCATCGATCAACCTCCTTAATCGCCTCTTACTACATGCCTGGAAGGACACAGTGTCACTATTCTTTACTTTCCTCATAATGAGGCCCCAGGAAAAACACACGGGCGATTTTTTGTTATAACCTAGTCTAAATATTTTATTATAACCTAGTCTAAATATTTTATTAAAACATAGTCTAAATATTTTATTATAACCTAGTCTAAATATTTTAGAGGTAAAGGCATCAAGATGCACCAAGATGCGTAGAGATGCGAAGCTGCTGTAAAGCTGATGATAATGGCAATACTAAAAACAGAAGAAAAAAGTGGTATGGTGACAGCTTTACGGGTAATGGACGAAACAAAAGTCGACGTTTCGGCCAAGTAGGCCTTCATCTGGACGAACAACAAACACAAAAAAATATATATAAGGATATATTAACAAATCTAACTACATGGCGATAATATGCTAGATACTCAAGAGAGGAAAATAAAAAAAGAGGTCACTTCCCTGTGTTCCTGAGCGTGGTCAGTTTTCAAATGAACTAAATTGATACGGCAGGATGACCAACTATAAATCTCACTGACCAGGCTGTCAAGTGAGAAGACGGAAAGGAAGGGTTCTACAAATATGGGGAGGTGGGTACAGGATATGTAAAAGACTATGCAAATCTAACTCTGTGTGTGCACCACGAGCCGATGTGTGAAAATGTGTATGTAACAATGCATGCGTACAAGCATAAATCAGCATATATATTGCCACAAGGCCCACAAAAGAAAAACCCAAAGGAACCCAAATGTGCCAATACATGTACAGATACATATATCCACATGTATAGGTTCAGATGCGCATGGTGGGGGTATGAAATATGTAGTGGGTGTCCTATGTGTATGAGAGTGATATGTTCATACCTTGTGGGGGGGGGGGGGGGCAGCGAACCCAACTGGGCAATAAGGCGATTCTCAAGGGCGAACCGGCTGCGATTTCTGGAGTGACATGAGACAATGCCAGTAACTTGCATGTCGGGTTTACCACAAAGGCCAGGGGAGTTGAAACTGGCCGACACCGGGCTGCCAGTCTTTTGCTCAACATCACGAAGATGCTCACAAAATCTGCCACTCAAGCGTCTACCACTTTCACCCACATACGTCATCTGGCAATGCTTACATATTATGGCGTAGATGATATTCCGTGACACACAAGTGAACCCCTCCTTGATGTCGAATCGCTTCTTAGGGAGCAAGACTGAATCACAGCACGTAGTCACAATTTCTGCAAACTTGACGTCCACAACAAACAGTACCAAGGTGTTTGTGGTTAGAGCGGGGGAGGCGGCTCGTGACAAGAATGTCTCTCAGACTCCTGTCGCGTTTGAAGGCTACCATAGGAGGATCACTGAAAAGTAGGCGGGTAGTGGGATCTGAGTGGAGAATGGAGTGATACCGGTTAAGGATCCTCACCGCAGCCAAGTTGTGGGGGTGGTAGGTGAGGGTGAATATAGTCCTATCAGAGGAACGGCGAGTGGATGGGGTGAGTGCCACAGGACGGGGAATATCGAAAGCTCTCTTAAAGGCGGATTGGAGAACAGAATCAGGATAGAGACGACGCCTAAAGAAACTTAACATCAGGTGGGCCTGTTGGAGAAAATCTTGATCATCCTGGCAGATACGACGAAATCGTAATAATTGAGAATATGGAATGTAATCTCTGCAGTGAGATGGATGAGACGAGGTGTACGTCGACTTTTGTTTCGTCCATTACCACGTAAAGCTGTCACCATACCACTCTTTTCTTCTTTTTTTTTTAGTATTGCCTCTAAATATTTTATTATAACCTAGTCTAAATATTTTATTATAACCTAGTCTAAATATTTTATTATAACCTAGTTAAAATTCTAGACTAGGAAGTACTTTGGAGAGTCGATGTAGCCTGGAGGCTTCAGTGCTTGATGTAGCCTGGAGGCTTCAATGCTTGGTATAGCCTGGAGGCTTCAGTGCTTGATGTAGCCTGGAGGCTTCAATGCTTGGTATAGCCTGGAGGCTTCAGTGCTTGATGTAGCCTGGAGGTTTCAGTGCTTGATGTAGCCTGGAGGCTTCAGTACTTGATGTAGCCTGGAGGCTTCAGTACTGATGTAGCCTGGAGGCTTCAGTGCTCGTCTCACATGTAAAGTATTTGAATCTCGCGTGGAGATACCCCCCCCCCCCTTTTCTCTCAAAGTTACATACCGTGAAAGGTCTTTGATAGTCGAAATTGAAAATGAGCTGCCTGTATACCAATATCTACATAAATAGTAAATAACATTCTCATATTCACAATTCCATCGTTCACGCTAAAGAGAAGGGGGTGATCGAATCGATAACTTGTCTGGTTCCAAACCAGGAGAACAGGGTGTTTGAATCCTGGTAGTAAGGTCAAACATGTTTTTCTCTATTGGGGGTGAAATAAAAACCTTTTGGCTACTGCACTGGACAAGCAGGTTTTTGTTATCCAGTCCTTCCAAAAGACTCAATCAGTAATGAGAAAATGCAGTTATTTATTTATTTTATTTTATTTTATATTATTTTATTTGTTACAAGCTATCCGAGTAAACCGCTTTGATATTACAATGAACCATCAAACATTGAAACCACGTTATGAAATGTCCCGTGACAACGAACCATCAAACATTGAAACCAACGTTATGAAATGTTCCGTGACCATGAACCATCAAACATTGAAATCAACATTATGAAATGTTCCGTGACCAGGAACCATCAAACATTGAAACCAACGTTATGAAATGTCCCGTGACCAGGAACCCGGACAGTGTTACAGAGTTAATACGATTAATCATCTCTCGTTAACTGTTCAACCTGCTGTACATAAAGAGACACAATACATTTCTGACAAACATCTCAGGAAAAAAAAATACAAGGCAACGAAGCATAGCCAAACATTAAACTAAAATAGGCTGACAGCATTGAGTACTAGAGAACCAATAACACAAGTGCTCAACAAAATGTGATGTAAAATAAAGATACAGAATGAAATGAAGTTCCTGCGATGTGAGACGGCACAAGATTATGCTTTTTGCGTCACGTAATTGATAAATAAATCTGAAACAAGTGCAACGCGTCAAATACTTGGCACAATAATAACATCAGATGAAAGATGCAACACATAAATAAAAGACTGAATAACTCAGGCCAAAAAAGCATTTCAGAAAATGAAAAATATCTTATGCAACAAATCTATGTCAATAGAAGTGAGAAAGAGAGTTCATCTGTGATATATAGAACCAATTCTGACCTATGGAAGCGAATCATGGACAGTAGACAAACAAATAAAAATACGATCAGATGACACAGAAATGGGATTTCTCAGAAGAATATTTAAAGTTCCCTGGACAGCTAAAAAGACCAATGAGGAAATTCTCAAAGAGACCAACACAAAAAGGGAACTCCTAAAAATACCAGAAAAAAACAATCAACATTTTTTGGCACATCATGAGAAGAGGAAAGTTGGAATACTTGGTTACAACTGGCTAAATAAAAGAAAAGAGAGATTGCGGACGACAAAGAGAGAAAATACTGGATAGCTTGGTGTCATGGCATGGAAAACAATCAACAAGAGAACTGATACGATGCACTGTAGATAGAAGATTGTGGAGGGACATGATCGCATACGCCAACCGGTATGACACACGATGATGATGAATTGATAAATATCCATAAATCTGTTTTTTTTTAATTCTACAAGTGGTTATTGTATGAATGTGTCTCCTGTATTATTGTGTTTTGTTGCCTGTCTCATCACCGAGGCAATAGAGCGCAAATAAAGTGTTCATGTCACAACTTGTGGCCTACAGGGTTCATGATATCCATATTATCAATTTTTTTCATGATCACTGATTCAATTATTGTGGTGTGACCAGTTTGAAACGAGATTGCATTAGTGATCACGTACCATAGTTGGATAAATGAGAATAAAACTGAAGAAGGCACAGAAATCACCAAGAAATATACAATTACAACAAGATATGCTTAGAGTAGATAGACATATGAGTGATAAGTACTGTGGAAAGTAATCATGAACAGAAGACAAAGAAAAGAAAATAAGATTAGAGGTCACAGAGGTGGGATTTCTCAGAAGAATGTTGAACATTTCTTGGGCAGCTAAAAAGACCAAAGAGGAAATTCTAAAAGAGGCCAGCACAAAAATGGAGGTCTTAAAAAAACAGAAAGAAACAATTTACATTTATCGTTCACATCATGAGAAGAGGAAAATTGGAATACTTAGTTACAACTGGCAAAATACAGGGAAGGAGAGATCGCGGACGACAAAGAGAGAGGACACTTGATTGCATGGTGTCGTGGTACGGAAAACAGTCATCAATATAACTGATACAATGCTTAGCGGATAGACAAATTCTGGAAGGATACGATCGTCTACGTCAACCGGTATGGCACATGATGATGCTTTGAGACAGGGAATTCCAAATCCGTGTTAGTGTGGGGGGGAGGGGGGGGGGAATTTCAGGTGGGAATTGGAACAAAGACCTCCTGGCCAATCAATGGGCCTAACCTCTTTTACAACCTCGAGTTCACAGTGGTTATAACAATGAGGCAAATTGTTGGTGGTAGAAGACATTCTAGCGTGATTACATTTTGAATAATTCAAGATTCTGATTGCATGTTCTTGATCACTGATGTGCACGTTGCTTTTCCAAAGAACCGTTGTGTAAATATTAACCGTTGTATTCTCTAAGGTTTCAGTGTTTTCCATAGTTTTATTATTATATTTATAAAATATTGCGGTTTTGAAATGTTCCACTCAAAATGAAGTATTTTATAGATTATGTAAATCATTTATTTATTCAGAACTCATTTATATTGATTATGTCTGCATGATAATGTTGACACAGACTTTAATTTAAATATTTAAAAAATAGTGTAATTTATTTCTGTGTCATGATTATACATAGGAGAGTGGACGGACATATCTCTCGGGAACGTTATGCACCGGTAATGTGGCCGTGGTTACTAAATCGAGTGTGCAGATGGATTTGAATTAATGAAATCTTGTAGTTTAAACATATGTGCTTGTTGTCAGAACAGAGACGTTGAGGAGTACATTTAATAATGTTGATTTCACAGTGACGGCAGAATGAACATAAAGTACCAAGCTTGACATGACTCAAAGCGATTTGCATCATGGATTGGTGAGCACAAACTGATCAAGATCCTACTCCACCTTCTCGTGATGGGCCTGGAAACAGGTACTCAATTCTTGTTCAGCGAATAAAGATTAAAGAAGGGAGACTCGGTGCTCAAAGATGCTGCGCTCATTTTGGATATGTTGGGCTAAAGGCCATCAGATATAGCCTAACTTTTTGTTAGCGACAGAACACAACGCATTTACTACTTTTGGGACACCTTGCAAATGGTGACCTTAGCATACAAAATGTATCATTTTATTTAAATTGTTAAAATGTTGTTTGTTTGTTTTTTTAAAAAAATGATTATTAGGTATAGTTTTTTTTCCCGTTCACCGGTTTTCACCTCCGGCGAAGTCCTTAGAGACTAAGAACTGAATTTTGCGTGTTTATCCCTTTCTCCTTGGCAGCCGTGTGCACAGGTGTCCCTCGCCGAACAGGCAGACAACTCCGCCTTCGGAGGCACTCATATTTTTTCCCGTCAATGAGTAATTGATATTTCAAGTCGAGCCTCACTACATAGATCAGAGGTGGTTGCGTAGAGAGAAATTACACATACTAATTCTAAGCCGAGATTTGAACTCACACACTCTCTGTTTCGAGACCGACGTCTTGCCTCGAGACCAACGTCTTGCCTTGAGACCAACGTCTGCCTTGAGACCGACGTCTTGCCTTGAGACCAACGTCTTGCCTCGAGACCGACGTCTTGCCTTGAGACCAACGTCTTGCCTTGAGACCGACGTCTTGCCTCGAGACCGACGTCTTGCCTTGAGACCGACGTCTTGCCTCGAGACCGACGTCTTGCCTCGAGATAGACGTCTTGCCTCGAGACCAACGTCTTGCCTTGAGACCGACGTCTTGCCTTGAGACCGACGTCTTGCCTCGAGACCGACGTCTTGCCTCGAGACCAACGTCTTGCCTTGAGACCGACGTCTTGCCTCAAGACCGACGTCTTGCCTCGAGACCAACGTCTTGCCTTGAGACCGACGTCTTGCCTCAAGACCGACGTCTTGCCTCGAGACCAACGTCTTGCCTTGAGACCGACGTCTTGCCTTGAGACCGACGTCTTGCCTTGAGACCGACGTCTTGCCTCGAGACCAACGTCTTGCCTTGAGACCAACGTCTTACCTTGAGACCAACGTCTTACCTTGAGACCGACGTCTTGCCTTGAGACCAACGTCTTGCCTTGAGACCAACGTCTTGTCTAGAGACCAACGTCTTGCCTTGAAACCAACATCTTGCCTCGAGACCAACGTCTTACCTTGAGACCGACGTCTTACCTTGAGACCAACGTCTTACCTTGAGACCGACGTCTTGCCTTGAGACCAACGTCTTGTCTTGAGACCAACGTCTTGCCTTGAGACCAACGTCTTACCTTGAGACCAACGTCTTGCCTTGAGACCAACGTCTTACCTTGAGACCGACGTCTTGCCTTGAGACCGACGTCTTGCCTTGAGACCGACGTCTTGCCTCGAGACCGACGTCTTGCCTTGAGACCGACATCTTGCCTTGAGACCGACGTCTTGCCTTGAGACCGACGTCTTGCCTCAAGACCAACGTCTTGCCTTGAGACCAACATCTTGCCTCGAGACCAACGTCTTGCCTTGAGACCAACGTCTTGCCTTGAGACCAACGTCTTGCCTTGAGACCGACGTCTTGCCTTGAGACCAACGTCTTGCCTTGAGACCAACGTCTTACCTTGAGACCGACGTCTTGCCTTGAGACCAACGTCTTGTCTTGAGACCAACATCTTGCCTCGAGACCAACGTCTTGCCTCGATACCAACGTCTTGCCTTGAGACCAACGTCTTACCTTGAGACCGACGTCTTGCCTTGAGACCGACGTCTTGCCTCGAGACCAACGTCTTGTCTTGAGACCGACGTCTTGTCTCGAGACCGACATCTTGCCTCGAGACCAATCAGTCCCTATTATTGTTTTCTAGATGCTTAATTCAGAAATAATTTTTGGCTTGGTTTCTTGGCAGATAATACAGGGTGTCTCATTCACTACTGTACCCCGGAATTTCCTCAACAATTCTAGCACCAATGAAGACATTTTAACGGGATCTGAACATGAGGACGTCCATTGTGTGAGAAATGAAAATAAATGTGTCTGTAGTGTGTGCATTTGGCGCCTAATTGACGTGCCAAGCCTGACTGACGCGCCTCTCTGATTATCTCTGTCATTTGGCTGAAGATGCGTACACAACACGCTTGTTGTTCGTGAGCATTTGTGTAAGTGTTTGTGTATTCACACAGGATTACTGGAAAACGTGTTGGTTTACTTTGTGGGAGAGAATGTTTAGTGGTAAAACGTTACAGACATTCCGGCTTCGATAGCGAGTGAGACACCCTACAGTAAGACATTAAGACAAAAATTGAAGGTAAATTACACAAGCAGAGGACTATAAGAAACAGCAAAAGAAAAGATTATATAGCTCTGATTTGAGGGCATATACTATAATTTAGTGGAGGATAAAAAGGCAAGAATAAAGCATAATATAATTCTTAGAATAACTTGACTATTTGTCGCAAGTATATTTTTATATGAACACTCATCAGTTGTCCATGATTTGTGCGAAAACATCAGTTGTCCATGATTTGTGCGAAAACATCAGTTGTCCATGATTTGTGCGAAAACATCAGTTGTCCATGATTTGTGCGAAAACATCAGTTGTCCATGATTTGTGCGAAAACATCAGTTGTACACAGTGTCAAAACCGCCTCGTTTCTGAAGCCAGACATTTATTTCTTAGTTAACCCCCACTTTCCATACAGCTTTTATTCGAGTACAACTGTACCTTATACTTTGTTATTTAATTGTTTTAGTCAAACCGACTATCATATTTTCTGTTTTCATTTTCCTACAATTTTTGTTCTGAAGATTAAGTCCTCTCTTCTTGCTCGATTCATTTACAAAAGACAATTGTAAAATTAATTTTAAAACAGTATTTTGTAAATGTGGCGTAGGTGGGAATGAGAAATTCCAATTCCAATTTGTTCAAGATAGATAGACTACATAGGGTAATGAGATTATTTTAAAGCTTTGTGAGATTCTTTTTCCCTAAAGGTGGAATCAGAAATTTCATTTTCAGACCAGAAAAAAACCCCGACGATTTCATTGAATGAAATAATGTATTGAAATCGGCTTTCGGTTAGTCAGTGGAGTTCATTGTGAACTATGAAACTACTAAATTGCTCGAGGCCTTATTTTTTACGCACTTCAATATTTAATCTGATACAATATAATGAGTTGAAAGAAATGTTTTACAATTTGTATAATTTGTGTGCCAATTTGTCTTTGTTGTTGTCCTAGGGCTATCTACACTGCACTAGATAATGTACGTTAACGTTTCTCGATCTTTCCCCATTTAATATAAAATCTCAGCATCGCGCACAAACTCCACAACATTGGCGATGTCTCCATATCCCCCAGCTTTATTTTTGACCATGACTAACATGGACGAGTAACATCAAAAGATTAACAAATCAGCCTATGACAACCTGCACCATCAAAGCAAGAGACAGAGCAGAATGGCGCTCCATGGTAGCCAACCTTCGTTGCAGAGAAGGCACTCGATGATGATAATGTTAACAGTTGACGTTTTACCCTTTTTCCATTTCTGGCTCGGATAGCGACAAACAAAATACAGTTCTCTATTTGTAACTATCAGTAGTCCATTCACTTGATGAACTTGACAATGGGGTCTGCTTTTCATTGTTGTTCAAAGCTGCATTAGACTAAATGTCACAAGACTAAATGTCTTCCACAAGCGATGTCTCCGCAAAATAATGCACATCAAATGGCAAGACAAAATAACCAACTTAACTGTCCTGCAACGTGCTAAGACCCTAACAATCATGTCGATGCTCAGAAGTCGAAGGCTAAGATGGCTGGGGCATGTCCAACGGATGGAAGAAAAACGCATTCCTAGGCAAATACTATATGGCGAGCTAAAACACGGAAAAAGACAAATCGGCAGACCTAAACTACGATATAGAGATATCTGCAAATCATCTCTGAAAGACTTCTCCATCTGTGAAAACGACTGGCAACATCTGGCTAGTGATCGCACATCATGGAGAGCATGTATAAGGAACGGTATAACAACATTTGAGACTGTGCTAAGACAGGACTTAGAAGAGAAGAGACTCATGAAAAAGGATGGTAAACCCTGTGGACCTGCGAGCCTGACCTGTTCATTATGTGACCGCGTGTGTTTGTCAAACATTGGTAGAATTAGCCACGAGAGAAGCTGTTCGGCAAAAACAATACCTCAAAAAAATACGCAATAGCCTCCTCTGACAAGACGAAAAGGGCCATATATATATATATATATATATATAAAGCTGCATTACTTTTCAATCAAGAATAAAAAAGTAATAATATATGCCGTGGGCGTGAAGTATGTAAGTATCGCCGATTTTAAATATCGCACGCTAGATAATTTCTTAGGGCATTAATCCCCACGTCGGAATTAAGTTTTCTTAATATCGGTAACTAGCTTAACTACAGCTAATTTCAAATCGTCAGTTAGTTAATTAGTCGATAAATCGCTATAACTGCACTGCGTACAACTCTTTGAAGTGCTCGGATACCCTCCGTAGTAGATCCCTCAACATGTAGCGTGTGACAACCCTAGTTCTGTGTTGATTTACCCGTCTTCTTTGGCTCCCCGTGTGGCGCTTTTGTCTGGCATTGCCTCTTTTGACGTGATTTTCTTTCAGTTTACTCAAGGTTGTAAACTCGCATTCATTGCTTGAATCTCTAACTCGCTCTGTTTCCTTCAGAGCATTTAGAACGTCAGCCGGGTCCATTGTTCGTCCATTGTTTAAAACAGCTAACACAGCGAGTCTGCCTTCTTGTTATTTTTCTCTTACACCTGAAAGTCCTGGCACAAAAACATGAACCTTATTTTAATCGGCGATGACCGATGGACACTTTTCCATGCTTTCTTTTTTTTTTTTTTCAGTCATGTCCCCTTTTTCGTCCTTGTCTAATACTTTCCTATTTTGTTATTTCTACCATTTTCTATCATCTTACCTTGTAACATTATGACTACCATCCTCAAACTAGAAACTATTATCTTCTTTCCTTCCTCATTTGCCTTTCAGCGTCGAGGGCAGATACAATTTGTGGTCTTTTGCTCTTCTGTTCACCTCTGCTGCTGTTATGTTTCCTAGTGCTTCTAATATTCCATCCATCCATCTTTTTCGTGGTCGAACATTGGGTAAGTAGTAGAAGGTGCAGCATTACAGGCCCCCTTTGTTTCACCACCGGTGCATTTTTTGCTTTATAATAAATCTACCCGAACATGTTCATAATTTTTCCTTATATAATTAGTCTACCCGAACATGGGCGGCCAGTCGTGATAACTTCTCGTCGTGGCGGGGTGACCTCTCGTTGACCTCTCGTCAAAGGGGGAATGGGGTGGGGTGACCTCTCGTCGTGATGTTTCGTGTGGGGAATGGGGTGGGTGACCTGTTGTGATGTCTCGTCGTGGCGGGGACTCATGAAAGTGGGCGTGAAATGTGTCGTCGTCGGGGTGAAATAACTTTGAACTTTCTTTCAATACAGTCTTATTCACGAAAACTTTTAATGTATATCTAAAATCTTTTTGCATCTTTTGCTAACATGTCGACAACAACTTACTCAGTGCTTGTCCGTAACACTTACACATGCCTAGGTATATACACGAAGGCGCGTTAATAAGTTAAACACGTAGAATCATCAGCATCATGACATTTATTATTGTCATAATTGACCGCTTGTCCGTAACACGGATACCGCCGTGTTAATGACTTTAGCAGGTATGCCGTCAATGATCCGTTCCTCGGTGACATTTTTCGCTTGAGTAACTTAAACCAGCCTAGTCGTCTACTTGGGCTGCGCTAATGAGTTTAGCACCTGAACAGCAAAAGGACATTAAAGGATAAATTGACCGTGAGACTGACCGCTGGGGCGCACTAATGAGTTTATCAGCTGTCTATTGTTGTGGCGTTGTTTTAGAGAGAGACGGTAAATTAATGGACTATGCTATTCTTTTTGTGTGCTTATGTCAGAAGCGTAACTTTCATGCGCATTAGTAGTATTTTATATTTGTATTGTTTTGACAGTGTGACGTAAGTAGCCTTCATGAGTAGAAGAGTTAGGACTTGGCCTGTATTAGAATTCCATCCTTCCCTACATTGTAAATTGTAGTTGAAGTAGTAGTAGTAGTTGTTGTAGCAGGAGTTGTAGTAGTAGTAGTAGTAGTAGTATTAGTTGTTGTTCTAGTAGTAGTTGTAGTAGCAGTACTAGTAGTAGTACTAGTAGTAGTTGTTTTCAGTAGTATTAGTTGTAGTAGTAGTGGAAGTTGTAGTGGTAGTTGTAGAACTAGCATGACTTTCATTTAGTAGAGTTATGACAAAGGCATAACTTTCATGAGTAGAAGAGTTATGAGTTGGAGTGTATTCGAATTTCACGGAAGTGATTGACTTTACATCTGATCCATCTAGTGACAACGGTCGTCTTCCTTCCTTGTAGCCATGGTTGGTAATACCTTCGTTTAGTGGGGCTTATGACAGGGGCGTGAATTTTTTCGTGTGTAGTAGAGATATGACAGAGGCTTATAGTTACTTTTATTCATGACAACTTTATTGTAGGCCTAAAATTTCTTTGAAACTAATGGTAACATACAACTTACTCTGGCTTTTTGGTTTTTATTTTTAGAAAATTAATATAACTTACAGAAAAATATAATGTTTAGGTGTCGCGGTTTGATATTTTACTAAAAATATATATAGCAAAAAACGATTTCTGCAAAATTCAGAATACCTTTGTACTTAAATGTTATAAGATCTGAAGGTCGGTGAAAAAATAAGATTTCATGAAAAAGGATTACACAAATTCATCAAACATATTCCGAGATAATTGATCAACTCTGTGGACACGAATTTGTGAACGAATTATGTTTTACATATTTATTCCATGAGAACGTCGAGCAACGCTGTGAGCGTCACTATCGGGTTTTCCCAGAAGAAATCCAGATGCCTTCAATTGCGCGGTGGGGAAATTTCCTCAACGACTAGAGCCTAGCTCTCTCAGACGGTCGCGCCATCTTTATTAACAAAATGTTGCTTCTTCTCACAACTGGTGAGCGGGTGGGCTGTATTAACCCGGCGGCAACACCACCGGGTTAATACGGCTAGGTCACTGAGTTTTTTCTACTCGTGGCAAAATAATAAACTCAGGCCCTTACACTCTGAGCTCCACATTTATGTACAAAGGCCGTTAGTTTAACAGGAAACAAACAATAATAAATTAATATTGCTGAGGAGAGAAACTTCCGAGGTGACAGATCAGCCAATCATTTTATGGAAACAGGCATGTTTACAGCACTCGGAAAATAATCACCAACAATCATCATCGAGTGTCGTCTCCGCAACGAAGGTTGGCTACCATGAACCGCCATTCCACTATGTTTCTTGCTTTGATGGTGCAGGTTGTCATAGATTGACTTGTCCATCTTTTGATGTTACTCGTCTATGTTAGTCTTGGTCTGCCTCTGCCTCTTTTACCTTGTATTTTCCCTTCCAACATTACGTTTAGTAGGCTGTTGTGTCTTTTAACATGCCCCAAAAATTTTATTTTTCTTGTCTTAATTATATTTAGTAGTTCTCTTTTTATTTTCAGTTGTTTTAAAACTTCATCGTTTGTTTTCTTCTCTTTCCATCCAATTCTATCTATTCTTCTATAAATCTACATTTCAAAGGCTTCAAATTTCTGTTTGTTTTCTTGTGTAATGTCCATGTTTCTGCACCATATAGGAATCTTGAGAATATGTAACATTTTGCTATTCTTAGTTTCAGCCCTACTGTTATTTGATTTGTTGTTAGTATATTTTTCATGGCATTAAAATTACTTTTACCATACCTATTCTTTTGTTATTATACATTTCAAAGGCTTCAAATTTCTGTTTGTTTTCTTGTGTAATGTCCATGTTTCTGCACCATATAGGAATCTTGAGAATATGTAACATTTTGCTATTCTTAGTTTCAGCCCTACTGTTATTTGATTTGTTGTTAGTATATTTTTCATGGCATTAAAATTACTTTTACCATACCTATTCTTTTGTTTATTTCAATTTTACATTTTCCTTTATTGGTTATAGTATGTCCAAGGTAGTTGTAGCTCTGAACTGTTTCCAGGTGTATTCCTTCAACTTTGATATTTACTTGTAGGTCTTGGGAATTTTCTTTGTTTATGATCATAGTTTAGTATTTTTGATATTCATATCTAGTCCATATTTTTTGCTTATTATGTTTATCACATTAAACAATTGTTGTAGGTCTTTAGGATTTTATGCTAGTAGAACAGCATTGTCAGCATGTCTTAGGTTATTGATTGTCTTTCCATTAATGTTTAGTCTCTCTCTCTCTCTCTCTCTCTGCGATGAAGTCACAATCAGAGTAGGATTCCACACTCTCTTATGAAGTCAGCTGTCAGTTTAAGTGATTAGATTGCCCAATATAATTTCTCTCCCAGGGAGGTGGGTGTGGACCACATTGTCCTTCTCAGGTCTGTGTACTGTGGGCAATCCTGTAGAACATATTTTGTTGCCATGTTATCCAATGTACAGACAGTGGCAGTCGCTGGTAGTACCTATTTTGAATTTGGTGAAAATATGGTTTCTCATTCTATTGTGGTCAGTGTTTGTTCAATTCTGCAAAATACTTAGTTGTAAAGTCCAAAAAGTTAATCGTAGAAGCACTCAAGTAGATTACGCCCCTGAAATTTCATTACCAGCCAGCTGTTAAACTCATTAGTACGACATTGGTCATTAGTTGGCCAAGCACTGAGTAAGTTGTATGTTACCATTAGTTTCAAAAAATTTTAGGTCTACAATAAAGTTGTCATGAATAGAAATAATTATAAGCCTCTGTCATATATCTGCTACACACGAAAAAGTCACGCCCCTGTCATAAGCACCACTAAACGAAGGTATTACCAACAATGGCTACACGGAAGGAAGACGACCGTGGTCACTAGATGGATCAGATGTAAAGTTGATCACTTCCGTGAAATTCTAATACACTAACTCTACTACTCATGAAAGTTACGCCTCTGTCATAATTCTACTAAACAAAAGTCATGCTAGTTCTACAACTACCACTACAACTTCCACAGCTACTACTACTACAACTACTACTACTACTACTACTGTTACAACAACAACAACTACTACTGCCACTACTACAACAACAACAACTACTACTACTACTACTACTATTACTACTATTACTACAAATACTACTACTACTACAACTACTACTGCTACTACTACAATAACAACAACAACTACTACTACTACTACAACTATACTACAACAAATACTACTACTTCAACTACAAGTTACAATGGAGGGAAAGATGGAATTCTAGTATACATAAGCACACTAAAAGAATAGCATAGTCCATTAATTTACCGTCTCTCTAAAACAACGCCACAACACTAGACAGCTGATAAACTCATTAGCGCTGTCTAGCGGTCAGTGTCGCGGTCAATTTATCCTTTAATGTCCTTTTGCCGTTCAGGTAACTCATTAGCGCAGCTCAAGTAGACGACTAGGCTGGTTTAAGTTACTCAAACGAAAAATTTCACCGAGGAACGGATCTTTGACGGCGTACCTGTTAAAGTCATTAACGCGGCAGTATCCGTGTTACGGACAAGCGGTCAATTATGACATTAATAAATGTCATGATGCTAATGATTCCACGTGTTAAACTCATTAACGCGCCTTCGTGTACATACCTAGGCATGTGTAAGTGTTACGGACAAGCACTGAGTAAGTTGTTGTCGACATGTCAGCAATAGATGCAAAGAAATTTTAGGTATACATTAAAAGTTTTCTTGAATAAGACTGTTTTGAAAGAAAGTACAAAGTTATGTAACCCCGTGACGACACATTTCACGCCCACTTTCATGAGTCCCCGCCACGGCGAGACATCACAACAGGTCACCCACCCCATTCCCCACACGAAACATCACGACGAGAGATCACCCCACCCCATTCCCCCTTTGACCAGAGGTCAACGAGAGGTCACCCCGCCACAACGAGAGGTTATCACTACCGGCCGCCCATGTACGTGTAGATTAGTTATAAAGAAAAAATTCTGAACATGCTCGGGTAGACTTATTATATAGCCAAAGACTCACCGGTGCTAGAGAAAAGGGGCCTGTAACGCTGCACCTTCTACTACTCTGGTATTCTCGCAACGTTTGCTGAAGGCTAGTTATCTTGTGTTTTGGTCTTTCTGCCTTGTCACGTTGCCAAACCATTTTATCTTTTGTTTCCTTATATATTCTATGGCGGTGGCTATTCCCATCTTTTTCTCAATTCTTCATTTCTGATATTATCTCTCAGACTGTTTCCTGTCATTCGTCTAACACTTTTATAAACTATTATACTTGAAGTAAACGCAAATGAAACGCTGTCTTCCTTGACAATTCTTTTCCCGACCTAAAGGCTTTTAAGCTGCATCTATCCTAAACAACAGACTATGTTATATAAGGGCGCGTAAAACAACATGTGTGTGTAAATGCAATCACACACCACAAAGAACTTTTTTTTTTCCTATACAAAAATTACTGTATCGCTATCATACCATCCCAAAGAGCGTATAATAGTAATGCATTATGTCTCCGAATTACTGGTATGTGTACAATTGTCTAATCATAGTCTAGCAAACTTTATTTTATTATGTAGCAAATTATATTATATTTGATTAATTATAGTGCACTTAAAAAGAAAAAAAATATTCGTCCTCTTTTGCTTCTTCTTCTGCGTACATCAAACGAAGAAATTGAAAACGAGGCCTATAAATCTACATGAATAAGTAAAAAAATAGCCCTGTATATATATATATATATATATATATATATATATATATATATACAAAGAGAAAGAGAGAGAAAGAGGCAGATGATAGATAGATAGAGAGAGAGAGAGAGAGAGAGAGAGAGAGAGAGACAGACAGACAGACAGACAGACAGACAGAGAAAGGCAGTAAAGATAATCGATGCTAGAAACAGAAGTAGTTAAAGACAGCAACAAAAGAACAAGATTAGTTTAAAATACTCATAAGCTTTTATTATCAGTGTGAAAATGACAGATAAATGACATAAGTAGTATACAATGTCAATTAGGACGGGTGAATCTGCGTTCAAACGCAGATAAATCCTTATATAAATAGTCTACACGCAGATCAACGCAGATTTTTTTTTTTTCGTTATATGAGAGTCTTCATTTTTTCTTATATGAGAGTCTACACGCAGATCGAGGCACATTTTTTGGTGCGGTTTTTCCTTATATGAGAGTCTACCGTTTTTCCTTATATGAGAGTCTACCGTTTTTTCCTTATATGAAAGTCTACCCGCCCATTTTTGTTCCGGTCGTGGTGCTCGTGGCGGTGGTGGTGACCTCCCGGTGACCTCTCGTGGCGGTGGTGGCGACCTCCCGCGGCGGTGGTGAAGGGGTGGTGAAGGGGCGGTGGTGGTATCATAAATCTATTATATTCTTTGCACTTTCAATGGTTCCGTAACTTTCATAAATCTATTCTTTCTTTATACTCTCATTCAATAAAAAACAGTGACAAGTTTATTTATTGTTTTTTAAAAACTTCCTTTAGAATTAAAGGTAACAGCTTAGGCCGTTACACACGCTACACGCCAAATACGAAACACCGCGTTAATTAAGTGAGAGATCAAAGAGCTCGGTACACGCGCAGCCGCGAAGACGCGCAGCGACGACGCGCAGCAAGGGGCCGCAAGATCAAAGAGCTCGGTAGACGCGCAGCGAAGACGCGGAGCGAAGACGCGCAGCAAGGGGGCCGCGTTTAACGTTAAGCGCGATCAAAGAGCTCGGTAGACGGACCGCGTTTACATCAAAGAATCCGCCTCCCGTGAGTACTTACTTCCCGTTAGACGGTAAGTGTTCATCAGGAGAGTCATTTAACAGGGGAATTTCACGATACCGATGTTTTAATGTGAGATGCTTGGGGGTAATTAATATCTTTGCGCCGTTTCGTGTTCAAAGACCGTGTTTCGCTGTGAAAAGTTTTGATTGAATGTTTGAGTGCCAGACTGGCCAGGGCTACGTTAATGACTTTTTTATCATCTGAAGATTAGAATACCACTTAGCAGGGGAATTTTACTGGGTGGTTGTTTTAATGTGAGATGTTTAGGGGAAATTAACACTGACAAGTTTATTTATTTATTTAATGTTTTATTCGTATATATACCACAATAGATAACACAGGGGTAGACAATAATGTAGTCTTTAACTATTGTACATTATAGACAAGTATAATACATAAGAAACAAAGTAGTTTATTTACAAGAAGTAATACATGATACTGTTAAATTCCTAAAGGGGAGGTGGTCACGTTGTCAGAATGGACCTGTCGCTTGATGGGGTGAGGTAGTAAGTTGGAAGTTGTAGTAGTAGGTTAGAAGTTGGCGTGTATTAGAGGAAGTTGGTTGTGGAGGTAGTTGGTAGTAGAAGTTGTAGTAGTGAAAGTTGTAGTTGTAGACGTAGTCGGTGTAGAAGTTGTAGTAGTGAAAGTTGTAGTAGAGCAGGGGACGACGTTCAAATTAATAGACGACGACTTTTATTCGACTGAGTCAACAAGCAAAGACCAAAACGTTACTCCCAAACCAACGAAAGCTTAGACTTTGGAGTTCTATATCTTTAGCACTTCAACGAATAACAGACAACAGTAATGGTGAACCTTACAGATAAGAAAACTTAGTTCCAAACCCCAAAATTTCGTCTCATAACTAAAAAGTTGAACTCAAAACATTAAAAATCTAGGTCCAAAGTCAAAATAGTTAGACACGGTAGGGCAAAAGGGCATATTCTTTCCAACCAATACTCCCTATTCTTCTACACATCTGCATCTCGAAGCCTTTGAATTTATATTCAATGTTTGGCTACTGACAATGTAGCAGTCATTTCGTTGTAATGGTCATCTCGTTGTAACAGACACGTATGTCATGTCGTTGTAACAGACACGTATGTCATGTCATTTTATCAGAGACGTATGGTATGTCGTTGTAATAGCCATGTCGTTGTATCAGTCATGTCGTTGTATCAGTCATGTCGATGTAGTAGACACGTATGTCATGTCAATGTAACAGTCATGTCAATGTAACAGTCATGTCAATGTAACAGTCATTTCGTTGTAATAGTCATCTCGTTGTAACAGTCACGTATGTCATGTCGTTTTATCAGAGACGTATGGTATGTCGTGATGGACGAATGTAGGTTGTCGACTGTGCCATGATGGATCATGTAGGTTGTCGACTGTGTCGAGATGGACGAATGTAGGTTGTCGACTGGGCCATGATGGATCATGTAGGTTGTCGACTGTGTCGAGATGGACGAATGTAGGTTGTCGACTGGGCCATGATGGATCATGTAGGTTGTCGACTGGGCCATGATGGATCATGTAGGTTGTCGACTGGGCCATGATGGATCATGTAGGTTGTCGACTGGGCCATGATGGATCATGTAGGTTGTCGACTGTGCCATGATGGATCATGTAGATTGTCGACTGTGTCGAGATGGATGAATGTAATTGTCGAGTATGCTCCAACAAATCACCGCGCCATTTAAACTTCTTTGAACATAATGGACACGGATGTTCACCAGAAGAAACCTCATTATGAGAAACCATCTTGAGAAAATCCAATAACCCTTTCGTCAACCATATTTAACATACCTAGTTTAACTTCATCAAACATCAAGCTCAACAATACTTAGCATACCTACTTTAAACACCTCGATAAAATTGAATAACCTTTCATCGATAAGCCTTAACGTACTTTAAGAGAAAACAATCCAACTTACTGTGTAAAATAGAATCTCAATCCGTTAGAATGAATAGTAACTTTCCTTGAAGCAACCAAACTTATAACACGAAAGCCCTGAAGGGTCTTGTTTAAATATAGCCTGGTAACAAATGAATACATTATCCAATCAGCGAGTGATTATGCCAACATCGACTGATATCTGGATTAACCAATTAGAGAAGAGCATTAACATTGGAGGCGGAGCAAAGAAATGACTGACATCTGTATTATAACCATTCAGAGAAGAGCATTAGCATGGGAGGCGGAGCAAAGAAATGACTGACATCTGTATTATAACCATTCAGAAAAGAGCATTACTATGAACGGCAGAGTGATTAACCAATTATAGAAGAGCGTAACTTTGAAAGCGGTTCCAGTTCCATCTTAAGGTAAATGATTTGGTCGGTTCTCATCGAGGATTGTGGGCGTTTCTGGTCCATAGAATGTGTTTGGATAAACTTATGTAGGAGTTTATGTTCCTGGGGGTTGATATTATTCACACATATGATAAGGCGTATAAGAAACATTCCAAGTTTTATAACGCGATGGCTAACCTAGTATACACATGATCGGAGAGAAATGAGCTGTTATTTACTGGAATAATTCAGCGAGTCGGTGGTCATGATATCTACGCCACGTTTGTAACCATCGTTATCGAAATACTTTCAGATCGAATTCGCAATTTCGGTCGTCTTGTTGTTCTATATACCCTCGCCTATCGATTAGTTAAGAATCATGTCAAAGACATGTTCGACTCTGATTCCGACATTTGTGTTTTAGAAACGGACTTTGGTACTTGGACCGGTGGTATCATCGGAAGAGAATTTGGAGAGTGGTTACTAAAAGAAGGTGGTTTGGAAAATTTTCTAGACCTCTCTAACGAAGAAGCTACAACACTGTGGACTCTACTTCACAACAGCCTTTGGTCTTTAAGAGCTTTACCTAGAAATGTTTATCTGTGAGTTTATATATTTTCCCTAATAAAAGTTTGGTAACCCCACAGCATTTGTTACTGCCTTACAATATTGTTTACCAGGTCACGACACCCTCTCACACTGATGATGAGGGTTGTCCTGTAGTAGGCCTGTGATTGTAATAAGAATGGTTTGCTCCAGCTTTGAAATCTGAAATTTTCACAAAAAGAGATGGTGTTACTCAGTTCCCCTATAATGGCGATGTTGAGTTACTAAAAATAGATTTTGATCTCTGATGCAATACCTGATTAGTTACTAAAAATAGAATGTGACCTATGATCCAATAACAGAATACTCATTGCCCTGGTGACCAATTGAGACTGATGGAAAAGTGAATTCCCAGTCATAGAAAAGTATGTTGTCACGATAGGTGTGTCAATAACAAGGAATAAAAAATCATTAAAGACATCCTAATTAAGTTGTGAAATTTTGGTGGTTGAGAGATAAATCTGAAGATAAGCACATCAAACTATAAGAACAAGGAAACAATCGTATATTACACACTCTTAGAGCCAGTGTTAAGTTAACACGTATTTAGTTAAAATAGAAGGTTATAAATTGAGTAGAGGTAAACTTATACCTTATGGCTCATCTACTTTTTCGAAGAAACTAATTAAAATTAAAATAAGTCAAATAAAAACAAACAAATATGATCTTTTTATAATGTTTATTTTCACAATAAAACTAGACAACACATGTTACACATTCAAATGTTTATAATTGAACAATGATGCTTTAAATAGTACAAATATGGATACAAATCATCTAAAAAAGTACACATATAACAACATAGTCATGTGTTTAATGCTTAAATTACAAGTTTACGTGGTCTCCCACGTGGTTTTTTAAATACACAAGGATCGCAAAATTTAACACAATTGTGTTTATTGTTCGTAATAACATAAGATCCATCAGTTATATTAGTGATCGAACGGGGGTCAATTCGTTTGTGAGCTGTGTCTGTGAGAACAGTCGAAAGATCACTCTGTTGATACTGGAAGTCGTCATAAAAGGAAGGAGCAGCGATCGACCACTCACCCTCATTGGCTGTTTGTTCTCTGTCATAGTCTGAGCGAAATGTAGAAGCTCCATCAGTGGTTGCTTGTATACTGTCACACTCATTGGCCGTTTGTTCTCGGGCATAGTCTGAGCGAAATGTAGAAGCTCCATCAGTGGTTGCTTGTATACTGTCACACTCAGATGAGAGAATCGTAGACGCATCACCTGTGGCTACTTGTAGTCTGTCACACTCTGAGAGAATCGTAGACTTCAGACCCACTAAAGTCTCAAATTCAGGCTGTGTTAGTGTTATACCGTAACGTGTTGGGAATTTCAACCCCGTTGTGCCATCGTATTTTCTAAGATGAATTAAAGTCTTTGCTCGATATCTCGAAACTGAGACAGCCTTCAAACCATTCTTCTGTAGAGGTTTTACATACTCGCCATTACGAGCGGCATAGAAAAAAGCACCATCACAGTCAACATTAACAGCGGAATCACACATATCCATTCTAACGGACTCCATTCTAAAAAGCACACGACTTGGTAGCAGGGCTCTGACTTTCTGTATGTAGCAGCACTGAGAACGGCTGCCCTTTATACCCTGTAACAAGGGGGGCGTGGCCAGTCTATTTATAGTAACCAATGGAATACGTTCTATTTATAGTAACTGATGCAATACGTCATTGGACGTGATGAGACATGTTCAGAGAGCGGCCATCTTTGATGAATCATGGGAAGTTTGTCCCACGAGGCCGATGTATCCATGGAGTCATCAAAACAAATGATGATCCAGAGGGCGGGGCCTACACTGACAAGTTGGAGACAAACTCGAGTATAGCATGTTATGTTCATTAGAGGGAAGTGTTCTTGTGAACACAGGATTGGGCTTGACAAGTAAAATATCAACTAAACTTTAGTTTCTATTACTTCTGAAATACTTTTTAGAATCTTGGCTCTGTGATCAATAGCTAGGATGGGGGAAATAATTTTGCCACATTCTTGTATACGGTTTATGAAGCGCTCCTTGTCTATAGAAAACTGCTGCCAAGAATAATTGGGTTCGTCATTTTCATCATCGTGGATTGTTAAAACAATCGTTTCTTCACAAAAATGAACCTAGAAGAAACGAGACAATTTAGGTTTAAAAGCCAGCAAAAACTTCTAAATGAAAAACACTTTATAATAAAATATCTCTGCACAACTCTGTAGCTCATGTTATTTCTCTTTGTTTCCCTCTGTCTTTTCACCCCTCACATTTTCAAGTTGGTACAAGTTATTACAGCGGTTCTCATTACAAGTCACAACATCCAAGTATTGGATATCTCTTTCGCTTCTCACCTAGTAACCTATTGTCCATGAGTCTCTTGGGTAATTTAAACTTGCTTCTACGTAAAATTTACTCTACTCCACCTCCAGAGGATAACACTTCAAAAGATTTACCAGTATTAATATTATTCAACTTGTCTTTTTCTTTGATGTTACAGTTACTTCTTTATGGTATCAAGGATGAGTCCTTTATTTTTTCGGTTTCCTTTACTATAACGTCAATCATTACTAGCAACTAGTTTCACAATTTTCATTACATGTGGAAATTTACTATTTATCATCATCAATAAAGATAATGTCTCTACTAGTTGTGTAATAACCCAGTAATAAAGATAACGAAGGCGAAACAGAATATCAAAATCAAAAGGTAAACTCGACTCCAAAGCAATTACTTACCTTGGTAGCTCTATCGTTTAGTGTATCACCTTGCTGGCTGCAAGCGTATTGTTCGTTCCACGTTGCGTTAATTTGTTCAAAATAAATATCATGTTCAAAGATTTGTATATCTCTATTATCAGTCGAGGAGTGGTTGTTAATTATTTCAGTTGGAATCTCCAGTCTTCCAGCTCCATAGATGAGCCATAAGGTATAAGTTTACCTCTACTCAATTTATAACCTTCTATTTTAACTAAATACGTGTTAACTTAACACTGGCTCTAAGAGTGTGTAATATACGATTGTTTCCTTGTTCTTATAGTTTGATGTGCTTATCTTCAGATTTATCTCTCAACCACCAAAATTTCACAACTTAATTAGGATGTCTTTAATGATTTTTTATTCCTTGTTATTGACACACCTATCGTGACAACATACTTTTCTATGACTGGGAATTCACTTTTCCATCAGTCTCAATTGGTCACCAGGGCAATGAGTATTCTGTTATTGGATCATAGGTCACATTCTATTTTTAGTAACTAATCAGGTATTGCATCAGAGATCAAAATCTATTTTTAGTAACTCAACATCGCCATTATAGGGGAACTGAGTAACACCATCTCTTTTGTGAAAATTTCAGATTTCAAAGCTGGAGCAAACCATTCTTATTACAATCACAGGCCTACTACAGGACAACCCTCATCATCAGTGTGAGAGGGTGTCGTGACCTGGTAAACAATATTGTAAGGCAGTAACAAATGCTGTGGGGTTACCAAACTTTTATTAGGGAAAATATATAAACTCACAGATAAACATTTCTAGGTAAAGCTCTTAAAGACCAAAGGCTGTTGTGAAGTAGAGTCCACAGTGTTGTAGCTTCTTCGTTAGAGAGGTCTAGAAAATTTTCCAAACCACCTTCTTTTAGTAACCACTCTCCAAATTCTCTTCCGATGATACCACCGGTCCAAGTACCAAAGTCCGTTTCTAAAACACAAATGTCGGAATCAGAGTCGAACATGTCTTTGACATGATTCTTAACTAATCGATAGGCGAGGGTATATAGAACAACAAGACGACCGAAATTGCGAATTCGATCTGAAAGTATTTCGATAACGATGGTTACAAACGTGGCGTAGATATCATGACCACCGACTCGCTGAATTATTCCAGTAAATAACAGCTCATTTCTCTCCGATCATGTGTATACTAGGTTAGCCATCGCGTTATAAAACTTGGAATGTTTCTTATACGCCTTATCATATGTGTGAATAATATCAACCCCCAGGAACATAAACTCCTACATAAGTTTATCCAAACACATTCTATGGACCAGAAACGCCCACAATCCTCGATGAGAACCCGACCAAATCATTTACCTTAAGATGGAACTGGAACCGCTTTCAAAGTTACGCTCTTCTATAATTGGTTAATCACTCTGCCGTTCATAGTAATGCTCTTTTCTGAATGGTTATAATACAGATGTCAGTCATTTCTTTGCTCCGCCTCCCATGCTAATGCTCTTCTCTGAATGGTTATAATACAGATGTCAGTCATTTCTTTGCTCCGCCTCCAATGTTAATGCTCTTCTCTAATTGGTTAATCCAGATATCAGTCGATGTTGGCATAATCACTCGCTGATTGGATAATGTATTCATTTGTTACCAGGCTATATTTAAACAAGACCCTTCAGGGCTTTCGTGTTATAAGTTTGGTTGCTTCAAGGAAAGTTACTATTCATTCTAACGGATTGAGATTCTATTTTACACAGTAAGTTGGATTGTTTTCTCTTAAAGTACGTTAAGGCTTATCGATGAAAGGTTATTCAATTTTATCGAGGTGTTTAAAGTAGGTATGCTAAGTATTGTTGAGCTTGATGTTTGATGAAGTTAAACTAGGTATGTTAAATATGGTTGACGAAAGGGTTATTGGATTTTCTCAAGATGGTTTCTCATAATGAGGTTTCTTCTGGTGAACATCCGTGTCCATTATGTTCAAAGAAGTTTAAATGGCGCGGTGATTTGTTGGAGCATACTCGACAATTACATTCATCCATCTCGACACAGTCGACAATCTACATGATCCATCATGGCACAGTCGACAACCTACATGATCCATCATGGCCCAGTCGACAACCTACATGATCCATCATGGCCCAGTCGACAACCTACATGATCCATCATGGCCCAGTCGACAACCTACATGATCCATCATGGCCCAGTCGACAACCTACATTCGTCCATCTCGACACAGTCGACAACCTACATGATCCATCATGGCCCAGTCGACAACCTACATTCGTCCATCTCGACACAGTCGACAACCTACATGATCCATCATGGCACAGTCGACAACCTACATTCGTCCATCACGACATACCATACGTCTCTGATAAAACGACATGACATACGTGACTGTTACAACGAGATGACTATTACAACGAAATGACTGTTACATTGACATGACTGTTACATTGACATGACTGTTACATTGACATGACATACGTGTCTACTACATCGACATGACTGATACAACGACATGACTGATACAACGACATGGCTATTACAACGACATACCATACGTCTCTGATAAAATGACATGACATACGTGTCTGTTACAACGACATGACATACGTGTCTGTTACAACGAGATGACCATTACAACGAAATGACTGCTACATTGTCAGTAGCCAAACATTGAATATAAATTCAAAGGCTTCGAGATGCAGATGTGTAGAAGAATAGGGAGTATTGGTTGGAAAGAATATGCCCTTTTGCCCTACCGTGTCTAACTATTTTGACTTTGGACCTAGATTTTTAATGTTTTGAGTTCAACTTTTTAGTTATGAGACGAAATTTTGGGGTTTGGAACTAAGTTTTCTTATCTGTAAGGTTCACCATTACTGTTGTCTGTTATTCGTTGAAGTGCTAAAGATATAGAACTCCAAAGTCTAAGCTTTCGTTGGTTTGGGAGTAACGTTTTGGTCTTTGCTTGTTGACTCAGTCGAATAAAAGTCGTCGTCTATTAATTTGAACGTCGTCCCCTGCTCTACTACAACTTTCACTACTACAACTTCTACACCGACTACGTCTACAACTACAACTTTCACTACTACAACTTCTACTACCAACTACCTCCACAACCAACTTCCTCTAATACACGCCAACTTCTAACCTACTACTACAACTTCCAACTTACTACCTCACCCCATCAAGCGACAGGTCCATTCTGACAACGTGACCACCTCCCCTTTAGGAATTTAACAGTATCATGTATTACTTCTTGTAAATAAACTACTTTGTTTCTTATGTATTATACTTGTCTATAATGTACAATAGTTAAAGACTACATTATTGTCTACCCCTGTGTTATCTATTGTGGTATATATACGAATAAAACATTAAATAAATAAATAAACTTGTCAGTGTTAATTTCCCCTAAACATCTCACATTAAAACAACCACCCAGTAAAATTCCCCTGCTAAGTGGTATTCTAATCTTCAGATGATAAAAAAGTCATTAACGTAGCCCTGGCCAGTCTGGCACTCAAACATTCAATCAAAACTTTTCACAGCGAAACACGGTCTTTGAACACGAAACGGCGCAAAGATATTAATTACCCCAAGCATCTCACATTAAAACATCGGTATCGTGAAATTCCCCTGTTAAATGACTCTCCTGATGAACACTTACCGTCTAACGGGAAGTAAGTACTCACGGGAGGCGGATTCTTTGATGTAAACGCGGTCCGTCTACCGAGCTCTTTGATCGCGCTTAACGTTAAACGCGGCCCCCTTGCTGCGCGTCTTCGCTCCGCGTCTTCGCTGCGCGTCTACCGAGCTCTTTGATCTTGCGGCCCCTTGCTGCGCGTCGTCGCTGCGCGTCTTCGCGGCTGCGCGTGTACCGAGCTCTTTGATCTCTCACTTAATTAACGCGGTGTTTCGTATTTGGCGTGTAGCGTGTGTAACGGCCTAAGCTGTTACCTTTAATTCTAAAGGAAGTTTTTAAAAAACAATAAATAAACTTGTCACTGTTTTTTATTGAATGAGAGTATAAAGAAAGAATAGATTTATGAAAGTTACGGAACCATTGAAAGTGCAAAGAATATAATAGATTTATGATACCACCACCGCCCCTTCACCACCCCTTCACCACCGCCGCGGGAGGTCGCCACCACCGCCACGAGAGGTCACCGGGAGGTCACCACCACCGCCACGAGCACCACGACCGGAACAAAAATGGGCGGGTAGACTTTCATATAAGGAAAAAACGGTAGACTCTCATATAAGGAAAAACGGTAGACTCTCATATAAGGAAAAACCGCACCAAAAAATGTGCCTCGATCTGCGTGTAGACTCTCATATAAGGAAAAAATGTGCGTTTCGACGCCTTCACAACGAGAGGTTGAGAGGTCAACGAGAGGTCACCGGAACCAAAATGGGCGGGTAGACTCTCATATAAGAAAAAATGAAGACTCTCATATAACGAAAAAAAAAAAAATCTGCGTTGATCTGCGTGTAGACTATTTATATAAGGATTTATCTGCGTTTTAACGCAGATTCACCCGTCCTAATTGACATTGTATACTACTGACATAAGTCTCTATTGTCGGAAAGTAGCTGTTTTCTTCTCTTTGAAACGAGGAAAACACATTTTAATTTGAAATAAGAAAAACATATTTTACAATTTTGTTTTAAAGAAAAACGTTTTTTTTAATAAAAAAAAAATAATGAATAGAAATGAAAATGTATCTGAAGAAAAAAGTTTAGTATTTATTTAGAATTAAGTTCTTGACGTTATTGCCGGCCGTTATATATTTGATGGTCTCTAACATCATTTTCTATATATGCTTATGGGCATAACTGTGCTTCTTTTTCTTAGAAACGTTTTCTTTACAGAACGTTACTGCCCGCAAACCGTCGGAAAAATATGTCTTCAATTAGAGCTCCCGCTTCTTTTGTTGCTCTGTTCAAGGTCTCGTTGATGCCTTGAAACCACATTCTTGTTGGTCTGCTCCTCTCTCGCTTTCCCGAATCATGCCTTCAATTTTTTTCCCAGGCCCATTGTGTCTTTTAACGTGGAAGTAGTCTTTTAGTTGCGTCTGCATTACGTTGTTTATAATGCCAGTTTTTCTGTCACAAATGTTTAGTTCTTTTAAATGTCTTCCTTGCACTTTTTCATTATCCATGGTATCATAACGATTTTACTGTAGCAGCAAGTTGTAAATGAAACCAATCTTCTTTATTGTTGTTTGCGAGATACATGTCATCATTAGTTTTAATTTTACTGCCTTGTTGTTGTGCCATATATTCTTCATGGCGTTTAATTATTTATTTTGCTATTACTAATCCTCTTTTCATCTCCTTGTGGCAGTCTGCGTTGTTTGTTATTACAGATCCCAGATGTTCATAGTTCGTTACAACTTCATGATTTCTATGTTGATGATGATTTTTGTTTAACTTTATGCTTTGCCAATGGACTTGTTTTCGGCGTACTTAGAAGTTGTGTTCTTCGCTGTGCTTTTTAACGCACTCAATTGTCTGTTTTAATCTTTTAATGGCAGAAAGGGCGGAGAATTGACAGAGTAAACAATGCTCTCAAAGGCAGGAGTTGGAACTATCTGATGTTGAGGTCTGGACACAACAGGAGCAAAAGTTGTTAAGTGACCAGGGCCAGTCCAAAAGCAACGGCGTTACTATTGATTGCAGACTGTCAAGAAATCGTGACAGCTAGAAGGAAATCTTAAAGATATGATGGTGAGACTCCTAGACAAGGCAGATCAAATATTATAACTGGAGAAGTGATCATTTTATATATAAACGTGCCAGTCCGCCTGTCTGCCTGCCTATGTAACTTGCCTGGTCTGCCTGGCCGCCTTGCCTGCCTGCCTGTCTGCCTGCCTGTCTGCCTGTCTGTCTGTCTGTCTGGCCATTTTCGCCTTACGAAGACGGCTTAGTGGATGCTATTGTGTAATATTGGAGGGTTTAAAAATAATATTTCTCTATCTAAGCTGCAGTGGAGCCGCGATAGCTCAGTGGTTAGTGAACTGGACTACAAAGGACAAGAGGTAGGGTTCGATCCCAACCGACGGCTTCTGGGTTCACCCAGCCTTTAATGGGTACCGGGTTTTTTCTGGGAAAGTAAAGCATCACGGGAGTAATACTGACCTCAATACCCCAAAAATGTGCTGAAGGTCTGTAAAATTTATGGTCACTAACACCATATTCCCTATACGCCACTTGGCGTGACAGGGGGTACTTTACATTTTTACTTTTTTAAGCTGCAGTGCTATTCACAGTGAACAATTTTCTTTTATTTATTTTAAAGTTCCATGTTGAGAATGTCCTGGACAGCTACTAGAGGGCAAACAAAAAGAAAAAAAAAAGATGATTTAATTCATCATGAGGAATCGATGATAATTTTGTTTGGTCACGAAACTGGGCAAATAATCGGCTGATATGTGTATGTGTTGCTGCACAAAGATAAATTCAGGATACATGAGATTAAGAAAACAGAGTTAAAAGATACCAGGCAGTTGATGAGAAAGAAAATTATGAAGAGATATGATCACCGATGCCAGCAGGAACAGAAGTTGATGTTGCAAAACTTGAAGTTTTGTGAATGAGACGAAGCAATTCTCAACAAAGCTGACATTTGTTATTTCAGCAGAGACAGTTTGGCACCATTTCTGATGTTGGCTCCATTGTTCACTCATTTGTTTTTACACCAAAATGGATAGAAAATGAGAGAGTGTTTAGATTGTTACGTGCATTCGAGCATAAACCGTTACCATTGATGACAAAAACATGTCCCTCAGCTCAAAGTTGCATGTTTTTGTGTGTTTCCCACATAAAATCGATGACTTTTCATGATGACGATCCACTCCATAATTTGTCAATGCTTTTGTGTGTAAATTACCAACAGCTCTTTAGGTGACAATAGTTAGTGTTGTCTAGAATGTTGAACTTGTCAATGGGTCGGTTCTGCCAGTAGACTCAATGTCATTAGCACGCATGCTTTGTCTCTCCATGTGTACTTGCCTTCTTTTTCTTTTTTTTTTGCGTTGAAAGTTGATTCATTGCGATTTCAAGTTAAGTTAGTTAATTGACTTGTTATCAGGCTTCTAAAGGAAGATTTTGCACATCAAGTATACATTAATCAGACAATGCTGTAAATTGAAAATTACACTTCGAACTGCTTTGACAGTTTAACTAAACGTCTCTTTAACCATCGCCACCACCACCACCATGTGCCTTGCCGGTTGGTGATCATCTCTCACCACACTTCTCGATCCTTCATGTATGACATACATTTCAATAAACGATCTTTTATTTATGCAATTTGGATAAGCTGTTCAGTATTTTTTTTCTCATGGTCATTCCCTCTGAGCCGTGTTCCGTCCATTATGCTCATTGTTTTAGTATTCGCAACGCTGTCGTTTCGCATCATTTTTTCCAATAAGTCATTACCCCCTCCACCCACCCCCTTGTTTTAGCCGGAAATGTCCGACACGCGTTCCGGTAATTTTTAGGAATTTTAACTAACAAATGCAATACAAATATAATTGTATAATATATTATAATATTATGTAATGTAATATAATATAATTTATGTAATATAATATATTAACACGCATTAGTGAAATATAAGCACTCCAAAACTACAAAAAAAGCATGGTGTATTAAATTGTTCTCATTTTATGAAATGGCACAATGTGAGCACTAAAATAGTCCTTGATTTCAAACAGATAAATCGTTTAATTTATTTGGAATATTCTTACACATGGTGGCTACATTTGCATCAGCTCATAAAGTTTTATACGGTATCAAATTGATATGAAATACACTTGATGTTAGGGGGCCTCGGTAACCTAGTTGGGAAAACCACCCGACTGGAGTACCGACGTTCGGACAACCCGTGTTCGATTCCCGCTGTACTCATGGTTGGAAAAAAAAATACCCTCACGGTCGACCGAGCTGTTGGCAGAAATGGGTACCAGGGTATTACCCTGGGAAGGTGAGGAATGTTGCCTCGCATCTGTGTTTCGATGCTTGAGGCGACACTATACAGAAATCTCAGAACATTTCTGGATAGGCGGCCGAGCACATATGGGTGTAAACTCGCGTGCTAAGACGCCGGTTCAAGTCTCGTACTTTACCTTTACCTTTACACTTGTTGTGCATCATTGCTCGACTAACATCGATGTGACAATCTAGCTTGGGTTAGACTATCTGCAGCATATGTGGCATGATCTCTTCTAGTTTACATCTCCGATTATGTTTTCCCGCATATAATCCAGGGTTGCGGATAGTGGATGTACATACATTCTGTCCTTCACGTGGCGCCCCCTCCCCCCAAAGGAACAAGTCACAGTTTAAATTCTGTGATCGCTGAGACCACTTGCAGTACACTTGATCATCTTGTCCAGCGCGACCAATCCATTTGTTTGGCAGGTGCTCTTTAAAAAACTTGCGGGCAACAAGACGCCAGTGCACCATCTTGCTGAAAAAGGTAGTTACCACCCTCAGCAGCTAATTCTGAGACCAACCAGTTGGTTAACATTTTCAGGTAAAGCTGGGAGTATTTGTATGCTCATCCTATAGAGTTCCGGTAAACTTTATGTTAGGAAAAAAAACCTGTTTCTATGTAAATTTTTCTCAGGGTTAAGTCATTGAACAACGCATGGGTTGAAAGTAGTAAGCGACTCATAGCTGACTAGGATGTTTCATCTTTGCGAACAAGATGAGAACTAAGCAAAGAAAAACATTTCGACCAAAAAGCTTTTCAACCGGGACTCAAACAAACAAAACAAAAATACAAATCTTAAAAATTATAAATCTCATAATATATATGAACGGTGGCCAGAGATTTTTGGTTGAAGCATTGGTTATTTATTTAATCTTGCCTAACTTGCAAAGCTAAAATATTTTAGTTGTTATCTTTTATTATACATAATTCAGCTTTGTTGAGACTTTACATACTTATCATGTTTATTCACAAATCTTGCACCAGGTCCAGTGGCAACAGATCTTTAAAATAATACCCAATCCTCCAGTGGTTGCTCTGATAAAGATTAACCAACCTTACTAAGTTAGTGGGTGTCACGTGATGTTACTCTGTGACGTCTTTTCTTATGAATAGCACAATTGTTTGTTTTCATTTCAAAGTGGCATTTTAGTTCTAATATTGAAAATTTTGTGGCAATAATGGAGGATGATGTTCCCAGTCAAGTGCATTTCGCTAATTCTTAAAATTGATATTTATGGAAGTGGGTTAAATTCATGACAACAGACATGCACAATCTTTCTTTTAGCTGAAGTAAATGTTTATCTATGAGTGATATTTCAGTTTCAATGCCCGCAGCAAAAAGATCTAAGATAGGCGAATCTGAGAGCTTTCGGAGGATGCAATATTCAATTTTAATCACAGTTTTAAAATTTTAAGATCGACAAGATTCGTCTAATCATTGTGAATGTTTAATAGAAGAAGCATATGCGTTTTTGAGTTATTTACAGGTCATCATCATTGCGTTCTGAACATGTCCATAGGTGCTCAGATCCCCTCCTCAGCAAGTCCCGCAGTGTCCAGCGACCGACGACTCCAGTTCTATGTTGGTTGATAATACTTCTTATACGTCCTTTAAGTTTCTCATTTCTGTTTGTGCCCATCTTAACTCCCATCTCTTTCATCCAAAAGAGTGAAGAATATGTATTTTATCTTCCTGCAAAAACACATTTGATCAAACAACTTTAAGCATCAGTGACAAAAATAGATATGATAAAAGTCAAAGGAGAATTGTAAACAACTCTTTCTGTTGTAGTCATTTGTGTCTTCTCGAAGATCTGTTTTTCCAACCCTTCTCACGATCAAAAAAAATATGGAGGAACAACACTCCCAGGTTATTGTGAATAAAGTCTGTAGTAGAAGGAAATCAATCCAGTACCCAAAAATGCTATGTTGGATCGAAAGGCACAGATAACACAGCTTGGGTATAAACCTCATCACAGCGCATGTACTCTCACTTTTAATTAAGGGGAGGCAACGAAGAAAGACATTAATCAGGAGAATGTAGAAGAAGGAATTGTACGAATGTATATGTGAGTCTGTGTGTATGTGTCAATTATATGCGATAACGAATTATATATTCTGGTGAAATGACCTCAGTAAGGCCTCTTCTGGATTTCTTATTCTGCACAACGATGTTTTTTAAAAAAAAAGGAATTAATGGCGGGAGGCGTGGAAGACTGACTAGGGCTTAAACCCTGTGTAGGGTTGCTTTACCCATAATACGGTTAATATAACATAATCCGGGATTCAAAGCTGGGATTCTGATCTGTATGCAATGACCTCTTTTTTTCTCCCTACACGGTTATAATAGAATTATATGTGATTATTTCCGACTGATTATATTGATGTGTCTCATATGCTTCGTGAATATGATACAGTTATTAAACATTATATGTGCTAATTTGCTACATTACATAAAGGAGGTAAAGGTGAAAGATGTTCCGTAATACGAGGATATAATTTTGTAGGGTGTGATGTAGTAAACCTCACCAGGTCACATAATTTGGATGTGAAGTGGCGATTGCTCTTCCCATTGTTACACACTCATTGACTCAACGTGCCCTGTACTCAGTCAAGTCCCAGATGAGTCAGACCGTTGCCACTGACATATCTCTGCCCTCCCGCTGAGGGGGTTCTCCCGAAAACATCCCACATCTTGTGACGTCTCGAGATAAGAGAGCTATAGACGGATGACCACATTTTACTCCCCCCCACCCCGCCCGCTCGCAATGCTTTGCTTAAATCCTTACAAATATTGGCCTCCTCCCCACCCCCCCCCACCCCCACCCCCACCCCACTACCCCCACCCAATCAGAGCCGGACTTCACATGTTTCACCTGGGTCAGTGGACGCTGCAATAGAAATCACGATAATTTTTATGGTAACCCATGGCGCTAATCACTGCGCTGTTTACATCTCACTGGAACGCTCTATCAATATTAATGCAATATAGTTGAAGAGGATAAAAACTGTTCCTCTGGAAGCCACAAGTATGTCCTTATTCTTATCGTTTTACTGAAATAAACGTCGTGAAAGAGGAAATCGAAGAAGTAATCAATTATGCGCCAAGGAATAAAGCATCTGGGATAGATAACATACCAGTAGAAATAATTGCAGCAGGAGAAATAAGAGTTACATGGCTGCACAGAATATTCAATGCAGTACGGCACCACAAAAAGCACCAGAAAACTTGCAACAGGCAATCATCGTACCAATATGGACAAATAAAGGTAGCAAGAGAGACTGAAAGCAATAAGAAGTATATCACTTCTCAGCCATGTAGTTATACGCCAAAATTGTGGGGGAAAAAAGAACTGAGACCAATAACAGAACTACAGTTAAGGGATTCTTAAATGGGGTTCCAAAAAAAAACAAAACAGATGATATAGCGACGCTCTATTCACCCTAAAACAGCTAGCAGAAAAGACGACAAAACACAATAAAAATTTGTACATAGCTTTCATTGACCAGGAAAAAAAGGCATTCGACCTAATAAATAGAAAAACAACTGTTGGAGATACTAACAACGTACGGAATAAGCCAGCAACTAACCAACCTAATTAAAAGTCTCTACATCAACAGCAGCTGCACAGTCAGAACAGTAGCAGGTTACACAGACCACTTCGAAGTTAGATCAGTTGTAAGACTGGGGTGCATACTATCCACCCTAATGCTATGCTTATTACTATATATGTACGTTAGCCAACTAATCAGAGACAGAGAAGATCGACGGGCTTCTATTTACAGACGATTAGGCACTAATACATGGAAAAATAGAAGACCTACGAGAACACTTAAATAGACTGAACAGCACAGGCATAAAATACAACATGAAAATCAACATCAACAAAACAAAAGTCATGAATATCGCAAAAGAGAAACAGAACATCAACATAACTATAGACGGTAGGCAACTAAAACAAGTAGAGGAATTTAAATACCTTGGAAGTCTAGTAACAAACGACAATCAACAAACAGCAAAAATAAACGCATGGTGCAACAAAGCTTGCCAAATGATTGTACATATATCACCACTATTGTCCAAGAAGGAAATATGTTTAGAGGCAAAACGGGCACTCTACAATACAATCTTCATCCCAACGTTGTGCTACCAATGCCAGTCCTGGACCCCAGATGCAATAATAATACGAATACGAATGACAGGATAAAAGCCTGAGAGATAAGATCAGAAACGAAGAACTGAGAAAAAAAAAAGGTAGGAATAACTCCCACCATGGAATATATAAATTAGCAACAGATGAAATGGTTTGGGCACGTGACAAGGCGAAAAGATCAAAACACAACACAGCGAGCCTTCAATCAACGTCGGGAGAACACCAGACCCAAGGGTCGACCACGAAAAGGAAGGGTTGACGGAATATTAGAAACACTAGGAAACATAACAGCAGCAGAGACAAACAGAAGAGCAAAAGTCCAAAAATTATATCTCCCCTCGACGCTGAAAGGCAAATGAGGAAGGAAAGAAGAAAAAGAGAAGAACCAACGGACCAAAAATAAATAAATTAATTCATTATGGATCTAACAACAAATCAAAAAGACTAATCTGCAAATGAACCAACTAAACAAACAAACGAATTAGCCAAGAAATGAACCAACAAACCAATAAAAGAATTAATTAATCATGCCATCAACAAATCTCGATAAATGAATTAATCAGCCAAAGATTGAATTAATCAATCAGCTAATTGATAAATCAGTCAATTATAATAAAAAAAAAGAACAATGAACACACACACAACACCAACAGCTACCCAGCAAAACTATCAACTAATAAGTCAGCTAGCTTTCGATCAACTAAATAACTAAGCAGTCAGTCAACCTATTGTCAATTGACCAACCAACCAACTAAAAATCAAATAAACCACCACCAACAATCCATCTTTCCATCCATAGATCCTGCAAACAAAAAATAGCTAGCTAGCTATCGACTAAATTAATGAACTAACTATCTAACGAGCTAAATTAATGAACTAACTAACTATCTAACGAGATAAATAATGAACTAACTAACTATCTATCTAACGACTAAATTAATGAACTAACTATCCTACGACTAAATTAATGAACTAACTATCTAACGAGCTAAATTAATGAACTAACTAACTATCTATCTAACGAGCTAAATTAATGAACTAACTATCCTACGACTAAATTAATGAACTAACTATCTAACGAGCTAAATTAATGAACTAACTAACTATCTAACGAGATAAATTAATTACCTAACTATCTAACGAGCTAAATTAATGAACTAACTACCTAACGACTAAATTAATGAACTAACTATCTAACGAGCTAAATTAATGAACTAACTAACTATCTAACGAGATAAATTAATTAACTAACTAACTATCTAACGACTAAATTAATGAACTAACTAACTATCTAACGAGCTAAATTAATGAACTAACTATCTAACGAGCTAAATTAATTAACTAACTAACTATCTAACGACTAAATTAATGAACTAACTAACTATCTAACGAGATAAATTAATGACCTAACTAACTATCTAACGACTAAATTAACTAACTAACTAACTTACTAACTAACTATCTAACGACTAAATTAATGAACTAACTAACTATCTAACGACTAAATTAATGAACTAACTAACTATCTAACGAGCTAAATTAATGAACTAACTAACTATCTATAGAGCTAAATTAATGAACTAACTAACTATCTAACGAGCTAAATTAATGAACTAACTATCTAACGGCTAAATTAATTAACTAACTAACTAACTATCTAACGACTAAATTAATTAACTAACTAACTATCTAACGACTAAATTAATTAAGTAACTAACTATCTAACGACTAAATTAATGAACTAACTATCTAACGAGCTAAATTAATGAACTAACTAGCTAATACACTGGACAGCTATCTAACTAACCAAACAACTATCCATACGTTATTAATTATTCTAGAGCTTATGCTAGGCAGGGTGTCCGGTTAGCGCAATCGATAGGCGGTTGGCTTACCACGGCAACAGCCGGGGTTCGTACCCTGGCGAGGACACCTGGGTTTTACTAATTCCCTAAAAATTAGTAGGAGCCGCGATAGCTCAGTGGTTAGTGAACTGGACTACTACGGACAAGGGGTAGGGTTCGATCCCAACCGACGGCTCCGGGTTCACCCAGCCTTAAATGGGTACCGGATTTTTTCTGGGAAAGTAAAAGCAGCACGGGCGTAATACCGACCACATTACCCCAAAAATCATGTGCTGAAGGTCTGTAAAATATAGGGTCACTAACACCATATTTCCCTATACGCCACTTGGCGTGACGGGGGGTACTTTACTTTACTTTATGCTAGGCGTTGTGTGTTTATTTTATTTTCTTAATGTCTCCTGACTGTGCTGTAGAGAGATAGATTCCTACTTGATTGATTTCGTTTCCGGTTGCCGCTGCAATCGATCAAATTACTATCGAGTTGCAATCTTTCAGATAGTCAATAAACTAATTTCTTGACAAATATATATATATATATATATATAATATAAATCTCATTTTGCATTCTGACATTCTTTCTTTTATCACTCACTCATTCCGTCACACTATTAATATCAATTCATCACTCTCTCGCTATCAATATCTATTTTCTCAAATTTACTGTTTTAGCTTTCTTCTTACTAATTTTGAACGAAACTCCTTGATTCATCCATTTCCACTCTTTCTTTAACTCTCTTTTGAATTCACTGATTTTCTAGACTTACTAAATCAACCTTCCATAGATAACTTATACTAACACTTAATTGAATATATTCCTGGCTTATCTGTTTCTTCAGAATATTCCTTTCATTGGCCACTATTTTAACAGCTAATTTTGGATGGGTGTTTATTTTACTGTGACAGTCTGGCCCGAACCAGAACTGTCTAGGGAAGTGATATATGAGGTCTCCAGCTAAGCTTAAGTTCGTCTGTGTTTTATTATGTGATCGGTGTCTTGCCGCTGAAGACTTTTTGTTGATATTGATTTTAGCGTGAAATAAAGATTTGAAGTTTTGAGTTGAGCTTTATCGATTAAAGGTACAGCTTCACAGAATCGACACTACTTCATTACTGAAATATGTTTAGTTGTTCTATCTTTTCCAGTAATTGATGAATGGATATGATAATGAATGTTTTTGTTCACTGGTTACACACGCCCAAGACTCGCTTAGTCGTAGCATTAAACGCATGTCAAGGCTAATTAGAAATGTATAGCGTCTTCAGAATTGATTATTTTTCTTTTGCTAATTGAGTCACTGGGCTAAGTCATAGTTCAACCCATTTGTTTTCTTTCATTCATCTTTTTTGTGTTTACTATTATTTATGTTAAAACGAAACAAAGTATAATCATGTAAGGTTGCGCAATTATGGATTTTAATTCGTTTGCAGTGATACCGGGGACTTCGACTAACTATAACTATGATGAGCACATTACAAAAGTATAGGCAACATATTTGTTAACGTCTTTATTGATTAGTTTAGAGAAGAACCCCTGTCACAGCAACCCGACAAACCCACAGGAGATAATTCCATTTAGCAGAGAAGGAAAGCTATGCATACTAATGGTTACTGTGACGCATTGGTTAAGTGCCTGAAACATTCTCTCATGCTTTTCCTGCCACTTGTTCCACGCTCAATTTAACCCGGTACTCCAAAATGTCGTGCTGAAGTCGGATGTGTTTGGCCGTAAGGCGCAAATATCGTTATACTGAAAACCACAACACAACACAGACACACCCACTTAACGTCCTTTTAAGGGCGGATGATGAAGATGAATTCTATAGTCTACTAGAATACTCTAAAATACTTTAGTCATCGGGTGAACGCAAGCAAGCAATTGTATGTTTCCGCAGTTTGAAGTAAAACATTCATCAACGCAATCACATTTACTATTTAGCATGCACTCAGTATTTCTTCTCTACAACACATCTAGGTCTCTCGACTGCAGGCGTCTATAGGTCTACCACGTCTGTTTTTGTCGCAAACATTTACATAAGCAAGGCAAATAAATATCAATAAACAGCTTCTAAAGTTTCTAGTATCAAAGTTCAACATTAATATACGCCAAAGTGATGTTAATGGTTGTTATCCAACCGGGGTCTATTTTGAACTTACTGCAGCAATTTGTACCGACTTATAAAGAGAAATAAACAAATGGTTATCCTACTTGTTCGGTGCCTCTAGTTTGACACATATCGTGCATATTAATTAGTCTTCGCTGTTCTACGCCAGGAGTATTCGGTCTGCTCTGGTCTGTGTAAGAAGACCGCACATAAAACTGTCCGGACAGGAATTTCGCTCCAAGAATATTGTACCAATCTGGACAGTTTACGCTGCTGGTAACAACGGTCACCCTACCTAGTTCCCCAAAGTGGGTGTTGCACTTTAAAGTTGACAAGCCTATCGACGTAGGACAAATATATGATAGAAACAAGACACAGTCACAATTATCGCTCGGTGGACACCCAGAGTTTTTAACTGGCTTTTTTTAAGTTGAGAATTAAATTACATGTTTGGTTTGGCTTTGTAAGGTAACACCTGTTGTGAATAATTATCGAAATTAAAAAGAGACGGTTAAATAATTAAGACAGTGTTGGCAATTATTAATAGCACAACTACAATCTGCATATGTTTTTGTGTGTTTATTGTGTGTATTCATTGTAATTGTATTTCTCGTATCATGTGCTGTTAAAACATATATGTTGGTCATGCTGTTGTGTTTTGGGCAAAGAATAATTTAATGGACTCACTCCTCTACTCCGGTGGATTAGAGATCCATCATCCATCAAGTACCGGGCCTACTGGAGTAGGTGATCATGTCTCCCCACAACTTTCGATCTCGGCAGCTATTTATCATTTCTGTTGTTGACCTTCTGCCAAGCCATTCTCTTAAGCTGTCTGTTATTTTTTCTCTTTGCTTCACTCTATCTCTTCGTCCCTCAATTTTTCCAGTTGTTACAATATATTCCAGTTGTACTCTTCTCATTACATGGCCAAAAAATGATGATTGTTTCTTCCTAATATTGGAAATTAGCTCTCTTTTTGCTTTGGCCTGTCTCAGAGCATCTTCATTACTCTTCTTAGCTGTCCATGGTACTATCAACATTCTTCTGTAAAACCACATTTCTACAGAATTAGAGATGAGGATACAATGTTATTGATTTGTTCTACAAATCAGCACATATGTCCGTAGAAAGACTTCCATAACAGTGGGAAAACGCGAACTCAAGTGATGTGGTCACGGATTCCGCTAGCCAGGTCTGGTACGTAAGAGTAAGGAGGTGAAGAAAACATGAACCAAAAAAAAAGAACGAAAACATGGAAAGAAGACACAATTAGAATGTGAACAGGTCTTAGCTTCCACTGCTAACAAGCAGCCTCACTTGAGGAAGCTGGTTATAGGATGTCGATGTTGCTTCACTTGTGGGGTAACTGCAAATGGAAGAGCTACAATAATCGACGTAATCAGATCAGTTTCTTGGTTTAAGTTTGGGGACTCATGTGCCAGGCCATCTTTGAGAAAAATAAATATGTTCCTTACTTCACATTATTTTACAGCTTCCACTTTTGAGTTTGACTATCCTAAAACAATTTTCTGTAACCGTGTGTACAATTTGAACACACATTATCCGTTGACAGAATAAGGAGTAGCCAGAGGTATCCTTCTTGTAGATAAGACCAGTTAATCTTTGATTATAACTAATCTCGTTGAAGAGTAAATTACAAATCCAAACTACAAATGTAGCGTAATCATGTTCATGTAGCGTCATCATGTTCATGTAGCGTCATCATGTTCATGTAGCGTAATCATGTTCATGTAGTGTCATCATGTTCATGTAGCGTAATCATGTTCATGTAGCGTAATCATGTTCATGTAGCGTCATCATGTTCATGTAGCGTCATCATGTTCATGTAGCGTAATCATGTTCATGTAGCGTCATCATGTCATGTAGCGTCATCATGTTCATGTAGCGTCATCATGTTCATGTAGCGTCATCATGTTCATGTAGCGTCATCATGTTCATGTAGTGTCATCATGTTCATGTAGCGTCATCATGTTCATGTACCGTCATCATGTTCATGTAGCGTAATCATGTTCATGTAGCGTAATCATGTTCATGTAGCGTCATCATGTTCATGTAGCGTCATCATGTTCATGTAGCGTAATCATGTTCATGTAGCGTCATCATGTTCATGTAGCGTAATCATGTTCATCTAGAACAAGCTAGGAAGTAAACGTCGAGTAACACTGATAGTCTCATTTCAAAGTCGATATTTTCCATCTGAGTTTCAATGGTGTCGACAATATCAGTGTTTTTACTTCAATTTTTTCAATTTTATAGAATGTCTACCGAACGAACTACTGCTGACCATCCAGACAATGCAGTCATTGTAAACGCCACGACGAGGGCTCTGTATTCTATAGTCAGTATCAATAACAAAGGCTGCTGCTATTATTATTACAAATGCTGTTACTTTATTAGTTATATTGCTACAGTGACGACAATCCTAATGTAAAGTAAACGACAATTAGAATGAATAAACAAGAGGGCGGCGCGAACTTTGACAAAGAGAGTTGTAGACGGACAATTTCAACGTAGATCTCTGGTAACGAGGTTAACAAACTAACGTAACCTCAGCTGAACGAATAAAGTAGCGGAGATTCCACAGCGGACCTTTCCCAAAACAGAAAAAGTCCTAACTACAAGCAGTACTCTTATACGTAGAGACCGAAGGTCTCAGGAAAGTAGACTGCCAAAGTCCCTCGTATTTAGTTGGAGATCAAAGCATTCTGGTGCAAACTTAACTAAGTTTGAATCCAAATAATAATGGTTGATTGATAGGTGATTGACAACTCTTCAAGAAATGAGATGAGAGCTATAGAGTTGTTAGGCGGAGTTAGAAATGTCTTAGGTAAAACTTAACGAATGGAAGATTGGCCATGCCAAAGTCTCCCAGGGTTCTTAGTGAGATGGGCAGGGCTTACTTTGAAACAAAAAGGTCGTGCACAGGTTTTCTGGACATTTTATTCCAAGACTGACTTATTATGTAATCAAGAATATTAGAGTGAGAGATTCTTCTGAAAATGTTATACTTATAGATCTTCCTACATATTTTTAGGGAGATGAAAATCACATATAATTTAGAAGTTATAAAATAGATAGGTGGATTAAGATGATCACGAGTTTCATTCAGTTACTATCGTCTGTAGACTAGGAAATGTAACATGGCACGAACTTGTTGAATGTTGAATCCATTGCTTAATGTGCATGCTATCGTCAAAACATGTAGAGAGGGTAATAAGGCATGAACTAGATGTTGTCAGTTGCGATTGTGAGTTCGTTCATTAATTAAGTGAACTACATGTGATGTCGTGTCGAGATTATTCCTCTCATGTGCTATCTTACTATCTAACTCCACGAACAACTCCACTTATCATCAACATCAACAAGGAAGTATTTATACAGACGTTATTGCTTTAAAATAATTAACACTGGTGACTTCCGGTCAATATGGCGGATAGGCGACAGGAACCGTTGAGGCTCTGTCTGAAAATTGTTCCTTGTTACTGTTTCTTCATATCCAAGTCCGGGGGAATAGTTGGTCTCGAGGCAAGACGCCGGACTCGAGACAGAGAGGTTGTGGGTTCAGGTCTCGGCTCCCTCCAGTTGGGATTTTTATCTATGATTACTCTTTGCGGCAACCACCCTGGTCTCAGCAGCGAGGCCCGGCTTGAAACGTCAATTACTCATCGACGGAAAAAATATGAGTACCTCCGAAGACGGAGTTATCTGCCTGTGCGGCGAGGGACCCTTGTGCACACGGCTGCCGGGGAAAAATGAATTAGCATGCAAAATTCAGTTCCTAGTCTCTAGGGACTTCGGCAGAGGTAAAAGCTGGCGTACGAAGGAAAAAAAAAAGGAAAATATCCAGGTCCTGCTTGCTGCTGGAGCTACTGAGTTTAGTTCTCTGTGCACACCGCGAGCTGTGTTTTTCATCCGGATCATGTTTCGATATTCCGATTGCTTGATTGTTTGAATGATGTTATCGTATGACGAAGGACAGTTCGATTGCGTTCACTTTCGGTGTGGCTACGCATATGGCTTTTGGCGCGTACTGAGGCTGCTATGAAAGGGACTGCAGCTGCCTTCATGTTCCTTCAATGAGATGAGATATTGATTCGGATGATTACACTGGCACGAGCTGTTGAGCATTTATGTATTTTAATTCGTTTCCAGTGATGCCGGGGCCTTCGACTAACTATAACTACAATTAACACTGCTATACTATTACCTCTGGGAGCGGCGATAGCTCACTGAACTGGATTACAAAGGACAAGAGATAGGGTTCGATCCCAAGCGACGGTTTCCGGTTTCACCCAGACTTAAATGGGTACCGGATTTTGTCTGGTAAAGTAAAGCGGGCACGGGTGTAATACCGGACACATTACTCCAAGTATCATGTGCTGAAGGTCTGTAAAATTTATGCCCACTAACACCATATTCCCTTTACGCCACTTGGCGTGACGGCGTCCTTGACATTTTTTTACTACTACAGTAAAGTCTCGATTATGCGGTACTCAATAATCCGGAATTCTCAATTTAACGGACTTTTTTTTTTTTAATTATTATAGGGAGAAAGCTTGAATCATGTTTTGTTCAGTAAATTAAATGCCTTTATCCGGAAATCGAAAACGCTACAACACGGTTTGTGCGCTGCGCTTACTTCTACAGGCTCTATCATTACACAATATTGCGTTTACAATAGTGTATTTACAGTAATATACTTCAAATAGGAGCGAACATATTTTATTCAATCCAGACATTGTCTCCAAATATTCCAAGTAAAAGCGACAGACAGTCTATATCTTCACTTTTTCCCCCGACTAAATGTTTTTGTCGGGAAATCTTAGTCGTGCCAAAAACACTTATCTACATGATTTTACAAATTTGCTTAATTTTCTCATAGCCTGCTTTAGATCTCGGTTGGCTTATCACGGCAACAGCCGGGGTTCGTACCCTGGCGAGGACACCTGAGTTTTACTAATTCCCTAAAAATTAGTAGGAGCCGCGATAGCTCAGTGGTTAGTGAACTGGACTACTACGGACAAGGGGTAGGGTTCGATCCCAACCGACGGCTCCGGGTTCACCCAGCCTTAAATGGGTACCGGATTTTTTCTGGGAAAGTAAAAGCAGCACGGGCGTAATACCGACCACATTACCCCAAAAATCATGTGCTGAAGGTCTGTAAAATATAGGGTCACTAACACCATATTTCCCTATACGCCACTTGGCGTGACGGGGGGTACTTTACTACTTTTTACTGCTTTAGATCTAAAGTTGGTCATGAATTTGTCAAAAATATGGCGTTTGACAGTCTGACCGAACATTAGAAGCAGACGTATTGTTTGTGAAAATTGAAGAGCCCATAACTTTGATGATTATAAATCAAAGGTTGAGCAGCCGGCGTGCAGTGACATAGAGATGGTGAGAAGAAAGGGGGAGGGGTTCAAAAATTACCGACTGGAAATTCAAAAAGAATAAGATACAGAGTTTGACGTTAGTTTGTCTCAGACATTTGTGCAAGCTGAAATTCGTTCCATCAGTATAAATTATACATGATATGCTATAAACGCATGTGTGCATACTTTTTAACGGAATACATTTTTGTGTTAAATAATGGCCTCTGCGAGTGCAAACCACACCTCAATTTCCCGCAAAGGTAAACGCAAGCGAACTGTATTGACACTGAACCAGAAGATTGAAATCGCTAGTAGACTTGAAAAAGGCGTTAATCGCAACGTTTTGATGACTGAATTTGGCATAGCTCTTCAACATTATATGACATACGAAATCAAAAAGATGAGTGTTTAAGTTTGCGTCGGAGTCTGAAAGCAGCAACAATATACACCAGAGACGAAGTATGAAACGGCCAAATTTGAAAAACTCGACGACGTCCTTTATGTGTGGTTTTTAGAAAGAAGAAGAAAAGGAATGCCAATATCAGGACCCATGTTGATAGAGAAAGCTAGTGAATGTCACACGAATTTAAATATTTCTGAGCATTGCAATTTTTCAATCACGTTTTTCATAAATTTTGAGTTTGGTTTTCTTACTCTCGATTATCCAGAAAAATTCAATTATCCAGAATGGGTTCTTCCCCGAGCATTCCGGATAATCGAGACTTTACTGTACTACTACTACTACTACTACTACTACTACTACTACTACTACTACTACTACTGCTACTACTACTACTATTATTACCTACTACTACTACCGATTACTACCACCTACTACTACTGGATGTGGCTTACTTTCGTTTGACCTATATTATTAAATTAACAAAAGTATAAATAAATATATCCCCTATTGTATTGCAAACTAGTGGCGTAGAGTTTGTTGCCAGCTCCGGGAGAGGAAATATTGAACCCCTTATAATATGCCGCTAATATATATATATATATATATATATATATATATATATATATATATATATATATATAAGCTATTTAAACTTGACTTATTTTGAATTTTTCCACCGCTAAGAATTTTGCGCCCTGGGCTATAATAAACCATCATAGCCTCTCCAAGTTACGCCATTGGCACAATCCACTTCACATTGTGTTCAGTACGGCATCCTTAACACTTGAATTCCGTGACGTAGTATCAGTTCCAGTACTTAAACATTGATTACATTTTATTTGTAACCAGGTTAACGTTTCACTCAGGGGGATTTGCTGGGAGAAATCTGACCGCTTACTGAGAGTTGTTCGATGTTTGACGAGGATACTCCGACGACTAACCACCCAACCAACCTAAACCAACCAAACTCATCCTAACCCAAAATAACCTAATCTAACCTAACCTAACCTAACCTAAGCTAAGCTAACCTGACCTGACCCGACCCGACCCGACCCGACCCAACCTAACCTAACCTAACCTAACCTAACCTAACCTAACCTAACCTAACCTAACTTAACCTAACATAACCCAACCTAATGTAACCTAACCTAACCACACCCACCTAACATAACTCAACATAACGTAACCTAACCTAACTTAACCTAGCCTAACCTAACCTAACATAACCTAACCTAACCTAACCTAACCTAACCTAACATAACCTAACCTAACCTAACCTAACCTAACCTAACCTAACCTAACATAACCTAACCTAACCTAACCTAACATAACATAACCTAACCTAACCTAACCTAACTTAACCTAACATAACCCAACCTAATGTAACCTAACCTAACCTAACATAACCTAACCTAACCTAACCTAACATAACCTAATCTAACCTAACCTAACCTAACCTAACCTAACCTAACCTAACCTAACCTAACCTAACCTAACCTAACCTAACCTAACATAACCTAACCTAGCCTAACCTAACCTAACATAACATAACCTAACCTAACATAACCTAACCTAACCTAACCTAACCACACCCAACCTAACATAACTCAACCTAACCTAACCTAACCTAACCTAGCCTAACCTAACCTAACCTAACATAACCTAACTTAACATAACCTAACCTAACCTAACCTAACCTAGCCTAACCTAACATAGCCTAACTTAACCTACCTAACCTAACCTAACCTAAGCTAACACAACCTAACATAACCTAACCTAACTTAACCTAACATAACTCAACCTAACCTAACTTAACCTAACCCCACCTAACCCAACCTAACCTAACCTAACCTAACCTAACTTAACCTAACATAACCCAACCTAATGTAACCTAACCTAACCTAACCTAACCACACCCAACCTAACATAACTCAACCTAACCTAACCTAACCTAACCCCCCACCCCACCCCAACAATTTTACCTCTTTCTCTCCCTTTTTCTGTTTCATCTCTCTTTCTCCCTTATCATACACATTTTCTCTCATCGCTGTCTAAAACATCCCATCGAAATTGAAAACGGAAACATGACAACACCACTGGTTGCCGAGGAAGCAATTTTACTAATGGAATATACATTAAGACTGAAGATTTCATGATAAATCTAATTTTCACGACATTGCTTTCACTACAACTTAAGCTACATGGTAAGATGTAAAATTCATTGTTTGCAAAATAAACAAACAATATATATTTTTATATAAAAACCTGGAGAAAGCCTCGAAAGTCCTCACTCGTTTAGACTTCTCAAACATCTACACGCTGCTGAAACAACATAGATTACGTTGGCCTGGCCACTTACACTGAATGAAAGGTGGCCGCGTATCAAAAGATATACTTTAGGAGCAACTAGTAGATGGCAAAAGAACTAGGAGGTACCCAAAACTCCGATTTATAGACGCATGAAAACGTGACATGAAGACTCTCAACTTAAACCTTACAGCATGGGAAGAGATAACTGCAAGCAAGAAGTAGACAGATTCATAAAAAAAGAGAATACATGGCGAAAGAAAAGAATAAAAATAACATTTCCTAGGCGATTTGCAAAATCTAGAATCAACAATGACTGACGGAGGCTACTATATAAAACCTGCAGTCGGAAGTCACGGATCACGGACTAAAGTAATTATATTTTAATTGGCTTAACGAACAATTGTTTACATTTAGTAATTTATTTTTATACATGGAAGTAGTAATACCCGCACATATACACACTCAGGAAATGAGACAAAACTGTAACTATTAAAGACAATGCTTAAACAGTAAATTATAAATGTGTTAATTTGATAGCCTACCTTCAGCAAAGTTGTCTTGCATTCAGTTTACGACACCTTGATTATTACATCCGGCTCAAGTCTCTTTTTTCATTCAAGAAGTTTATGTTGGATTCTGGTGACTATTTTAACATGTCGTTGTACTCTATTGGAAAGTTTCTTTTTGTTTTCATAAACCTGCGTGTACTTGTTGTCTTTGTCTATTTACATTTGCTTGTAGTCTTTAAACAGTTACGTGTGTTTGTAGTCTTTATCTATTTACGTGAGCTTGTAGTCTTTATCTAATTACGTGAGCTTGTAGTCTTTATCTATTTACGTGAACTTGTAGTCTTTATCTATTTACGTGTGTTTGTAGTCTTTATCTATTTACGTGAGCTTGTAGTCTTCATCTAATTACGTGAGCTTGTAGTCTTTATCTATTTACGTGAGCTTGTAGTCTTTATCTATTTACGTGAGCTTGTAGTCTTTATCTATTTACGTGAGCTTGTAGTCTTTATCTATTTACGTGAGCTTGTAGTCTTTATCTATTTACGTGTGTTTGTAGTCTTTATCTATTTACGTGTGTTTGTAGTCTTTATCTATTTACGCGTGTTTGTAGTCTTTATCTATTTACGTGAGCTTGTAGTCTTTATCTATTTACGTGATTCTTGTAGTCTTTATCAATTTACTTGTGTTATTTAATAATCTGTTGTAGTCGGGTAAGTTTTTACGTTTAATGTTAAGAAAAGTGTGGCAAGAAAGAATGTTGATGTACAGAGATATCTCTGTAGATGATGACAAGTAGATAGTCTCTCTCTCTCTCTCTCTCTCTCTCTCTCTCTGCGATCAGGATTCAATCAGAGTAGGATTCCAGACTCTCACACGAAGACAGCTGTCTGTTTAAGCCTGTTAGATCCACTCCGTTTGAAAACCTGTTAAAACGTTGCACTGTGTTATGCGCCAGTGGCCCAGTGCATCCGATTTCAGCCAGCATTTTGTTCAGGTTTGCTTTCCTTAGCCTTTGATTGTCCCCAATCTTCCTGCAAGGCAACAGATGATCTTTTCTGTAGGGGGATTCTGCCCTTAGATGGTCTGCCTTCCAGGTTTACGAGCACCATCTGCCCGAGTCACTAGAGGTGACTAACACAGACATGCGACTTGTAATGTGAGAACTGCAACAAGGAACAGTTTTCATGCATAGCCTCCAACTGTTCCCGCCGCCTATCCCCATATACCGGTAAGTCATGTCCTCTTGAAAATGATGATCGTCGTAGCACTTGATGGTGTTAGGCCATCGTTGATGACTCCAATTCCGAACATATAGACACACAATCAGTCATCAATTATTCACGTGGCACTTCAAACAGCAAACCGTAAGATTTGCGCGCGGCCGGTTTAGGGAACCATTTACGATTTTTTAAGACATAATTAAAATCTAAACGTTGCTTTTACTAACCAGGAAGCATTCGATCGCATAAATAGAGAACAATTATGGGCGATACTAACAACGTATGTAGTAAACCAAAACATAAAAACATGACAAGTATCTACATCAAAAGAGCTGTACAGTCAGAACAGGAGAAAACTACACCGATCACTTTGAAGTTAGAACAGAAGTAAGACAGCGGTAAGTACAATCATCCCTTTTCTTATTACCTACATAGACTACGCATAATGATCTTTGTAGTCCAGAGTTAGAACGTGGGTTTCTGCACAAGAAGGTAAAGGATTTGAACCACGTCACACGGTGGTAGGAATTTTTCTCTTCAAATTCGTAGTTCTTCGTAGCTTAACCGTTCCTCGATCTCTGGCTAGTGAGATCCAATCTCTAGCATAACGGTGAAGTTCAGAAGGTACTGTGTATACCTTGAGCGTGTTAACGATTTATTGGTGGCAATAAAGCGAAAAAGCAGCAGGCCGCTGCTTGGGCAAACAATTGTTAGAAGTCTACCCAATGAATGACTAGTCGTTCAAATTCGTGCACGTCAGTCAGGTTTCTCCTCTGAAGTTGTCATTATTTGGAGGAGAAAAAAGGAGCACCCATGGATGAGTCCGGAGTGCAGTGGTGATGACCCTGACATAACATAACATAACACAACATGTCACAACATAATATAACATAACATAAGAAACGCATATTAACGTAAACCATATGAGATGGAAGATATAAATGTGTTTCTTTTCGCAGACGATCACACACTATTGCACGAACAAATGCAAAAACTACGAGATCACCCAATGCAACATGTAAATTAGCATCAACAAAACAAAGCAGAAGTCATTAACATGGCATAAATGAAAACAGAACACCGACATAATGGCAGATAATTAAAACCAGTGGCGTAATTTAAATACATAAAAAGTCTTGGGGAAAAAATATATAATTCACAAGCAGAAGAAATAGACTCAAGATGCACCAAAGCTTGTCAAAACATTAAACAGATGACACTATTACAGTCCAACAAAAATAACCCTAGAGACAAAACAGGCACTCTACAATAGCTGCCTTGACTAACTGCCCAGCAGCTGTTAACATTCAGAAAAATAAATCTAACAGTTTGCTATTACAATTTTTGTCAGGGATTCATATTTCTCTAAAGATTGCCCGGACAACGGCTCACAGCATGACCTTTTGGATTGTCAAATTGCAAGGTTGAGTTTTCTAATGCTCACCCTGGACACATGATTGGCGCTGCATCTATAAGCTTCATTGAAAGTGATCTCTTGGAACTATTTTTTTTAAATAGTTTTTTTTTGCTGTAATCAAAGACGCTATTCAACTGTGGCCATGTCTTGCTGCAGAAAGAAACAATCAACATATTTCGGGCACATCATGAGAAGAGGAAAGTTGGAATACTTGGTTATAAACTGCAAAATAAAAGGAAAGAGAGATCGATGACGTCTAAGAGAGAAAATACTGGATAGCTTGGTGACATGGCACGGGAAAAAATCAACAACAGATCTGAGAAAATGCACTGTGGATAAAGAATTGTGGAAGGAGATGATTGCCTACGTCAACCTGTATGGCACATGATAATGATAACAGAGTCAAAGTAAAGCCTAGCTACATCTGTTTCTAAAGATTATAATAAATATAATTTCAGTGAAAAAATGTGTAAGTATGTCCTATCCATAGATAAATCCATAATTAACCCTGAGAATACTTATCATCGTCATGGCGACATCACCGTTTCATCGCTTTAGTCTATACCTTTGTATCCTTTAACTGAAATATGCTACATAAATTACTAACTCTTTCGTCGAGTTTCTCAATAATGATTCCCTACGCTACACCAGTTTCTTTGAACAAGTGTGTTCTGTAAGTTCCCTGAACTGTCGCGTATAACTGCAACCTCTACAAAAATGAATAACGACTCTATAGTGTTATCTCAATGCTGCTACCTCGCTATTGTTTATATCAAACGAAGCTGATTTCCTAGGTCAGGCTGACATTAATGTCATAATTATCTCACACGAGTTTTTAACCAGTAATCTGTTCTCAAGTCTGTACTCAGGCGTGGACTTTCCATCTTCTATAAATAGATGCCCCTACACCGTCTACCAGATTTCTATTAGATAGAGCCTTTCCGTCTTTACTGACCACACCATCAATTGTGCTCGTGGTTAAAATTCTCATTCGTCACTTGCCTGCTTAGGGTTCTCGTCTTTTCTCTGCGAGTTTCCTCTGACCGCACACACGCGAGATAAAAACTACTGACTCTTAGTTAAGAGTTCTCTCCCTGATCCTACTCACAACCATCGATTGGCCGTCACTTGCAGAAGTCCAGCCTGTGTGATGTGGAAGCAGACATTTAATGATTCTGTAGCAAACTCTTTCTATTTGGACACAATTGAGGTAAAATAAATATTCTCCAGCGTACCCAGTAACGTCACGTGAGCTATTGCATCTCTATACAGGGTTATTAACCTTGTTTATATAGAACTGGGAGCCAGTAGTGGGGTGTGACGTATACTCCTACAAGGTAAGGTGACAGTTTTATTACAGAAACGGAACACAACAAATTAGTCACGTTGTGACCTACATGCGGCCTTCTTCAGAAAACTGGGATAACGACAACAAACGGTGAGGCACAAATAACTATTACAACATATAGGATGATTAAGTTAGGGAGAAGTGGACAGAGGGATGACTGACGAGAGGTTATCAACTCAGTAATTATGTATCTGTTCCCTGCTTATATACAACTGACAGCTTGAGCTTCTATTTCACATCGTCTAAAATAATGTGACTACAACCTAAACATTGTACCATGGACAGCTAAGAAGAGTAATGAAAAAGTTCTGAAAGAGGTCAAAGCAAAAAGAGAACTAATTTCCAATATTAGGAAGAGACAATGATTATTTTTTGGCCATGTAATGAGAAGAGAACAACTGGAATATATTGTAACAACTGAAAAAATTGAGGGACGAAGAGATAGAGGGAAGCAGATAGAGGAGATAGAGAAAAAAAATAGCAGACAGCTTAAGAGAATGGCTTGGCAGAAGGTCGACAACCGAAATGATAAATAGCTGCCGAGATCGAAAATTGTGGAGAGACATGATCACCTACGTCAGTAGGCACGGTACTTGATGATGATGATGACAACCTAAACCCGTTCGAAGAAACATAATTTTAACATCTACTGTCCTTTAAAAGAGAATGTAAAATGAACAACATAAAAGTAAGTACTGAAAAAAAAAACAGGAGTTATATCAACAATAACACAAGGCAATGCATTTTACCACCAAGAAACATCTTATGCAGAATATGTTGATTTAAACATTTTGCTACCAGTGCCAAACATGGTCACTTACGTCTAAGCATAAAAGAAAGCTTGTCACCTCTGAGATGAGTTGTCTGAACAAAGCGCTTGGTGTAACAGAAAAGACAGAATAAGAAAGGATATTATAAGAGAAAGAGTAGGCATTGAGCCAATCTTAATATACATACAGAAACAACAATAAATGTGCCTAAATTGAAAGAACGTCGTGTGCTTTCTTACCAGACAAAGCATATATTAAAAGAGGAGAAGGAAGAAGAGCAAGAGGCAGATAGATAGACAACTTCAAAGAAATGCTGCATCAAAATCAGTTGACAAAGATTGATTCCGCCAAAAGGGCGAGAACCATAACTTCGTATCGCCCTTGACACCCGAACGGGCACAAAAAAAAGTGAAGAAAGAAAGAAATAAAGAAACCTAAACCTTTTTGGAGTCTGCGTCACTACTCACTGTCAGCTCACCACTGAGAGTAGATTACCAGCCATTATGTGGAAATATAACCTCAGACGGAAGATGTACAACAGAGGTGAGATACAGAATGGCTCAGGCAAATGTAGCTTTCCAAAAAAATGAGGAAGATATTGTGCAATCCATTTTTGACAATAGAAACAAGAAAAAGAGTTCTTAATTGTTATGTAGAGCCAGTCTTAACATATGGATGTGAATCATGGACAATAGGACAACAGACAAGAAAATCACTGGAGTCTGTAGAAATGTGGTTTTACAGAAGAATGTTGAGAATACTATGGACAGCTAAGAAGAGTAATAAAAACGTTCTGAAAGAGGCCAAAACAAAAAGAAAGCTAATTTCCAATATTAGGAAGAGACAATCATCATTTTTTGGCCATGTAATGAGAAGAGAACAACTGGAATATATTGTAACAACTGGGGAATATGAGGGACGAAGAGATAGAGGGATGCAAAGAAAAAATATACCAGACAGCTTAAGAGAATGGCTTGGCAAAAGGTCAACAATAGAAATGATAAATACCTGTCGTGATCGATAGTTGTGGAGAGATATGATCACCTACGCCAGCAGGCCCGGCACTTGATGATGATGTGGAAACAACAGATTTGTAATGAGTAATGAGACCATTTAAGAGAAAAATAAGGCACTGGCTAATTCATCGCAATTTGTAGAAGTAAGCCTGAAGACTGAAAGGGAAACACCGGAAAATCCCTAACTAGCTTAACGTTTTCAGCTTTGCAAGCAGAGGCTCTTGTGCATAGAATCTCTCTCTGTGTGCGATCAGGACTCAATCAGAGTAGGATTCCAGACTCTCACATGACGACAACTGTCTGTTTAAGTGAATTGATCGAACACACAGACAGAACATCAAAATTAGAGTCTGTTAGATCTACTCTGATTGAATACCTGTTAAAACGTTGCACGGTGTTCTGCGTCTGTGACCCAGTGCATCCGATTTCAGCCAGCATTTTATTCAGGTTTGCTTTCCTTAGCCTTTGATTGTCTCCAATCTTCCTGCAAGGCAGCAGATTGTCTTTTCTGTAGGGGGATTCTGCCCTTAGATGGTCAGCCCTCCCAGGTTTACGAGCACCATATGCCCAAGTCACTAGAGGTGACTAACGCAGACATGCACACACAAAGATAGGAGATGTGACCAACACAGACATGCACACAACGATATGAGGCATGACTAACACTGACACACACTAAAATATGAGATATGACTAACACACACACACACACACACACACACACACACACACACACACACACACACACACACACACTAAGATATGAGATGTGACTAGCACTGACATGCACACAACGATATGAGGCATGACTAACACTGACACACACTTAAATATGAGATATGACTAAAACAGATACACACACACTATGATATGAGATATGACTAAACACAAACACACAAAGATATGAGACATGACTAACATAAACATGCACTCACAAAGATAGGAGATGCGACTAACATAGACACACACAAATATATGATACATGACTAACATAGGCATGCACACACAAAGGTATGAGATGTAACTAACATAGACATGCACATAAAGATATGAGATATGGCTAAAATAGACTTGCACACAAAGATATGAGATATGACTTACACAGACATGCACGCACAAAGATATGATACATGACTAACACAGATACACACTAAGATATGAGATATGACTAAACACAGACACACACAAAGATTTGGTTATTTGGTTATGGAAGGCCCCGGTATCACTGCAAACGAATTAAAATTCATAATTGTTCAACCGCCCATGCCAGCGTAATCATCCGAATTAATATCTCATCTCCCAAACAAAGAAAGGTAACTGTAGTCCCCATCGTAGCAGTCTCAGCACACGCCAAAAGACATAAGGCGAAACTGAGCAGAAAGTGACACAGCCATCTGCTCTCCATCATGCAATATCATCATTCATCTTAATTAAACAATTGGAATATCGAAACATGATCAAAACGGATGAAACACACAGCTCACGGTGTGCACAGAGCATTTAACCCAGTAGCTCCTGCAACAAGCCGGAATTGGAATATGAGGAAACTGCAACAAGGAACACTTTTCATGCATAGCCTTCAATTGTTCCCGCCGCCTATCTACAATATACAGGAAGTTCACTTCCTTTGAAAATGATGATCGTTGTATTTTTAAAAAAAATGTATAGCGCTTGATGATGTTAGGCCATCGTTGTTGACTCCAATTTCGAACATTTAGACACACAGTTAGTCGTCAGATTATTCCCGTCGCACATCAAACAACAGACCGTAAGATTATCGCTCGGCCGGTCAAGGGATGTATGATGAGCCATTACGATGACATAGCACACAAAAATGTCGTACACATAATTTCGCTTCCTTTAGATTCCTAACTACTCTAGCGAAAGCAGCTTACGACGCACAAAACACGGTGCATAGATTGACCTCAGCCTTCTATAGCTCGTATAGCTGAAAACTTCATTCTACTAAGGCTATTTTGGTGGTTTCTCTTTCAGATCTCAAGCTGACTTCTACAGATGGCGATAGTTAATCTATACTTTAAGAAAATGATCTTTTGTCAGTGCAAGTCAGACCTTGTTATGGGATTGAGAAGACATGTTCCAAAGAGGTTATTTATCACGGTCTTGTAAAAGAGTGTCAGATAAAACAAGCACAGAGTTGGAAATGTTGGTTGATATAAGACAAAAAAAAAGTATGAAGACTAAGCAAGAAATTAGAAAGATAATACTATAAAGCTATGTAGAACTCTGTAGCTCGTTATAACAGCTGATTATAAAAGTGTTTGCTTACTTATTGCTTCTGTTATTTGCTACATTTGGTAGCCTCAGAGAGTCATAGTTGACTTTCAGTGCCCCTAGAAATGTTATTTTTTCTTTTCATTCTCCGAGTATTCTCTTTTTCTTTGAATCTGTCTGCTTCTTGTTTGAGTTGGAGCTTTAGAGTGTGTTTCCAAAGATTGCGGTCTGTAGCTGTTTCTTCCCAGGCTGCAGGGATTATTTATGTTATTACAGTAACGTTTATTAGTAGCTTTACTGGCATACTTTTTAAAACACCAATATTTGATGAAATACTTTATTTATTGTTAGTATTTGCTAATATACCTGCTTACTGTTTGTCATCATCATTCTCTAGTTAGCCCTTGTCGGAACTTGGCTTCCACAGCTTCTCTGGTCTTCTCTGTCCTGCGTAAGACGCCTAAATGCTGTCAAGCCCAGCTAGCGTCCGACATCTTACACCCATCATCTTTCAACGTTATCATTTCCTTCAACAATCTGGTACTATGAAACGATCATCACAGACCCCAATGTCGTTTCATAAGATTAAAATATGTTCCTTATGTTTCTATAGCAAGCAGTTCAATTAAATATCAAATGCTTGCAAAACTGACATGTTTTTTTTCTTTCTCTGCATATGATATTCTGAATATTTGTCTGTAACGTTTCCATTCGAAGATATTACGAATTTGCTTCAGCAGATCTGTCAGTCTTCCATCTTTTACATCCATATGGGGAGAATATAAGCTCTTAGAAACCTAGTTCTATTTTTAACTCGAACCAGCTCTCTGCCCATTGTTGTGCAGTTGGTATATTTTTTTATTTTAAAAATGTATTAAAATGGCAACATAATTCCAGAACTGAGATGCGCTGATGACTCAGCTCTTCTCTCAAACCGTGACAAACAATTAAAAGTGATAAATGAGCGTGTTAAAAAAAAAAACAGTGAAAAGTAGAATCTCTCCAAATATGCAGAAAACTAAAATGATGTCCCTTGACAAAACAAAAAGCCAACCTACAAATCAGCATCAACA